>CM077660.1:3223161-3278161 GCA_039707465.1 Rhabdophis nuchalis
CACCTCATCCTCCTTGCCTCCAAAGAACATAGAATAACAGAAGGGAGCTTAGAGGTCATCTAGATCAACCCCCTACTCCCCATTTACTTGTACCCGTTTCCTTCGTTCATGCCCATGTTCATACTTATAGCTTCTATCTTGTACATGTTTGACAAAGGAAGGAAGGAAGAAGGAAGGAAGGAAGGAAGGAAGGAAGGAAGGAGGGAGGGAGGGAGGGAGGGAGGGAGGGAGGAAGGAAGGAAGGAAGGAAGGAAGAAGGAAGGAAGGAGGGAAGGAAGGAAGGAAGGAAGGAAGGAAGGAAGGAAGGAAGGAAGGAAGGCAAGGGCTGCATCGTGCTCCAGCCAGCCAGATGATTGACTGATCCCTGATTTGTGGCATGCCTGCCCTCCAGGTCGCCAACATCTTAGTGACTTGAAGACCCATGGACTTCAATTCCCAGAATTCAACGCTCCGGTTTAGTTCCACTCCCAGATGGCCTCAGTTTACCAGCTTTTCTTTTCGTTTTGGCCACCATTGCAAATCGTTGTGGTTGTTAAGGGAGTAACACTGTTGTTGAGTGAATCAGGTTCCCCCCGTTGGCTTTCATTCTCCGAAGGTCGCAAAAAGTGAGACCCAGGGGCCCTGCAAACGGTCGTAAGGGTGAATCCGTTGCTAAACAGCCGGATGTAAATCACGTAGGGAGGCTGCAACGGTTGGAAGTCTGAAAAACGACCGGAAATCCCTTTCTTCTGCTGCGGTTGTAACTCTGAATGGTCACTAAGTGAGTGTGTTGTATGTTGAGGATTACATGTGGTTCTTAGTGCCCTGGAGCTAGGATGGGAGCTAAATTTGTCAGCTTTTGAAGGGAGAAGTTGGTTGAGTGAAGGAACATCTGGTTTCCCTGTTTTCTACCTCCCTCCTTCTCTCTCTTTCTCTCCCTCCCTCCTTCTCTCGTTCCTCCATTTCTCCCTCCCTCCTTCTCTCTTTCTTTCCCTGTCTTTATCTCCTTCCTCTCCCTCCTTCTCCCTCTCTTCCACCTTCTCTTTCTTTCTCTCCCTCCCTCTCTTCTCCCTCCCTCTCTCTCTCCTTCTCTCCCTCTCTCGACTCTCTCTCCCTCCCTCTTTCCTTCCTTCTCTCTCTCCCTCCTGCTCTCTTTCTCTCCCTCTCTCTCCCCCTCTCTCCCTCCTCCATCCTTTTCTCTCTTTCTCTTGCTCTCTTTCTCTCCCTCTTTCTCCCACCCTCTCTTCCCCCTCCTCTCTCTCTTCCACCCGCTCTCTTTCTCTCCCTCTCTCCTTCTCCCTCCTTCTTTCCCTATCTTTAACTCCCCCTCTCTCCCCCTCCCTCTCTCCCTTTCTTTCTTCCCCTCTCTTCTTTCTCCCTCTCTCTCCCTCCTTCTCTTTCACTCCTTCTCTCCCTCCCCTCCTCTCTCTCTTCCATCTGCTCTCTTTCTCTCCCTCTCTCTCCATCCTCCCTCCTTCTCCCTTCTGCTTTCCCTATCTTTAACTCCCCCTTTCTCCCCCTCCCTCCCTCCCTCTCTCCCTCTCTTTCTTTTTATAGCCTTTAGTATAAATTTGTAGCCTTTAGTATAAATTGAGATTGTTTTAATAGGGATTGAAGGGAATAGTATTAAGGGTTTTAAAGGTTTTACAATTTTAATAATTTTAGCGCAGGGTAAATCATTTAATTCGATTTTAAATATTGTTATTGTTGTATTTATATATGTTTTTAAAGTCCGGTGCACTGCCCCGAGTCGCTGCGGGGAGAGGGAGCGGTCTATAAATCAAATAAATAATAAATAAAATAATAATAATTTCTCCCCCTCCCTCTCCTTTCTCCCTCTCTCTCCTTCCTTCTCTCTTTCCTTCTCTCTCTCTTTCTCTCTCACACATACACTCACACACACACAGAACAAATCCAACTCTCGCACAGCCACCCGCAGCAACCTCGCAAAGGCTTTCTGGGCAAAAATCGTGAGCTCCCTTGCCCAACTCGGGACGTTTCTTCCCATAACTAAAAGAACACAGAGCAGGAAACTTAAACGGGCATCTTTGCCTCGCTTTATTGTTCCGGGAACGATTCCTTTGGCTTTAAAAAAAACAAACAAACATCCTGTATATTAAAAAGAAAACAATCGCCCCATCGGTCCCTCTCTGTTCCACGGCCGGCTGGCCGAGGGCCCGTCCGGAGAATTGCTACGCGCACGTTGGAGGAGGGTCAAGCTCCTTGCGCCGAAGTCTCCCAAGGCCTCATTTGCAAAATTTGCTGCTCAGTTTCTTGAACTCCTCGTTGTAAGGGGCCCCCGCGAAGCAGATGGCGGCCGAACGGTCACAATTACAAATAAAAGCCCCACACTCATCGTTGTTGTCTGGAGGGAAGAAGGAAAGTGTGAGGAAAGTGTGAACCTCAAGTGGGGGAAGAACACACGACCCAAATAAACAGCGCACTGTTGCATGGCACAGCCCAGGGTCTTTTAAATACCGTACGTGGTGGTGATGTTGCGTGGCCAGACGAAAAGTGTTCGAGTTTGCATTGTGGTCCCACAACAACATGCCAAAGTTGCTTTCTCTTTTTCAGGAGGCAACTCGGATTTTCTGGGGGGGGGGGGGGGGGTTCCTTTGGAAGACGTTTTGCTTCTCTTCCAAGAAGCTTCTTCAGCTCTGACTTGGATGGTGGGGAAATGGAAGGATGGAGGCTCCTTGTAGACAGCCGGTCATTTGCATCCTTTTTAGAGGGCCGTTGAGGCCCCCTGGAGGGTTTTCGATATCCAGATCTGTGCCCCTGAGCTGTACAATTTGGGATGGACACCCTTGGAATGGGGTGGGAGGAGGAAGGGATTTCCAGAGGGGGGAAAAATGACAGACTACGGGAACCGTTTGCACCACTCAGGTGACCCCTAAGGTGGTAGATAAAACCTCCAAGTGGCCTCAATGACCCTCTCAAAGGATGCAAATGACCAGCTTTCTACAAGGAGTATAAGACCTCCAAGTGGCCTCAATGATCCTCTCAAAGGATGCAAATGACCAGCTGTTTGCAAGGAGTATAAGACCTCCAAGTGGCCTCAATGACCCTCTCAAAGGATGCAAATGACCAGCTTTCTACAAGGAGTATAAGACCTCCAAGTGGCCTCAATGACCCTCTCAAAGGATGCAAATGACCAGCTTTCTACAAGGAGTATAAGACCTCCGAGTGGCCTCAATGACCCTCTCAAAGGATGCAAATGACCAGCTTTCTACAAGGAGTATAAGACCTCCGAGTGGCCTCAATGATCCTCTCAAAGGATGCAAATGACCAGCTTTCTACAAGGAGTATAAGACCTCCAAGTGGCCTCAATGACCCTCTCAAAGGATGCAAAGGACCAACTGTCTAAAAGGAGAATCAATCCTTCCATTCCCCACTATCCCGTTAGAGCTGAAGAAGCTTCTTGGATGAAGAGCAAAACATCTTCAAAAGAAAAAACAAAAAAGTCCAGTGGCCTCCTGAAAATAAAGCACCTTTTGGGACAACCAGGACCTGGATGGCTGAGAATCTCTACAGACTTTTAGTCCTTTGAGCAGTCCCCTCCAAATACCCGAATCATGAACAGGTGAACACAGGTGGTGGTAAGCACATACGTAGGAAGACTGCATACATCCCTATTTTCAATGCCGTCATAATGTTGAATGGTCACTCAATGAAGAATTGAAAGCTGAGGGCTGCCCTGTCGTGGAAAGCCAGGTTGGGGGGGGGGTTGTGTGATATTTACCTTTGCAGGTGACTTTGCCTTCCGAACAGGTGTACGAATAGGTCTTGGTGTAGGGGCTGTCGAGGATGGACTTGCATGCCGGCTGTTTCTTGGCTTGGGAATAGCAGTCGTCGTGAGTCTGGCAACACCTGGACAGAAGCAGGAAGAGTTAGAGCTGGTCTCCAGGTGGGAGAAGTCCTCTCTTTTGGGGGCGGGGGTGGGAGGTTTTAGGCTTAGGTCAGGGGTCTGCAAAGTCGGCTCTTTTAAGACTGGTGGACTTCAACTCCCAGAATTCCCCAGCCAGCATGGCTGGCTGGGGAATTCTGGGAGTTGAAGTCCACCAGTCTTAAAAGAGCCGACTTTGCAGACCCCTGGTTTAGGTTTTAGGTTTTATTGGTTTTTTATACCGCCCTACTCCCGAAGGACTCAGGGCGGTGTACAGCCAGAGTAAAACAAATCTATAAAAGTTTTAAAAAGTTTTTAAAAGACATATTGAATTTTGGCCTAAAAGTGAAAAAAACAAAACCCCAACCAGCCCTGATTAAAATTAATAAAAATTTGTAATTTAAAAATCATGTTTTATGCCATCCCGGCTTGTTGGAAGAAAAAGGGTTTGAGAGCACGGCGGAAGGTTGCGTAGGTCAGGGATAGTTCTTAATTCCGGGGGCCATTCGTTCCAGAGGACAAGGGGCTCCCACGGAGAAGGCTCTCCCCCTGGGTGTCGCCCATCAACATTGTCTAGCCGACGGCACCATGAGGAGACCCTCTCTAGGGGAGCATACGGGACGGTGGGAGGCTCTCGGTGGCAGAAGGCGATCTCGTAGGTACCCAGGTCCTAAGCCATGGAGCGCTTTAAAGATAGTAACCAACACCTTGAATCGCACCCGGAAGACCACCGGAAGCCAGTGTAGCTCGCGCAGGAGGGGTGTTACATGGGAGCGTCGCGTCGCCCCCATAATTACCCGCGCGGCCGCATTCTGGAGCAGTTGGAGCCCCCGGGTGCTCTTCAAGGGGAGGTCCTTAGACAGTTCTAAACGCGGTCTGAAGATCCCCAGGGGAGGACTTACCTGTCCAGCTGGTCTACTGGGGTCCCGCTGCCTCCGAGGCCACAGTAGCAGCCGTAGTCCGCGTAGTCCAACGCAGGTCTGCTGCCCGGGATGGTGCATTTGATCATGTTTCTGAATTGCACGAGGTTGCGAGACAGAGGAGGAAGAGCAGAAGCCTCTAAGAGGGAGACACAAACTGCACACACACACCCAAAAAGATCCAGCGTTAGTATCTCCCAAATATATGATGGTTGGGTGAATCATCCTCTTCTTTTAATGACCCCATAATCCCCTGCGGGTAGAGTCTGCGCAACCGAATGGAGTAGAGTGTTTTAGTGGCCGGATGCCTTTCGTGTTGCCAGGGCAGAGTTTCGTTCAGCAGATATATCCTCATTGTGAGAAATAGCTGCCTCTACCTAGGATCGAACTCAAGAGCCTCCTGATTGTGAGGCGAGAGCTTATCTCTCTCTCTCTCTTTCTCTCTCTCTCTCTCTCTCTCTCTCTCTCTCTCCCTCTCTTTCTCTCCTCACGCTTTCTCTCCTGTCTCTCTCTCTTTCTGTCTGTCTCTCTCTGTCTCTCCCTCTCTTTCTCTCATCACTCTTTCTCTCCTCTCTGTCTCTGTCTCTGTCTCTCCCTCTATTTCTCTCATCACTCTTTCTCTCCTTTCTGACTCTCTCTTTCTCTCTCTCTTTCTCTCCTCTCTGACTCTGTCTCTCTCTCTTTCTCTCCCTCTCATCACTTTCTCTCCTGTCTGTCTCTCTGTCTCTCTTTCTCTCATCACTCCTTCTCTGACTCTCTCTTTCTCTCCCTCTTTCTCTCTTCTCTGACTGTCTCTTTCTCTCTCTCCCTCTCTTTCTCTCATCACTTTCTCTCCTGTCTGTCTCTCTTTCTCTCATTACTCTCTCTTCTCTCTCTCTCTCTCTCTCTTTCTGCCTCTCTTTCTGTCTCTCTCTTGCTCTCTGTCTCTCTCTCTCACACACACACAGATCTAAGGTGAACCTGCAACGTACCATCTTCCTCTTTAGCCCTCCTGCTCACCCCCATCCTACAAATTCCTCCGACCTTCCAACAGTGGAAAAAATTTTTTTTAATTCACGCAGGGGTTTCAGGCAACCCAAACCCTTGGGAGCCACTCAGTGTAGGGTAGCCTGCCCTATCCCTGAATGGATTCCTTGGATCTACTGGCGCTGGAATCATCTCCACTTACCTGCCGCCGGGATCAAAAGGTGAGCAAGATGCATTCTGCCTGTGGTCAAGCTGCTTAGTAAGAATGTCTTTCCATACCCAGCGAGTTCAACCTTTTATAGCTTGGTCGTAACCTTGGCCCCGGCCTCGATGGGAGATAAGAGCACGGATGGCCTGATTTGTTTATCAGCACCATTCATTCACGAAGATTTTGCGTGCAAATGTGCCAGCTCAACTCCCAAGAATTGGATCTGATATTCTGTTGTTGTTGGGGTTTTTTTGCAAGCACAGAACTTAATTTAATCTATTACTTGACTTTATTGCCATTGCACCTGGGACAACGAAATTAAATGCCCTCTTCAGTGTGCGTGACAACTATGAAACTAAAAACACAATACATTCGTCACAAATCGTAAGGTTTAGCACTTAATGATAGCCAGAGGGTACCAATAAGCCAGTGTTTCTCAACCTTGGCGAGTTTAAGACGAGTGGACTTCAACTTCAAGGTGTTGATTATCATCTTTAAAGCGCTCCGTGGCACAGGACCTAGTTATTTGCGGGATCGTATACATCCCTCCGGCCCATACATCCCTCCGGCCGATTCGCTCACACAGAGAGGGACTTCTCCGGGTGCCGTCCACTAGGCAGTGCCAGTGGGCGACACCCAGGGGAAGGGCCTTCTCTGTGATGGGCCCGACTCTCTGGAACGACCTTCCCCCGGATATTAGAACGACTACGGACCTCCGCGCCTTCCGCCAAAAAGTAAAAACCTATTTTTTTCATCAGGCTGGCTTGGCCTAATCTATGTTCCTCGCCCCAGTCTGTTTCCTCAAATGGTTTATTGAGTTTTAATGGGTGGTAATTTTAATGGTTTTAAAATTTTGGACAGGGTAGTTTAATTCGTTTTTAAATTTGTGTGCATTGTATGTTTTTAGTTGGTTTTTTTAATTTTCCTGTACACCGCCCCGAGTCCCTTCGGGGAGAGGGGGCGGTTTATAAATATAATAAATTATTTATTATTATTATTAACTCCCAGAATTACCCAGCCAGCAATGCTGGCTGGGGAATTCTGGGAGTTGAAGTCCACTCGTCTTAAACTCGCCAAGGTTGAGAAACACTGCAATAAGCAATCAGGAAACAATATCAATATCAATCTAAATCGTCAGGAGACAAGCCACAAAGGTACACAAATGGGAGGAGATGAGATGAGAAGGCTAATAGCAATAGTAATGCAGCCTTAGTGAATAGTTTGACAATGTTGAGGGAATTATTTGTTTAGCAGAGCAATGACGTTCGGGGCAAAATTCTCCTTGCGTCTCGTTGTCTTGGTGTGCAGTGCCCTATAGCCTCATCTAGCCGGCCTGGCCTAATCTATCCATCCTAGGCTGTAATATAAATTTAAATTGTTTCAATAGGGATGGCTGGGAATTAGTGTTAAGGGTTTTTAAGGTTTTAAGATTTTAAACTTCTAGCGCAGGTCAATTCTTGAATTCTATTTTATATTGTATTGTTGTGTTGATAAATGTGCTTTTAAAGTCCTGTGCACCGCCCCGAGTCCCTTCGGGGAGAGGGGGCGGTCTACCAATCAAATAAATTGAAATTGAAATTGTTTAGAGGGCAGGAGTTGAAACAAGTCAGGTGCAAGGAAGTAGAATCTTCATTCCGTGAAGATCTACTTTATTGTCACTCGTGTTAGGGAAATCCCCGTTTGTATACCGAAGGCGTGCCACGAAATGTAGCGAGAGAGATGTTGCTGAACCCCCACGCTAGCAGTCACAGACACTGAATTGTAAAACAAATAGATGTTTACTTCCGTAGAAAAATAAAGGTATATTAAGTTCGTCATACGCAGATGATACCTAAGTCCTAAATCATATAAAACAGTTCAGTACACAAAGTTGGCTAACAGTTGCACAACTCACAATTATCCGCGCTGATCAATACTCGACATACACAACAGCCATCATCTAAAGATCAGCATCTAACAGTGATTCTGGCTCCCTCTTATATGCCGATTGAGGAAACAGCAGCCAACCACATTTAGTGCAGTAGTTAAAGTTAAAGAGACAGTTAAAGCGACAGATACAGTATTGCAATCATGGTTTATATCTTGCCAACCCAACATTTGGATTACATTCCTAACAACTCGCCTATATTTTTATTTTATTTTATTAAATTTATACCCCACCCTTCTCCTTGCAAGGACCCAGGGCGGCGCACCGGCAATATTAAAAACCATACAAAATACAAAAATATTATTAAAAAACTATTAAATTCTATCCCGTGCTAAAACCCATTATAAAACCCTAAGAATTTAAAATGTATCCACATTTAAAAGTCAGAAAACGGGGGTTATGCTAGGCCGGCTTGTTGGAATAAATAAGTCTTGAGACGTTGGCAGAAGAGGCGGAGGTCCGAGGTGGTGCGTAGTTCGGGGGGTAGGTCGTTCCAGAGAAGGCCCTTCCCCTAGGTGTCGCCAACCGGCATTGCCTGGCCGACGGTACCCTCTCTGTGGGAGCGGAGCGGTCGAAGGGATGAATGGGGCAGGAGGTGATTACAAGAATCATATCAGGCTGGGGAAACCAGCAGGTAAGACTTTCCTAGGCTGGTCTGCGATGTTTCCTCGACTCGGAAGAAGCTCCTTGAGTGAGAAGCGAAACGTCCTCAAAGAAAGAGCGGAAAGTCCAGTTGCATCTTGCAAACAGCACTTTTGGGACATAAGGTGAGACAAAAACTCACTTAACGAAGGTCTTAGCAACAGAAAATTTGGCCTCATTTGTGGTTTGCAAGTCCAGGACCAATTTGGATTACAAGGCTATTTTATCCTGAATCCTGATTGCTGCACAGACCGGGGTGTGGGTGTATGACTAGATGACCTCAAGGCTCCCCCTCCAGTTCTCTTGATTCTATAGGTGGCAACCGGCGGGAATACGAATAGGGGCCATTTCTAGTCTCTTGTTTATCTCTAGATTTTCAGCAAGGAAAGGTGCTTTTCTGGGTAAAAAAAACCGGAGGAGGTGTCTATCAGCTGCTGACTTTTGATTTCGGGATCCTGGCCAGCTTGGAGAAAGCAAGAAATAAAAAGGAAAACAGAACTTTGAAATCTTCCCGCTTATCTAATCCAGAAATCACGTGAAAGGTCAAAGATAACAAGGAATTTTATGGCCACCCTTCAATCTGCAACCTTTCAAGGAGGAATTGATTGCGTCACAAACAGCAGTTCGATCACCTCATTTTTCCTAGAAGTTAAAAAAAATGTTTTCAATTCCCCTCCAACACCCTACACCCCCCATGGATTTCCTCCTTGGTTCATTTCAGCTGGCCAATTCCTCCGAGTGCAAACATTTCCACATACTCTACATCAGGGGTCTCCAACCTTTGCAACTTTAAGTCTGAAGGACTTCAGCTCCCAGACTTCTCAAGCCAGCAAAGCTGTCAGTGTCAGGGCCTGGGCCAGGGGTTTCCAACCTTTGCAACTTTAAGTCTGAAGGACTTCAGCTCCCAGAATTCTCCAGCCAGCTAAGCTGTCAGTGTCAGGGCCTGGGCCAGGGGTCTCCAACCTTTGCAACTTTAAGTCTGAAAGACTTCAGCTCCCAGAATTCTCCAGCCAGCAAAGTCCTTCAGACTTAAAGTTGCAAAGGTTGGAGACCCCTGCTCTACATAATAGAGAGGGCCTTCTCAGGGTACCGTCGGCCGGGCAATGCCGGTTGGCGGTGCCCAGGGGAAGAGCCTTCTCTGTGGCGGGCCCTGCCCTCTGGAACAACCTACCCCCCTGATCTACGCACCATCGTGGACCTCTGCCTTTTCCGCCAACGTCTTAAAACTCATTTATTTCATCAAGCCGCCCTAGCATAATCCCCCGTTCTGACTTTATAGGGATAATTTTATAGGGATAATTTTAAAATTTAAAGAGTTTTATTAATTTTAGCACAGGGAATATTTAGTTTTTAATTAATTAAATTTGGATTTTTGTATTTTTGTATGATGTTAATGATGCCTGTGCGCCGCCCTGGGTCCTTTTTTAGGAGAAGGGCGGGGTATAAATTTAATATACCTTAGACCGATACGCTCCCACAGAGAGGGCCTTCTCAGGGTGCCGTCGGCCGGGCAATGCCGACTGGCGACACCCAGGGGAAGAGCCTTCTCTGTGGCAGGGCCAGCCCTTTGGAACGACCTACCCCCCGAATTACGCACCATCACCGACCTCCACCTCTTCCGCCAATGTCTAAAGACATACCTATTCCAACAAGCCGGCCTAGCCTAACCTCCCATGGGGACTTTTAGATAGTTTTATTGGGTATTTTAAAATTGGGTTTTTAGCATAGGATAAGACGGTTTAATTTATATTTTAAATTGTGTATTTATTTTTGTACTCTGTATGTTTTTTAAATTTCCTGTGCGCCGCCCTGGGTCCTTTGCGGAGAAGGGCGGGATATAAATGTAAATAAACTAAACTAAACTAAACTAAACTAAACTAAACTAATAAAATAAAATAAAATAAAATAAAATAAAATAAATAATAGAACACATCAACTTCTGCATCCGTGAAAGTGGAAAGTTCAGGCTGCGATCTTGCATTGTGCTAAAGCAGGGGTGTCCAACCTTTGCAACTTTAAGTCTGGGAGCTGAAGTCCTTCAGACTTAAAGTTGCAAAGGTTGGAGACCCCTGGCCCAGGCCCTGACACTGACAGCTTTGCTGGCTGGAGAATTCTGGGAGCTGAAGTCCTTCAGACTTAAAGTTGCAAAGGTTGGAGACCCCTGGCCCAGGCCCTGACACTGACAGCTTTGCTGGCTGGAGAATTCTGGGAGCTGAAGTCCTTCAGACTTAAAGTTGCAAAGGTTGGAGACCCCTGGCCCAGGCCCTGACACTGACAGCTTAGCTGGCTGGAGAATTCTGGGAGCTGAAGTCCTTCAGACTTAAAGTTGCAAAGGTTGGAGACCCCTGTGCTAAAGAGTCAGAAGTCCATTTTTATTCCTTTCTTCCCCTTGGACTTCCATTTTTTTTTTTTTCCCTCTCTCCTTTCCCTTCCCTCAATTTCCTGTTTTTCTTTTTCTTTGCACTTCATAGACGGATGAAACAATTAAAAGAGTCATCCAAGGGGGAAATTAACTGAGTCCCTGGCCCAGGTAGGCCTGCCGTCATTTCAAGGGCTCGCTCCGAGCTCGTTACGTCGAGGGCCCCCTCTTACGGTTCGCACGGAATTAAAAAATTAGGGAATTAAAAAAACAAACCCTCGATTAATTTTTGAAAAAAAATAATTAAAGGCTTCAAAGGAAGGAGGACGAGGTGAGCCAAAGTGCAGCGTGCAAACCCTTGTAGTCGTTGGGACTTTGGCTCGTCTGCTGACCGAGCACTTTGACACAACCAATGGTAGAGAACAAGGATCATATTCACAGGTCAGCATGCAGCTCACGGATGCGCCTCGTGTTCTTGACATTTGCTAATCTCTTGGCCTTGGCAATGGAGTCCCTATTGGAGGAGTACCATCCCGAGCATCACAAAATAACGGTGCCAAGTAGAGACCTATTATCGTAAGGCCCGAAGGGACTTTAGAGGTCTTCTAGTCCAGCCCCCTGGTCCTAGGCAGGGGTCCTTAGGGTAACATCCCGGTCAAGGGTTTCTTGAAAACCTTCAGTGATGAAGCAACCACAACTTCTTCTGGACTTTGGTGGGTTGTTTTTTTTTTAATCCAACCTTCACTGGTTGAAGCAAGAGACCCTTTCACCATTATACACCAAGCGGTATATAAGTTTAAGTGCTATTTCTATTCCTTTTCTCCTTCCTTCCTTCCTTCCTTCCTTCCTTCCTTCCTTCCTCCCTCCCTCCCTCCCTCCCTTTCTTCTCAGATTGTTGGGGGCAAGAGGCTGATTCTGTAAACCACTTAGCGAAGACTGGAAAGTACTGTAAAGCGGTATATAAGTCTAAGGGCTATTTCTATTCCTTTTCTCCTTCCTTCCTTCCTTCCTCCCTCCCTCCCTTTCTTCTCAGATTGTTGGGGGCAAGAGGCTGACTTTGTAAACCACTTAGCGAAGACTGTAAAGTACTGTAAAGTGGTATATAAGTCTAAGGGCTATTTCTATTCCTTTTCTCCTCCCTCCCTCCCTCCCTCCCTCCCTCTCTTCTCAGATTGTTGGGGGCAAGAGGATGACTCTGTAAACCACTTAGCGAAGACTGGAAAGTACTGTAAAGCGGTATATAAGTTTGAGTGCTATTGCTATGCCCTTCCTTCCTTCCTTCCTCCCTCCCTCCCCAGATTGTTGGGGGCAAGAGGCTGACTCTGTAAACAAACTTAGAGAGGGCTGGAAAGCCCTGCGAAGCGGTCTATAAGTCTACGTACTATTGCTATTGCTTACAGTGTGCCCAGATCAGTAGGTCAATTATTTAATTTACGTGTGCAATAAGGCAGCTCACACGGCCCTTGAAAAGCAGACATGTTTTTTATTATTATCATTATTGTCATTATTGCTACTGTCCTCCATTCTCTTTATTACGCGGCTCCATTTTGCGCGCCTGCCCAGAGCATCTGCAGCCACGGCAGGCCCACATCCATGCTCCCAGATGTCAAAATGCGCGTCCTTCTATAAAAGAGGCCAGCTGGGTGGGGAGGAAGTC
This sequence comes from Rhabdophis nuchalis, assembly GCA_039707465.1. NCBI lineage: Eukaryota > Metazoa > Chordata > Lepidosauria > Squamata > Natricidae > Rhabdophis > Rhabdophis nuchalis. The sequence continues at coordinate 3,235,706 of CM077660.1, forward strand.
ACTCTTCCCTCTCCGGGAAAGAGTGCCGGACGTTAGCCAAGAAAAATCCGGTGCCGATTTTTTTTTTTTAAAAGCGTCCGTCCCTCACCGCAGACACCAAGGTGTCCATAGCCCTGGATCAAACATTGAGATTGAAGAACAAGCTAAGCATTCCCCCCATCCGGCTGGAAATTAACAGGTTGGGGGGAAAGAAAAAATAGAATGGAATGATTATAAAAAAAAGGACAGCGTCTCTCCAGATTGGTTTTTTTTCTCAACTTAGGGCACTGGTCCCCGGTTCTTGTGACTCGGTGGCCCAGCTGGGGAGGGAGAGGGGAACTGGGCCACGGGAGGGATGGGCTGGCCTACTATACCGGCAACTCAGCTGTTGTGCACATGCACCAGCCCCACCGTACATGCGAATTGAGCCATGTGTGTTTGCCGGCTCGCGGCCCAGTTGTCAATAGGCCATGGGGACTCCGGCTGCTTTAAGATGTGCGGACTTCGATTCCCAGAATCCCCCCAGCCGGCTACACGGACTTCAGGCATTGTGGGAGTTGAAGTCCCAGCTTTCTTGAAAACGTTCCGGCTGCTGGGGAATTCTGGGAGTCGAAGTCCGTTACACGCGCCCTCGGTGGAGCAAACAGAAACGAAGCAGGGAAAGTTAAGAAAATCGGGATGCAACGAAGATTATTAGAAGGGGGAAAAGGGCCGGGGAGGAAATGTAACATAGTTTTCTCTCTCTTCTTCTCCTTCTGTTCCTGGGTGACGGCTGAATCTCGCACTGCCCAGGGAAGGCAGGTCACTGCAACGGGGAAATCTTCAATGGGATCATGATTCGGGACTCCATGCTCCGCACAAGAGGAACTGCAAACACAGAAGGACATTGCAAGCGTCACAGAGTGAGACAGTCTCTTGGGATGCTGGGACTCGTTGTCCTCCTCCACAGCCAATTTGAGATACCCTTGGCCAACAGGAAATGCCCTGGCAGGGAGCATTGGAAATCTTCCTTCCTTCCTTCCTTCCCATCTCTTCTCCTTCCTCCCTCCTTCTTCCATTCCTTTTCTCCAACCTATTCCTCTTGCTTTCCTTTCTCATCTTTTTTTCTTTCCTTCCTTCCTTCCTTCTTCTCTCCTTCCTCCCCCTCCCTTACCTCCCTCTTCCCTTCCTTTTCTCCAATCTATTCCTCTTTCCTTCCCTCTTTCCTTCCTTCCTTTCTTCCACCCACCCTTCTCATCATTTTTCTTTCCTTCCTTCATCATCTTTTCTCCTTCCTCCCTCCCATCTTTTCTTCTCTCCTTCCTTCCTTCCTTCCTTCCTTCCTTCCTTTCCTTCCTTCCTTCCTTCCTTCCTTCCCTCTTTCTTTTCTTCTTTCCCCCCAACCTATCTCTTTCCTTTCCTCTCTCCTCTCCTTCCTTCGTTCCCTCCTCCCTCGCTCTTCAGCAGGCAGATTAAGCGGCTGCTGCTGAGTGGGGAAGGCAGCAAGGGATTGCAAGATTGGCTGGGAAACTGTCCCAGAACGCTGAAAATGAAGGTCACTTGATTACAGCCCCAGCCCAGCGGTGGTCAAGAGCACCAAAGCAGCCACAACGTTGTATAGGATGACCAGCAGACCCTCCTCCAAATGTCCTGACCTGTGTAGTAAACGTTTTCATCCCATCCTCGCTTCCTCCAGGCAGCGTTCCTTGTCTCCTCTCGAGACTGCAGGTCTCTGTAGGCTGCAAAGCGACCAAAAACATCATCAGGCAAAGCCCCCAACAACCTGCTGCTGTGGCTTAGAGGTGGTGCTCTCGCCTCCCAATCAGGAGGTTGTGAGTTCAATCCTAGGTAGAGGCAGATGTAGGGTCTCCTGCTTGGGCAGGGGGTTGGACTAGATGACCTGCCAGGTCCCTTCCAACTCTGTTAATCTGTTAACCTCTAAAGTCTCGCCTCCCAATCCGGAGGTTGTGAGTTCAATCCTAGGTAGAGGCAGATGTAGGGTCTCCTGCTTCAGCAGGGGGTTGGACTAGATGACCTGCAAGGTCCCTTCCAACTCTGTTCATCTGTAACCCCTTGTAAATTTCAAGGTGAGGAAGGCTCAGTCAGATCCTAAACCTAGATAAATCAAACATGTAACCTCCCACAAATAAAAGCATAAAAAAGAATAAAATAAAAAAGAATAAACTAAACTAAAATAGTACAATAAAATAATAAAAAACAAAACAAAACAATAAAATAAACTAAAATAAATAAAATAAATTAAAATAAAAAATAAAATAAATTAAAAATAAATAAAATAAAATAAAAAAGAATAAAACGAAACAAAATACAATAAAATAAAATAATAAAAAATAAAATAAAACAGTAAAATAAAACTAAACACTAAAATAAAATAATAAATAAAAATAAATTAAATTAAATAAAAATAAAAATAAAAATAAAAAATAAAATAAAACAATACAATAGAATAATAATAAAATGAAAAATAAAATAAAATGAAAAATAAAATAATAAAATAAAATAAATAAATTAAAATAAATTAAAAAAAATAAAAAAAAATAAAACAATACAATAGAATAATAACATAACATAAAATAAAAAATAAAATAAAATAAAATAAAATACAAAAAAATAAAACAATACAATAGAATAATAACATAACATAAAAAATAAAATAAAATAAAATAAAATAAAATAAATAAAATAAATAAAATAAATAAAATAAATAAAATAAATAAAATAAATAAAATAAATAAAATAAATAAAATAAATAAAATAAATAAAATAAATAAAATAAATAAAATAAAAATAAAAAATAAAACAAACAATAGAATAGAATAATAACATAACAAAATAAAAAAATAAAATAATAAATTAAAGTAAATTAAAATAAATTAAAAAATAAGATACAAAACAAAACAAAACAAATAAATAAAATAATAAAGCAATAAAACAGAAGAGAATGTTGCCTTATGTGACAGTCCAACTCAAACAACCTTATGACCGCTTTGCCGGCTGGGGAATTCTGGGAGTTGAAGTCCGCCAGGCTTAAAGTTGCCAAGGTCGGATGGAGACCTCTGCTTCTCAAAAGAACAAATGGGTTGCAAGATTACCTACCCCACAGGTGATGCACGATGTACAGCTCTCCGATTTGGGAGAAAAAGCCGCCCACCGCTTCCTGGTTATCTTGACGATGTTTAATTGCCCGTGCCCTGTGGCGACAGAGAAAAAGAGAGATGGAAAAACACAGGCACTAAGAATTACTACTGTCTGTTCCCACAATGTTGAGCTGAAAAGCAAACAGCCTTGACCTCCCCATTCATTCGTTTCTCTTTTGTACTCATTTTTTTTTTTTTTGAGAAATTGGGACTTGGAAAATATCGGCCACTTACCAGTTGTTCCCCCATTCAATCATGGTCCCAGGCTGAAATTGAACAAGAGAAAGACGAAATGGTAGAAATGGTTTCAAAGATGGAAGGATGGCACCAAACTCACTACCTCTGGGTGATTGCTCTCGTGACATCCCGACTGGACTACTGCAATGCTCTCTACATGGGGCTCCCCTTGAGGTGCGCCCGAAGGCTTCAGCTTGTCCAGAATGCAGCCGCGCAGGTAGTTATGGGAACCTCTAGGTTTTCCCATGTAACACCGCTCCTGTGCGAGCTGCATTGGCTGCCTGTCGTCTTTCGGGTGCGCTTCAAGGTGTTGGTTACCATCTTCAAAGCGCTCCATGGCACGGGACCTAGCTATCTGCGGGATCGCATCCTGCCCCATACATCCCTGCGGCCGATTCGCTCCCACAGAGAGGGACTTCTCCAGGTGCCGTCCACGAGGCTATGCCAGCGGGCGACGCCCAGGGGAAGGGCCTTCTCTGTGGCGGGCCCGACCCTCTGGAACGACCTTCCCCCCGAAATTAGAACAACCACGGACCTTCGCTCCTTCCGACAGAAATTAAAAACACACTTTTTCTGCTTGGCTGGCCTGGGGTAATTAAACTGTTTTTAGGGGCTTAGTTTTAGTTTTTATATGGGATTTTAGCGCAGGGTTTTAGTTTAATTTGTTTTAATATTGTATTATGTTTGTGGGTTTTATTTGTATTTTTAAATTCCCTGTGCCCCGCCTCGAGTCCCTTCGGGGAGAGAGAGCGGGTTATAAATTAAAATTATTATTATTATTATTATTATTATTATTATTATTATTATTATTATTATTATTATTATTATTATTATTATTATTATTATTATTATTATTATTATTATTATGGTCACCCAGCTGGCTTTCACGACTAAGGCAGGACTAGAACTCGCTGCCTCCTGGGGATTGGCCCAAAGTCATGTTTATCTTGGACCTCCATTTCTCAACTGGGACCCCCCTCCCCCCCAAATGGAGGAGGCAGATAGGCCCATTTTGGGGGGTTGGGGGCGTATCTGGAACTGGGAAACGGATTGGAGAAGATATTACAGTGATCCCTCGTTTTTCGCGGCTTCATGTTTTGCGGCTTCAGTGCTTCACGGGTTTTTCAAAAATACTGTACGAGTGGATTTATCGGCTCTCATAAAGGCGCGTGATTGGTTTCCAGTGCGACACTGTATTTTAGTGTTGTGTTGGCGATAACTTGTTTTGTTTAAGCGATACTTTAACTTTTTTTATTAATTACAGTAAGCCCTTATAATGCCGCCTAAGCGCTGTGCCCCTGCAAAAGCATACACGAAAATTCCTAGGGGCGAATCCTACTTCGCGGTTTTTCAGCTATCGCGGAAGGTTCTGGTCCCCATTAACCGCGAAAAACGAGGGATCACTGTACTCATTGCCGTCTTTCTCAACGTTGGCCACTTGGAAGTCAAGTGGACTTCCAACTCCCAGCATTCCCCAGCCAGGCAAGGGGGATTCTGGGAATTGAAGTTCACTCGTCTTCCGGTTGAGAAACGCTGGCTTATTGGATTTCCCCTGTAGTTAAAAGACGCTGAGTTACGGGGAATAAATAAGGAGAAAGGCCGAAGAGACCGTGGGATTCTTTTCATGCCTTGCGATACCTCACGGACCTCTCGCAAAGGGATCTCACCTTCAACTTGTACGTCCGCAGCTCGTAGATGTGGGGCCCGGCGCGGGGCAGGGGCTCATTCCAAAAACTGAATTCCAGGAGCAGCTGATTCCTTCGGGAATGGAGCATTTCGCTCCTCTCTTTGCGGAATCGTAAATATTCCTGCCGGAAAAAGAAGGAGCGGAGAGTCAGAGGGGAGAAAGGAGGCAGCCGAATTTCCCCCCACCCCCTCTGTTAGGAGTAGCCCCCTAGAGTTGGGTCGGCAATATGTAATACCATAAGGACAAATGGTCTTTGTGGCTTTAAGGATGTTGGAATGCAGTTAGAGACTGTAATTATCTCTACTATAAGAGGAAGTCAGCAGAACGCAAACTCTCTCTGCTGGATTGTTTTTCTCTGCTCGATATCTCTCTGATTATTGACTGCTTGTTGTGACTGACTGAAGGAAGAAGGAAGAAGTTAATTGTGACTGTTAAGTTTGTTAAGGACTTTGTTTGACTCACCTTACTATCACTGCTTGTGAAGCAGGAGTTTCGTTTTGCAACACCAGTAAAGCTAATAGTTTTTTACTAACAGGGTCTGTGCTACTATTTGTGTGTTTACCAGCAACGTTTCTCTAGCGGCATATTCCGCTGCACAACTTTCGGTCTCCCAACGGAGATATTCCCCTAACACCCTCGAGGTCAAAAACGTTTCCAGGAACTCGGCTAGGCGACGGGAAGAGTTGGCCGGTCGGAGGAATTGTAGGAAGTGAAGTCCGCAGGTCTTAAAAGTTGCCAGGTTTGGGGACCCCTGCTCTAGCCACTCAACTCTACGGCCTCTTTTCTGGACGCGAAGGCTGGATTGTGTGGCATTAACTGGCCAATGATAAGCAGCCTCGTGAAGCCCCCCCCCCTCTCCCCCAATGAGACAGGCATGTTGTAGGAGAGAAGCAGGCTGACGCGAGGGACAGAGGGAGGATCAAATGCATTATCAGCCATGAATCGCTGTGTGCTCACAGAGATCTTGCATTCCTTTCCAGCCTTATCTCCCGCTCGTTTCCCTTGACTGTTAGTAGTTCAGATTCTTGTAGCGAGCTTAAACCTTTATACTTATTCGAACGGCTGGAATCTTCTGATTTCCCCCCTCCCCCCAGGATTTGACTCATATAATTTTAGCGAATAAATAAATAATGGGTGCTCGAACAGCAGGGCGACCTGCTGCAGCAGCCAAGAGGGGTGTGGGGGGGTGATGGGGTGTCCCCCCCCCCCAAATACCTGGTTCTCCCTCAGCTTGTTCATGGACTCCATGAGGGCCGAGTAGCCGCCGATGAATCTCCAGATGTGAACTGCAAGGAGACAAAAGATTGTGAGTCGTGCAGGGCCCCCAAAGAGGAGGAATCGATATAAAATGTAAGCGAGCCTTGGGCTGGGCTGTCCCCCTGGACAGGCGTTCCTTGGCTTGCAATGGTTTGCTTAGTGACCATTTGAAGTTACAACGGTCGCTGGAAAGAGTGACTTTATGACCCGTTGGTCACGGTGAAAACTCGGTGGTCAATAGATAAATCGGTAGAAAAATCATTAAAAAATCAATAGAAAAATCATTAAAAAATCAATAGGAAACCAGTAGGAAAATCAATCGAAAATCAGTAGAAAAATCAAGAAAAATCAATGGAGAAATCATTGAAAACTCAATAGAAAACACTATAGGCAGTCCTTGACTTACGACCATAAGAGGGATTGGAAACCCTGTTGTTAAGTGACATGGTGATTTTGTGAGGCATCTGGTGGCTGCACCCCGTGTTACAACCTTTGCTTCTGCTGTGGTCGTTAAGCAAACCACCACAGTCATTAAGCAACCCATCACATCACCGTGACTGGCCATCTTCTCTATCGGCCAATGTTGTTTGTGGGAACCTGGCTGGGGAAGCCGCAAATGGCGACCGGCGGGACGGACACCCTGCGACTGTCGTAAACGCGGGACGGTGGCCGTGTGCTTGGAGGGCAACCCCACGAATGCTTGACGCTGTTGTAAGTGTGAGGATCGGCTCAAAATCCCCTTTCGCGGCACCGTGCGGCACCTTGAACGCTCGCGGGGGCCGTTATGCGAGGACTGCGTCCCGTAGAGCGCCCTTCACCTGCCTGCCCCAGCTTCTCACCTGCCTGGTCCTGCTCGCCGTACCAGGTATTCCAGTTGCCAACCAGTTCACACGGATACTCGGTGTCCGAATGCAGCTTGGGAAGGACCTCTTCCCTACAAAACACAGCCCCCAATTAACAGAAGGACCGAAAGCAAATCATTTCTCAAATAACGGTTGCATTTCAGGATTGCGGTGCTGCTACAAGCTGCGTCTTTCCTCTCGTGGCTTCGCACGTTGCCGAGTGCGAAGTGGAGGCTCACAACCAGCGAAGGGTGCGTTTGTTGGTCCCAGGGCAACGGAGTCATTCGAATGCAATTATTTTAATCCGAAATATTTCCCTGGGAAAAAACAAACACACCCTTCGCTTGTGATTCTTGGCCGCTCGGAGATAAATACAATGGCAAGAGCACGTTAGACTTATAGACCGCTTCACGGTGCTTTTGCACCCCACATCCTCTAAGCGGTTTACAGAGTCGGCCTCTTGCTCCCCAACAATCTGGGATGGATGGATGGATGGATGGATGGATGGAAGGATGGATGGATGGAAGGAAGGAAGGAAGGAAAATAGCAATAGCACTTAGACTTATATACCGCTCGCTTCACAGCACTTTCCAGCCCTCTCTAAGCGGTTTGCAGAGTCAGCCTCTTGCCCCCCCAACAATCTGGGATGGATGGATGGATGGATGGATGGATGGATGGATGGATGGATGGATGGATGGAAGGAAGGAAGGAAAATAGCAATAGCACTTAAGACTTATATACCGCTCGCTTCACAGTGCTTTCCAGCCCTCTCTAAGCGGTTTACAGAGTCGGCCTCTTGCCCCCCAACAATCTGGGATGGATGGATGGATGGATGGATGGATGGATGGATGGATGGAAGGAAGGAAGGAAGGAAGGAAGGCCAATAGCAATAGCACTTAGACTTATATACCGCTCACTTCACAGTGCTTTCCAGCCCTCTCTAAGCTGTTTACAGAGTCGGCCTCTTGCCAACCCCAACAATCTGCGTCTCCTCATTTTTACCGACCTCGGAAGGACGGAAAGCTGAGTCAACCTAGAGCCGGTCAGGATCGAACTTCCTGACAGTGGGCAGAGTCAGCCTGCAATTCTGCATTCTAAGTGTTGCGTCTTTATTTATCAAGCGTATAGCTCAAAGGGGATGCGGCGGCTCGGGGGCTAAGACGCTGAGCTTGTCGATCAGAAAGGTCGGCAGTTCGGCGGTTCGAATCCCCAGCGCCGTGTAACGGAGGGAGCTCCGTGACTCGTCCCAGCTTCTGCCAACCTAGCAGTTCGAAAGCACGTTCAAAAATGCAAGTAGAAAAATAGGAACCGCCTTTATTGGGAAGGGAACAGCGTTCCGTGCGCCTTCGGCGTTGAGTCATGCCAGCCACATGATCACGGAGACGTCTTCGGGCAGCGCTGGCTCTTCGGCTTTGAAACGGAGATGAGCACCGCCCCCTAGAGTCGGGAACGACTAGCAGCTATGTGTGAGGGGAACCTTGACCTTGTAGCTCAATATTGTGGGGCCAGATGGTATGACTGGATGGAGGTAAAGAGACTACGGGATGAGAGATAGGGAAGGATATACAATGTAGATATGTAGATAGTAAATAAAATGAATGTATCGAGCAGTGGTAGCTATGGGGAATTGATAAATGGAAGATATAGACAAATAGAAATAGCTGGAATATCTAGGAATGTAGTAAGATGGTATACGATGTTACTTGGTAACTGTGTACATATAGGGGGTGAGTTACTCCCAGTTGTATCTGTGTAGTTTTGCTTTGCCTTGTCAATGTGCTATTTATGTTCCATTTTCTGTTACCAATTTACAATAAAGTTATATTTAATATATATATATATATATATATATTGTGGGGCCATTAAAAGAAAATACATTTGGTTTGAAAAATAAAAACCAATATGTTGATCCTTACGCCAGTCTGTTGTAGGCATCCAAGCATTCGGGCTTGACGTTGTGGACTAGAAACGAGAGAAGAGAAAAAGCAGTTGACGGAAAGCCGGAGGGAAGGGCCCGAAAGAAACGGACTGGAAGCGATTCACAGCAAATTAACCGCAGATTGGCGAGGCTGAGAATACACTTAATACATCATTACCTAATGATGGAGACCATCAACGGTACAGCTCATCACGTGGACTTCAACTCCTAGAATTCCCCAGCCAGCGTTGCTGGCTGGGGAATTCTGGGAGTTGAAGTCCAAACAACTTAAAGTGGCCCCCCAGTAGAGAAAGTACTGAAAGTAATCGGGCAGGAAGGACTCACACTGGATCTTGTAGAGGTGGTTGGTCTCTTTCTTGGACAGCAGGTTGGAATGGGCGTCTTTTCGGGGATCCACCTTGTGGACGAAAAGCGAGCGGAACCAGCTGCTTTCGCTGTCTTTGGAATAACTCCTGGGGGGGAAGAAAATTCGGGGTGTTTTATTTTTGGGGAAGGGAGGGAGGGAATCCTAATGTCAAGGTGTTTCCGAGAGCCTGAAGCCAAGTCCTGGTCCCGACAAAACCCCCCCTTTGATTCATTGACTGTGAATTCTGCTCGTTCACATCCAGCAAAGGGAGGATTTATGGTCACAGACCTTATCTGGCTTGGAGAGCTGCCAGGTTGATATCTGCAGAACTCGGCGAGGAGACTCGGAGAGTCGTGAACCAATGAAATGAACTAACGGTCTCCTGCAAACTCCACTCCCCAGGCGCTCCTCTTTTATTCCCTCTGGGAGGGGCCATTCATCGTCCACCGGTGGCCTTCCTCCCAAGTCGACCCCTGTTCTTTAGCTGTTCCCTTCGTCTGGCCACTCAGCGCATGGGCACACTGGGAATAGGCTCCAGCTGTTCTTCTGCCTTACTGATGTCCGACTCTGAAGGCAGCAGGTAACTGTCAGACGGCCCTGGCCCCCTCTCTGCCTCCGACACAGAGCCCTCCTCCGAGTCTTCCCCAGGACAAGAAGCAATGGGTGGAAATTAATCAAGGAGAGAAGCAACCTGGAACTAAGGAGAAATTTCCTGACAGTGAGAACAATCAGCCAGTGGAACAGCTTGCCTCCAGAAGTTATGAATGCTCCAACACTGGAAGTTTTTAAGAAGAGATTGGACAACCAATTGTCTGAAATGATAAAGGAGGATGGACTACAAGACCTCCACGGTCCCTTCCAGCTCTATTATTCTGTTCTGTTCTATTCTATTCTTTTTCTATATTCTATTCTATTCTATTCCGTTCTATTCTATCCTGTTCTTATTCTGTTCTGTTCTATCCTATCCTATCCTTATTCTATCCTATTCATTTTCTATATTCCTATCCTATCCTATCCTAATTTTTATTCTATTCTATTCTTATTCTATTCTGTTCTATTCTGTTCTATCCTATCCTTATTCTATCCTATTCATTTTCTATATTCCTATCCTATCCTAATTTTTATTCTATTCTATTCTTATTCTATTCTGTTCTATCCTATCCTTATTCTATCCTATTCATTTTCTATATTCCTATCCTAATTCTTATTCTATTCTACTCTACCCTATTCTATCCAATTCTTATTCTATTCTGTTCTATTCTATCCTATCCTATTCTTATTCTCTCCTATTCATTTTCTATATTCCTATCCTATCCTAATTTTTATTCTATTCTATCCTATTCTTATTCTATTCTGTTCTATTCTATCCTATTCTTATTCTATCCTATTCATTTTCTATATTCCTATCCTATCCTAATTCTTACTCTCTTCTATTCTATCCTATCCTATTCTATTCATTTTCTATATCCCTATCCTAGCCTAATTCTTATTCTATTCTATTCTTACTCTTATTCTTCAGTCCTCCCGCAATAATATATAAACTTTCTTGAAAACCAAACGCCATCAAACCCTTTTCCATAATTTGCTTTCTTTAAATAAAACGAGCTTGCTAAAAAAAACCACTCCCAAGCTAGCCTTCCAGACAGGTGATCCCGTGTAATACCAATCAGCTTTTACTAATAATATCCCCTCCGCACACCCCATTTTATTTGACCAAGACCTTTGCTCCAATCCTGGTCACTCATTAACTTCAGAAAATACCTAGAAAACAATCTTTTCAACCGGGCTAATCAGAGATCCGTGGCTGACAATCCTTATCGTTCAAGAGTTCATTTCTGATTTAGTTCCCCCCCCCCCAAAATTTTTATTTCCCTACCGGGTTCAATAATAATACCCATCACCCACAGCCAGGCCATCCTCCAACCCAGCTGCCTGGGCGAGAGATGGGAGCTGTAGTTCAAGCAAGGTTTGCATCTTTCCCCTTCCTTTTAATTAACTTTTATTTAGTGAAAGTTTTTATTTTCACAGCCAAAACAGAGAAAGGGAAAGGAAGAAGTGAGAAAGTGAACAGGAGATTTAAAAAAAAAAACACCACCCCAAATGTAAGAAAAAGGCCTAGTAAGTAAAATAAAGTTATAAAGGGACTTTCAAACTTTTCACAACAATTAGAAATGCATCTGAAAGACGCATCATAGCTCCTTTCTCTTCATATCTCGCTTCCCAATCAGGAGGTTGTGAGTTCGATCCTAGGTAGAGGCAGATGTAGTAGGGTCTCCTGCTTGGGCAAGGGGGTTGGACTAGATGACCTGCAAGGTCCCTTCCAACTCGGTTCATCTGTTAATATAGTCTACACTTTCTAATCACCAAACCAAAATAAATCATGTTCAATTTGCTTTCAGGAAAAAGCCCATGCCAGCTTTCTAGTTGCTGACCAATGCAGTTTTTTGGCTTTCCCCTAATCAAACAAGTCAATTTTGCCATCTCAGGGAATTCTGTTGTTTTTCACCAACTTTTCCTCCAGGAAAGAAGGAAAGAAGGAAAGAGAGAGAGAGAGGAAGGGAGGAAGGAAAGGAAGGAAGGAAGGAAGGAAGGAAGGAAGGAAGGAAGGAAGGAAGGAAGAGCATAGCCATAGCCCTTAGACTTATAGACTGCTTCACAGTGCTTTTACAGCCCTCTCTAAGCGGTTTTACCCCAACAATCTGGGTCCTCATTTTATGGAAAGATAAAAGACTGAGTCAACCTTGAACCGGTCAGGTCAGTATTGAAGGCAGAATTAGCCTGCAATACTGCATTTTAACAGGAAGGAAAGAAGGAAGGAAGGAAGGAAGGAAGGAAGGAAGGAAGGAAGGAAACAAACAAACACTCGGTACCCCATCTTTTAAATTTATAATGAAAAAAGGAATAGGATATAATAGGATAAGATAGGAATTAAAATACAATATGAATTAGAATAGGAAAGAATAAAATAGAATAGGATGGGATAGAAATTAAAATAGAATAGGAATTAAAATAGAATAGGAAAAAATAGAATAAAGAATAAAATAGGAGTAGAATAGCATAGAAATTAGAATAGGATAGGACAGGATAGAATAGGCATTAAAATAGAATAGAATAAAATAAAATAGGGTAGAAGAGAATAGGAATTAAAATAGAATAGGAATTAAAATAGAATAGGAATTAAAATAGAATAGAATAAAATGAAATAGGGTAGAAGAGAATAGGAATTAAAATAGAATAGAATAAAATAGAATAGAATAAAATAGAATAGAATAGAATTCTTTATTGGCCAAATGTGATTGGAGACCCAAGGACTTTGGTGCAGATGCTCTCAGTGTACATAAGGAGAATAAAATCAGGACTCCTAAGTTGCAACACCTCATGATAGCCATGGGGCACAAATCAGCAAGCAGGAAACAATATCAAGCCCTGCCGGGGAGACACGCACACACACACACACACACACACACACACACACACACACACACACACACGGCCCCTTCCCTCCTCTGCGGCTCTCAGCGCAGGGATCGGGCCCCCGGAGAGGAAGAGGAGGGAGAAGAGGAGGAGGGAGAGGAGGGAGAGGAGGAGAGGAAAAGGAAAGAGAAGAAGGAAGAGGAGGAGAGGGGGAAGGTGAAAAGGGAGGAGGAGGAGGTGGAGGAGAAGAAAAGAAAAAAGAAGAAGGAAGAGGAGAGGGGGAAGGTGAAAAGGGAGGAGGAGAAGAAAAGGACAGAGAAGAAGGAAGAGGAGGAGAGGGGGAAGGCAAAAAGGGAAGAGGAGGAGAAAGAGAAAAGGAAAGAGAAGAAGGAAGAAGAGGAGAGGGGGAAGGCGAAAAGGGAAGAGGAGAAAGAGAAAAGGAAAGAGAAGAAGGAAGAGGAGGAGAGGGGGAAGGCGAAAAGGGAGGAGGAGGAGGAGGAGGAGGAGAAAAGGAAAGAGGAAGAAGAGGAGAGGGAGAAAGAGAGGAACAACGCGTGGGAGAGGGAGAGGAGGAACCAGAGGAAGAGAAAGAGGGGAAGGGAGGGAGAGAGAAAGAAGAAAAGGAGGAAGACGAGGGAGAGAAAGAGGAAGAAAGAAAGAAAGAAAGAAAGAAAGAGGAGAAAGAGAAGGAGGAAGGAAGGAAGGAAGGAAGAAGAGAAGGAGAAAAAGAAAGAGGAGGAGGAGGAAGAGGAGGAGGAGGAAGGCGCGGGGGTCTCACCGGGCTCCGGGCCGAGGGTCTCCCCCGCGGAGGGCCCGCAGCCACTGCCGCCCAGGGAGGCCGCCCGCCCGCGTCGCCATCTTCGCTCGCCTGCGCCACCTGCCCGGGGCGGACCGAGCGGGGCGGCCGGGGAAGCAGCCAACCGGCTGGGCCGAGGGAGGCAGGCAGGCAGGGACGGGCTCTGCGCCGCCCACCCGCCCCGCGCCCCTCCCCTCCCTCCCTCCCTCCCTGGCGGATGTTTGCAGCTGGGAGGGCGTCTCCTGGCAGACCTTTCCTTGCCCAGCTGGGGAACAGGCTCCGGGCTGGGAGGGAGGGAGGTTGCAGGGAGGAGGAGGAGGAAGACTGGGGGGGGGGGGGGGACTCTTTGAGCTTGGGAAGTTTTCTTGAAGACGTTTCATGACCCAACTAGGTAACATTATCCGTGATAGAAGGGAGAGTGGGGTTTGTGGAGAAGAGAGGGAGGGAGGAAAGGAAAGAAGGAAGGAAGGAAGGAAGGAAGGAAGGAAGGAAGGAAGGAAGGAAGGAAGGAAGGAAGGAGCCTTAAGTGCTCTCTGAGCTTGGTAGTTTTTTTGAAGACGTTTCATGACCCAACTAGGTAACATTATCCGTGATAGAAGGGAGAGTGGGGTTTGTGGAGAAGAGAGGGAGGGAGGAAAGGAAAGAAGGAAGGAAGGAAGGAAGGAAGGAAGGAAGGAAGGAAGGAAGGAACCTTAGTGCTCTCTGAGCTTGATAGTTTTCTTGAAGATGTTTCATGACCCAACTAGGTAACATCATCAGTGTTAGAAGGGGGAAGTGGGATTTGTGGAGAAGAGAAGGAGGGGGAAGAGGAGGAGGAGAAGGAAGAGGGAAGAGGAGGACTAGGGGGTCCTAGGTGCTCTCTGACCTTGGTGGTTTTCTTGAAGATGTTGCAATACCCAACTAGGTAACATCATCCGTGCTAGAAGGAGGAGTGGGGTTTGTGGAGAAGAGAGGGAAGGAGGGAGGGAGGAAAGGAAGGAAGGAAGGAAGTTAATGACAGGGAAGGAACCTTAAGGGCTCTCTGAGCTTGGTAGTTTTCTTGCAGATATTTCTTGACCCAACTAGGTAACATCCTCAGAGTTAGAAGGCAGTGGGGTTTGCAGAGAGGAGGAGGACTGTGAGGGTCCTTGGTGCTTTTTGAGCTTGGGGTTTTTCTTGCACATGGTGGTGCTCTCGCCTCCCAATCCGGAGGTGGTGAGTTCAATCCCAGGTAGAGGCAGATGTAGAAGTCTCCTGCTTGGGCAAGGGGGTTGGACTAGGTGACCTGCAAGGTCCCTTCCAACTCTGTTCATCTGTTCAACCCATACTAGGTGTAGTGCAAGCAGAGAATGTGGAGGGGGGGGGGTTACAAGTAGGAGTAGGAGTAGGCGGAGGAGGATGGGGGGGTCCTTGATACTCGCTGAGTTTTCTTGCTCTCTTGCAAGAAGTTCCTTTACCCAAACTAGGGAGCATCCTGGGGGGTTTTGCAGAGAGGAGGAGGAAGAAGAGGATCAATAACATCAATAACCTGAGTTATTGATTAATCCACCACCCTAGATTTCAACCTCGGCAAATAAACAGGGTAGTTTGCCCCCCCCCCTCCTCCACCACCACCACCAAGAAAGGGTGAACTCTCACCAAGCTTTGCCCTGCCATCGTGGTTGCCAAAGCTGTGATTGACAGGGGTCTGCAAAGTTGGCTCTTTTTAAGACTGGTGGACTTCAACTCCCAGAATTCCCCAGCCAGCCTGGCTGGCTGGGGAATTCTGGGAGTTGAAGTCCACCAGTCTTAAAAGAGCCAACTTTGCAGCCCCCTGGGCTAAGCAAAGTGCCCATTTTTCTCAATATTATTTAGGGCTACTTGATAGATTTATTTCCCTCGTCCCCTGGACATTCCAAGCTAATGAGGCAGAGAGCCCTTATGGCTTCATTTGGGAACATCTGCTCTTTTTCGGTGCATTAAAGACCACCGACCAGATGTGCACCTCCAGCCATCACGCGATTTCTTCTGTTTTATCATTTAATATGTTATTTTAAGGCCGTCATTTTGCCTTTTCAGAGTCCAATGCTAACTGGCGAGGCTCGTTCCAGATGGTGCTGGCTTCGAAGGCATGGAAGGGGCAGATTTAAGTTTGGCTTTGTGAACGAGGCAAATCCGGTTCTGGACATGCTAGCCTTGCAGGGATGCAATATTTTGAAGCCAGCTGATCCCAGTTCATTTATTCAACTACTAGCCGTTCCCGGCCACGCGTTGCTGTGGCCCAGTCTGCTTAAATGGCCAACCAATCTGTGTGTAGATCTACACCTGCACACACAAACACATACACACAACCACCGTATAACCCCCAACCTATCTACCTACTGTATTTCTCCCACCCCCTCTATCTACCTATCTACCTACTCCCTTTCTCCCTCTCTATCCCTCTACCTACCTACCTACCTACCTACCTACCTACCTACCTACCTACCTACCTACTGTATTTCTCCCTCTCTCTTTCCCTCTACCTACCTACTGTATTTCTCCCTCTTTCTATCCCTCTACCTACCTACCTACTGTAGTTCTCTACCTACCTACCTACCTACCTACCTACCTACCTACCTACCTACCTACCTACTGTATTTCTCCCTCTCTCTTTCCCTCTACCTACCTACCTACCTACTGTATTTCTCCCTCTTTCTATCCCTCTACCTACCTACCTACTGTATTTCTCCCTCTACCTACCTACCTACCTACCGTATTTCTCCCTCTCTTTCCCTCTCCCTACCTACCAACCTGCCTGCCTACTGCATTTCTCCCTCTCTCTCTATCCCTCTACTTACCTACCTACCTACCTACCTACGGACAGTATTTTATGTCATAAAGGATGACATAATACCTGTGGCCCACTGCTCTCTGTATCCATCTACCTACCTTTTTTACAATTTTTTACATTTCTGTTGCGTGTACCTGGCATAGGTGTGACATCTATACTATCTATCTATATATATCATTGGTGTTGTATTTGAAAGGAACGTTGTGTGAAAATTTGGAAGCGATCGGTGCAGTTTCTTTGGGAGATTAGCGGTTTTGAACAAACTCTTTACGTTTTTATTTGTATAGAATAGAAATAGAATAGATAGATAGAAATAGATAGATGGTTTAAACATATGAATCCAGATTAAAGCTGGAGCAAAGGGGTGTGTATTTATAATTCACAAGCGATTATCCATCTATGGTTTGATTTTCGTGGTTTTTAAACTGTTCCTACGTGCCTTTGCTTTTAATAAGTTGAAACTGAAAATAAATAAATAAATGATAAAAAAAACACCCTACGAGCTTCATTCACACAACACACCATCCAGGTTAGTTGAAACTAAACAATTTTTTTAAAATATATTAACAGTTGGAAGGGACCTTGGAGGTCATCTAGTCCAACCCCCACAACTCACTTAACTAAGATTAGAGGGGGAAAACACTGACTGCTGCCCCTCTTGGTTGATTTCATTTTCACAGCCCTCATTTGATTCAGGGGATCCTTTGGCTAATTTAGCGGGTCAGGCAAACTCGGCCCATTCATTTATTTTACGGTTCGGTGTGCGTTGTGTGAATGCGAGTTCAGTCTCCTAACTTTCCCGTGTACTTTTCCCCCCTTCTCCATTTCTTGCACTAGAGGGCGCTCAAGGCCGCGCCATCACTAGCCTCGCTTCCTTCCTTTGAGAGCAAAGGGCCGGTCTGCCTCCCTCGCGTCTATGCTCATTGCCGAGGGCGGGCCGTTCGTGCGGATAGACAAGCGTTCCCACCAATCCGTCACTCCCTACATCATTCCGACGAAGGGATGCGGTTAACCTTCCCCTCGCCTCCACCTTTCCGGTTCTTTTAGGAACGCGCTGAGGGTAACTGGCTTGCGCGGGAGGGAGCGACCCCGCCGCACAAAGCCGCCGCGTAAAGAGACCCCCCTAACGGGCGCCCCTAAAAAGCCGACATCGGGCACGGCAAAGAGCCCAGCGCGTCGCCTCGCCGCCCCGCAAATGGCGACCGTGGCTCAGCAACCGGAAGTATTACGTCGCCCTTCGACGCCCCTAGGGACGAGTGGGCGGTCGCCACCGCGGCGCCCCGCCCCCGAAGGCGGGCCTGTGCCGCTGTCTCCACCAATGAGAAGCGAGGGGCCAGGAGTGGCAGGTTAGGCTGTGGTGGCCGAGGTGAGGGCAGCGATTCAGGGCGGGGGGGGGGGTCGACTGGGGAGGTGGGGGGGGGGGCGGCGGCGAGGCACCCCGAGGAGAGACCCCCCCTCCGTCCCCGAGATCCCCTTCCCATTATTGGGGCGGGGGCCCTCCTCCCCCACCCCCCTTTCCACGCGGGAAGGTCCCTGGGCGAGAATCCCCCCCCTCCAAGCCCCCCAATGGGTCTTATAGAAGCCCCCTCCCCTAATAGGCCCCCCCCAGGTTATGCCCTCGTCCCTTGGAGACCCTCCCCCCCGCATTTCATGGCTGATCCCCCTCCCCCCTTATAAATACAATGTGCATTGACAATAGGAAGCCCCCTCCCCTAATTGCAAGGAGCCTTGCCACCTGGAAGCCCCCACCCCATTTATCTGTCTATTGGCATTGGGAGCCTTCCTCCATTGCTGTTTTGAAGCCCCCACCCCATATAGATCGGCATTGAGAACTCCTCCATTGCTGTTTTGAAGCCCCCACCCCATATTTTGATATATTTTATATATTTTGTATCTATTTTAACATCCCTGTGCGCCGCCCTGGGTCCATTTGGAGAAGGGCGGGGTATAAATTTAATAAATAAATAAATAAATAAATAAATAAATATAGATTGGCATTGAAAACTCCTCCATTGCTATCTTGAAGCCCCCACCCCATATAGATTGGCATTGAGAACTCCTCCATTGCTATCTTGAAGCCCCCACCCCATATAGATCGGCATTGAGAACTCCTCCATTGCTATCTTGAAGCCCCCACCCCATATAGATCGGCATTGAGAACTCCTCCATTGCTATCTTGAAGCCCCCACCCCATATAGATTGGCATTGAGAACTCCTCCATTGCTGTTTTGAAGCCCCCACCCCATATAGATTGGCATTGAGAACTCCTCCATTGCTGTTTTGAAGCCCCCACCCCATTAAGATTGGCATTGAGAACTCCTCCATTGCTGTTTTGAAGCCCCCACCCCATATAAAACTTACTATTTTCACCTGGCCGGCTTAGCATGATCTACTCCACGCCCATTGTTTTTATAACAAATCAAAATTTTAATTTATGGGTTTTAAATGTAAATTTATTTTAAGCAGGGTATTGATTTAATTTAGTTATTATTTAATCATGTTTTGTATTTATGTATAATTGATTTTAAATCTCTGTTCGCCGCCCCGAGTCCCTTTGTGGTGAGATGGGTGCGGGTTACAAATGTGAATAATAATAATAAAATAATAATAATAATATAGATTGGCATTGAGAACTCCTCCATTGCTATTTGGAAGCCCCCACCCCATATTCCTGTCTATTGGCATTGAAAGCTGCCCTCCCAATAAGTCTTGGGAAGACTGGATGTGTGGTCTCTGGAAGCCCCCAGACCCTTTATTTCCTCCTCCCTCCCAATCGAATTTAATAACCCCCCCCCCCCCCATCCACCTCCTCTTTAAACAGGGTCCCTTTTCCTGCTTGGGTCCCTCCCACCCCTCCTCATCTTCTTATTTCTCCCACCTTATCTAGAAAAATACCAAATTGCAAAATTTCCCCATCTTTTTCTCTTTCTTGGTTTCCTGGCTGGGGGGCTGGGGGTGTCTGAACAGGGGGTGGGGTGGAAGAATGGCGGCTTGGGACAGATGCTGATTGATCTAGGCTTGTTTCTGCTAGAGGAAGGCTTCGCAGGCCCTGTAAATAAATAAAGGTTTATGACGGATTCTCGGTGATTAACCTGGTTTTTCTTTCTCACCAGGTTCCCTTCGGCTCCGGACTTCCCTCCCGCTTTGCTTCCCCCAAACGAGAAGGGCCGAAGTGGGGGGTGGGTGGGTGGGAGACAATTTCTCCCCCTTTTCCAAGGACGCCTTTTCATCGCCCTCCAAGAAACCCCCCTCCCCTTCCCCCAGGAATCTTCCTTAGAGGGGCAGCTCTTCCCCGCTTCAAAAATAACATAGAAAGCCTTTGCAAAGAAACCCACTTCCCCAAATTGGACCGATTTCAGCTTTTTAGATCCATTCTTTCCCCCCAAGAATAAAATTGGGGTGGGGGGGCCGCACTGTCCACTTTGCATCCTGTGCCAAACGCGCCCGTCGGCTGGCACCTGAATTGTGCCAGCCCAGTAACCCCCTCCCTTCCCCACCGTTAAGCCAATAATTTTCTTTCCGGTATATATATATATATTTATTTCCTTTCAAAGTTTATTTATTTATTTATTTCGACAAATAAATAAATAAAGTTTGCAGGGAAGGAAGGAGGCAGGGAGATTCCTATCAACCCTCCCCTCCCAAAAAAAGACCCCCTTGTGAGGTTTTTGCAATTTAGGCTTCTGCCCCATTTTTGAAGGGGGTGAGTTTCCTTTTTTTTCCCCTTCCTCCTTCCGCCGCCCCCCTCCCCTTCCCCGACTCCCATCGGCGAGGAGAACCGGAGGGGACCGAATCCCACCTTGGAAACATGTTCAAGGGGGCGCGTGGGACCCCTCCTCACCTTTTTCCCGTAGAAAAACTCCGGACGAACTGGCTGGATCTTTGCTGTGCCTTGGGTTTGAGCCACCCGTGGGGCATCTAAACTGCGCCCAGGTCCTCTAGCCCACTTCTCCCTTCCCTTCATCTTCCCCCCCCCCCGGCTTCGCCCCCCCCCCCTCCCGGAGAAGGGTCAGGGTAGCCCCTTTGTCATAGGGGGAAGTCTGAGGGGCTTCGCCATGGCTGGGGCCATCGCCTCCCGCATGAGCTTCAGCTCCCTCAAAAGGAAGCAGCCCAAAACGTTCACCGTTCGGATTATGACCATGGATGCTGAGATGGAATTCAATTGCGAGGTAAAGGCCTTGGCGGGGCTTTTAGACGTTGTGGGACCTCACAGAAACAAATAATAGGATAGAAGGGAGGAAAGAAGGAAGGAGAATAGAATAGAACAGAATAGAGAAAGAAGGAAGCAGAATAGAATTGAATAGAATAAAATAGAATAGAATGAAAAGAATAGAGGAAAGGAGAATAGAATGAGGGGTCTGTAGATATTTTCACATCCCTGTTTTTCCTTATTCTATTCTATTCTATTCCCTTATTATTCTATTCTCCTTCCTTATTCATCTATTCTATTCTTCCTTCTTTCCTTATTCTATTCTATTCTCCTTCCTTCTTTCCTTATTCTATTCTATTCTACTCTTCCTTCTTTCCTTATTCTATTCTATTCTCCTTCCTTCTTTCCTTATTCTATTCTATTCTACTCTTCCTTCTTTCCTTATTATTCTATTCTCCTTCCTTCTTTCCTTATTCTATTCTATTCTACTCTTCCTTCTTTCCTTATTCTATTCTATTCTATTCTCCTTCCTTCTTTCCTTATTCTATTCTATTCTACTCTTTCTTCTTTCCTTATTCTATTCTATTCTACTTCCTTTCCTTATTCTATTCTATTCTCCTCCCTTCTTTCCTTATTATTCTATTCTATTCTCCTTCGTTTCCTTATTCTATTCTATTCTATTCTTCCTTCTTTCCTTATTCTATTCTATTCTCCTTCCTTCCTTCTTTCCTTCTATTCTATTCTTCCTTCTTTCCTTATTATCCTATCCTATCCTATCTTATCCTATCCTATTCTCCTTCCTTCTTTCCTTATTATTCTGTTCTATTCTATTCTATTCTCCTTCCTTCCTTCTTATTATCCTATCCTATCCTATCCTTATTCTATTCCTATTCCTAATCCTATTGGTACTTCCTTTGCTTTCTTTTTATTATGGTTCTCTGTACAGTCAGCCAGATGTATAAACCAGGTTTGGCATTTCTATTCACCTGTCAAGTCCTTCCCTTCACCCAGGATAGGCAGCTGGGAATGTTTTTGACCCTTGTTAGACTCATCATCCCATTATTATTGTTGCTCTCATTGAATTTATTGGCTGTGCAACTTGCTTGTCCGAAAGAGAGCTAGCAATGACAGTGTCCTTGTTGGTGTACCAGATTCTGTTGACCAGGGGTCTCCAACCTTTGCGACTTTAAGTCTGAAGGACTTCAGCTCCCAGCAAAGCTGGCTGGAGAAGTCTGGGAGCTGAAGTCCTTCAGACTTAAAGTTGCAAAGGTTGGAGACGTGTAGACGAATCGAGTCCAATAGCATTATTGGATATGTATAATTCTGATATTATGTATGTATAATTCTATTTATTATAAGCCTCTTGGCAGGCAGCACATTGCAAGCTTAACTTCCAACATGGCATAAACAGGTTTCTGATCGACCCTAAGTCTTTTTTTATATGCAGTTAGCCGAGTGTGAGTCTCGGTGTGTTACTCACACTTGTGTCCCTCCACGTGTCCCCACGGAGCGAGCCAAACGCTGTTTGCTCGGGTGTCTTAAACGCTGTTTACAGGATCTCCTTGGTGGATTAGCCGAAATGGCTTTTAATTAAAAAGTCATTATCGGGTTGTCAGGCAGCATAAGAAAATAAAAATAGCTTTTCACGCCTTCCGTGCCTGGCCCAGTTAACGGGCTCTTTATCTCTCTGTTTTGACATCTCTTTGTCGCAGCACGAAATGGGAGGGAGGAATATGCATATTGTGTTTGCTTGGCTTCTCAGTGGCCCCTTGGCAGAGGGGAGGAGATCAGGGTGTGTAATTATCTGCTGCGAACTCTGCATTGGGGACAGGAAGGGCAGCCGGTCAGTAAATGCTCAGCTCCATTAGGTGGACACCACTCCCAATGTAAGGGGTTGCAGAGTCATTAAAAGACTACTACTACTACTACTACTACTACTACTACTACTACTACAGGGTCGTTAAAAGTCGTCTACTACTACTACTACTAATAATAATAATAATAACAACCGCTCCTGTTGTAAGGGGTTACAGAGTCATTAAAAGACGACTACTACTACTACTACTACTACTACTACTACTACTACTACTACTACTGGGTCGTTAAAAGTCGTCGTCTACTACTACTGCTACTACTACTATTTATACTAATAATACTATACTAATTAATACTAATCCCATACCAATGTAAGGGATTACAGAGTCATTAAAAGACTACTACTATACTACTACTACTACTACTATAGATGTTTTTAGCACAGGACATGTTTAATTGTGATTTTAAATTTTGTACTCTGTTTGTGTTTATTGTTTTTAATTCTCCTGTGCCCCGCCTCGAGTCCCTCTGGGGAGAGAGAGCGGGCTATAAATAAAATTTATTATTATTATTATTATTATTATTATTATTACTACTACTACTACTACTGGGTCGTTAAAAGTCATCTACTACTACTACTACTATTAATACTAATAATAATAACAACCGCTCCTGTTGTAAGGGGTTACAGAGTCATTAAAAGACTACTACTACTACTGGGTCATTAAAAGTTGTCTATTACTACTACTACTATTAATACTATTAATACTAATAATAATAACCATTCCCAATGTAAGGGGTTACAGAGTCATTAAAAGACTACTACTACTACTACTACTACTACTACTACTACAGGATCATTAAAATTCGTCGTCTACTACTACTACTACTACTAATAATAATAATAACCACTCCTGATGTAAGGGGTTACAGGGTCATTAAAAGACTACTACTACTTCTAATAATAATAATAACGACTCCCAATGTAAGTGGTTGCAGGGTCATTAAAAGACAACAACTACTACTACTATTTCTACTACAACTATGAGCTCGCTTAACAAATATTGCTCGTCTTCTTCATCTTCTCCTCCTCTTCCTCCTTTTCTTCCTCCTCCTTCTGTCCTCCTCCTCCACCTCTTCTTCTTCTCCTTCTCTTCCTTTTATTCCTCCACCTCCACTTCTTCTTCTCCTTCTCTTCCTCCTCCATCTCCACCTCCATTTGTCTCCTCCTCCTCCTCTTCTTTTCCTCCTCCTCGTCTTCTTCCTCCTCCACCTCAATTTCCCTCCTCCTCCTCCTCCTCCTCCTCCTCCTCCTCCTCCTCCTCCTCCTCCTCCTTCCTAATGCACTTGCAATATTCCTCGCCCACCCATTTTCCTTGGTAGAGTCTGTCACCATCTCTGCGTGGATGAGCGGCATGGTTCATTCTCATCGTTCCTCTGGTCTTTTCCATGCAAGGTTTTCCCGCTCCGCCTTGAATCCAGTCCCCTCTTCGGGCAGTGGCTCTTAACCCCTGGATTGGCTCCGACGTTCATTGCCTCGGTGGGATTTTTCCTCCCGAAAGTTGGGACTGTTAACATCTTCCCCTTGCAGGGATGCGTCGTCCACCTCTAACCGTTGTTCTCCTTAACGTTGGGCGGTGCTTCCGAATGATTATTTCTCCCCTTTGGAAGAATTCACAAGTGTTAGTCTTTAATCCTTGCAATGGGCTTGCAAAGCTAATCATATTATCCCGGGAGATGAATGGAGAGGATGAGATTAAGAGTGTCGGTTGCTCAGGAGGAGGAGAGTCGGAAACGGAGCGCCTTGTTAATATCTCACAGCCCACTTGGCTATTAGCAAGCAGAAATGAGAATTATCCATTCATCCTGGCCTTCTTTTCATCTCGCTCGTTCCTGGTGATTTTATCGTCAATTCTTTGGCTGTTCTTTTTTGTGGCCCGCCAGCAGAGGTGGCGGCAGATTCAGACAGTGAGGAGGGTTGGGTAGGAACCTGGGCCAGTCCTGGAGTCTGGGGAAGGCTCGGAGGAGGGCTCTGTGTCGGAAGCAGAGAGGGGTCCAGGGCCGTCCGACAGTTCTCAGCTGCCTTCGGAGTCAGACGTCAGTGAGGCAGAAGAACAGCTGGAGCCTGTTCCCAGGGGACGATAATGGCCCCTCCCAGAGATCAGTGGGGCAGCTGGAGCCTCCATGGCACGGGACCTAGTTATCTACGGGATCGCATCCTGCCCCATACATCCCTTCGGCCGATTCGCTCCCACAGAGAAGGACTTCTCCGGGTGCCGTCCGCTAGGCAATGCCAGCGGGCGACGCCCAGGGGAAGGGCCTTCTCTGTGGTGGGCCCGACCCTTTGGAACGACCTCCCCCCCCCCCCCCCGATATTAGAACTACTACGGACCTCCGCTCCTTCCGCCAAAAATTAAAAGACCCATCTTTTCCATCAGGCCGGCCTGGCCTAATTTATGCTCCTCGCCCCAGTCTGTAGTTTAAATGGTTTAATCAGGTTTTAATGGGATACAGTTTTAATGTTTTATAAATTTTAGTACAGGGTTAATTATTGAATTTGGTTTTAATTATGTATGTATTGTTATGTTTTTAGATGTTCTTAATTTTCCTGTACACCGCCCCGAGTCCCTTCGGGGAGAGGGGGCGGTTTAGAAATTTAATGAATTATTAAATTAAATTATTATTAACCTGGGCCAGTCCTGGAGTCTGCGGAAGGCTCGGAGGAGGGCTCTGTGTCGGAGGCAGAGAGGGGGCCAGGACCGTCCGACAGTTCTCAGCTGCCTTCGGAGTCAGACGTCAGTGAGGCAGAAGAACAGCTGGAGCCTGTTCCCAGGGGACGATAATGGCCTCTCCCAGAGATCAGTGGGGCAGCTGGAGCCTGTTCCCAGTGTGCGCATGCGCAGAGTGGCCAGACGAAGGGAACGGACTAAAGAACAGGGGTCGGCTCGGGAGGAAGGCCAGACGGTGCATGGCCCCTCCCAGAGGAAACAAAAGAAGGAGCGAACGGGGAGTGGAGCTTGCAGGAGACCATGAATTCGCTTCATTGGTTCGTGACTCAGGCGGTGGCGAAAAGGGGGTCACGTTAACACACACACACACACACACACACACACACACACACACACACACACGGTGGTAGGAACCAGTAGGCAGGCGCCTGGGATTTTGATCCCAGGCGCCTGGGATCCCAGGCTCGTAACGGTGAAAAAACGGTCATACGTCGCCTTTCTCAGCGCCGTCGTAACTCTGAACCCTCAACGCACGGTCACCTTCCCGCGAAGTGTTGTCCTCGGCTCTTTTTAAAAAAAAAAAACAAATCACACAAATTAGACCCCGATTGTTGTTCTTTTCGAGTGAGTTTTTCTGCTTGGCATTTATTTGGTCTCCTGGTCTTGCCCCCCGCCCCCTGCCACCCCCCCCCCCCGATATTTTCCAAGGCTTCATCCTTGTAATTACCAGAGGACCAGTTAACGACAGCGCTGCGAACCCCAGAGATGGCGACGTTCCCGCGCCCTCCAGTTGCCCAATGACGCCTGCTGCAGCTTAATAAATAATATCCTTCTTAATAGATCCCCCCATCCCATCCCTCCTATCACCGTCTGCCAAGAACCCCAGTCAAAGCTTTCCTCCTCCTCCTCCTCCTCCCCCCCTAAATTTTCTCCCGCCCCCGGCGCTGGCTGGCTTTTAAGTACCTGTTTACTTAAAAACATTTAGGCGCCGATAAATTACGAGCGCGGGTTGCATTTAGCAAAGGTTGTAAATCCCGCACCTGCAAAAAAAAAATAACTAGCCCGGCGCATCACTTAGCTTCCTCTAATCGGGGAATTTGCTCACGTAGCCTTCTGGGACTTGCAAATATAGCTAACAAGTCATGTTAAGATAAGGCTAATGGAATATGACAAGGCGACCCGCAAAAAGGACATTTGTATTCCTGCCAGGAGTTCTCCGGGGACCCGTTAAAGAGGAACCACAAGGGGACTTCGCCTTGAGCCCCCTAGAATAGCAAACACCCCCCCCCCTCCCCAATCTTTTTGGGCACCAGGGACCGGTTTTGTGGAGAGTGGTTTTTCCGCGGACCGGAAGCGATGTGGTTTTGTGTGGTGCTCGCATTCCCGCGGATGGGGCTTCCTTTGTATGCGCGGCACGGTTTCTAGCGGCCAGTGGCCATGGGGTAGGGGACCCCTGATCTGGCATGTCTCCCTCTTCTTTCTCTTTTAACGACCCCATAATCCCTTCCGGGTGGAATCTGGGCAACTGAATGGAGCTAGCAGAGTGTTTTGCTGGCCGGATGCCATGCCCTGTCACCAGTACGGAGTTTTGCTCGGCAGATATATTCTCACTGTGCCCAGAGAGAGAGAGAAATATCAGCCTCTACCTAGGATTGAACTCATGGGCTCCTGATTGTGAAGCGAGAGCACCACCTCTAGGCCACTGCACCACTCAGCGATAGGTCTTCCTCTTGATGCAGTAGATTTTAGCTGGGGATTGCAACATCAAGACGCTGTGGCCTTCACCCCATCCATTTTTCTATGTTGGATCTGGAGCCTTGCATTTTAATTCCCGTTTCCTACCGTAATTTTTTCCTTCAGTAGCAAGTTTCTCCCTCTAAGGAATGACCACGGGTTGGGGTCTTCCTGTTGTGGCCCACCGGCCACTAGAAGAGCTGGCAGCAGAGTCGGACAGTGAGGAGGTTGGGGAGGAAGGCGGGCCAGTCCGGGAGGCTGAGGAAAGCTCAGACCAGGGCTCTGCGTTTGAGGCAGAGAGGGAGCTAGACAGCAGTGAGGCAGAGAAACAGCTGGAGCCTGTTCCCAGTGTGTGCATGCACAGAGCTGCCAGAAGACAAGAACAACTAAGAAAGCAGGGTCAAGTAAAGCCACACCTTGGAGGGGATTGGCCCCTCCCATAGGAAACAAAAGAGGAGCAAACGGGGAGGGGGCTTTTTGCAGGAAAACAATTCGTTCCTTCAGTTGTGCCAAGAATGGAAAATTCTATTTGTGACTCTAAGAGACCCTGTGCCAAGTTTAGCCTCGCCCTGCATTTGGAAACTAGTTATCTGGCCGCTCTCCAAGCGAGATAAGGTTCATGTAGATAAACATTCCTCGGGCAGACTGTTGGCTGAAGCTTTGCAGGCTGTGAATGAAAGGAATTCACAGTCATGTAAATAAAGCGAGATAAGGTTCGTGTAGATAAGCATTCCTCGGACAGACTGTTGGCTAAAGCCTTGCAGACTGTGAATGAAAGGAATTCACAGTCGTGTAAATAAAGCGAGATAAGGTTCGTGTAGATAAACATTCCTCGGACAGACTGTTGGCTAAAGCCTTGCAGACTGTGAATGAAAGGAATTCACAGTCGTGTAAATAAAGCGAGATAAGGTTCGTGTAGATAAACATTCCTCGGAAAGACTGTTGGCTAAAGCCTAGCTGACTGTGAATGAAAGGAATTCACATTTCGTGCAAATAAAAGGGTGTTTTTTTCCCCCCTGGGACCAAGACCTCTGCTTCTTGCTTTCGAAGGAAGCCTGGGTCAGGACCCTTCCGTGGCCACTGAGCGCATCCAATGCAGGACGCTCAGCCCGTCTTCATTAAGTCCCTCGCCCCCGTTATCCTGTCCTCAATCAGTTCAGGATGGTCGCAGCAAGACACAAAATCAATAGGCGGACCGCAAGGTGATTTACAGCCGGCACGCTGCCTTACATCAAGAAGGGAGAGTTTCGTTAACGTCAGTGTCTATTTGTACTTGATCGTATCAGGGGGCTTGGATCTTTCTGGGCAGGTCCCAACGGGCCAAAATCCACCCCACCCCCCCACGCCCCTCGAGCAATTAATGAAGGACTAAAGTCATTTATCCTACTTTTTAAAAAAAGTCCAGAGGGAGAAAGAAGATCTAATTTCTGGATAAGACACACAGATAGACAGTTGCTTGGAACTCTAGAGCAGGGGTCTCCAACCTTTGCAACTTTAAGTCTGAAGGACTTCAGCTCCCAGAATTCTCCAGCCAGCAAAGCTGCCAGTGTCAGGGCCTGGGCCAGGGGTCTCCAACCTTTGCAACTTTAAGTCTGAAGGACTTCAGCTCTCAGACTTCTCCAGCCAGCAAAGCTGTCAGTGTCAGGGCCTGGGCCAGGGGTCTCCAACCTTTGCAACTTTAAGTCTGAAGGACTTCAGCTCCCAGAATTCTCCAGCCAGCAAAGCTGCCAGTGTCAGGGCCTGGGCCAGGGGTCTCCAACCTTTGCAACTTTAAGTCTGAAGGACTTCAGCTCCCAGACTTCTCCAGCCAGCAAAGCTGTCAGTGTCAGGACCTGGGCCAGGGGTCTCCAACCTTTGCAACTTTAAGTCTGAAGGACTTCAGGTCCCAGACTTCTCCAGCCAGCAAAGCTGCCAGTGTCAGGGCCTAGGCCAGGGGTCTCCAACCTTTGCAACTTTAAGTCTGAAGGACTTCAGCTCCCAGAATTCTCCAGCCAGCAAAGCTGTCAGTGTCAGGACCTGGGCCAGGGGTCTCCAACCTTTGCAACTTTAAGTCTGAAGGACTTCAGGTCCCAGACTTCTCCAGCCAGCAAAGCTGCCAGTGTCAGGGCCTGGGCCAGGGGTCTCCAACCTTTGCAACTTTAAGTCTGAAGGACTTCAGCTCCCAGACTTCTCCAGCCAGCAAAGCTGTCAGTGTCAGGACCTGGGCCAGGGGTCTCCAACCTTTGCAACTTTAAGTCTGAAGGACTTCAGGTCCCAGACTTCTCCAGCCAGCAAAGCTGCCAGTGTCAGGGCCTGGGCCAGGGGTCTCCAACCTTTGCAACTTTAAGTCTGAAGGACTTCAGCTCCCAGAATTCTCCAGCCAGCAAAGCTGTCAGTGTCAGGACCTGGGCCAGGGGTCTCCAACCTTTGCAACTTTAAGTCTGAAGGACTTCAGGTCCCAGACTTCTCCAGCCAGCAAAGCTGCCAGTGTCAGGGCCTGGGCCAGGGGTCTCCAACCTTTGCACCTTTAAGTCTGAAGGACTTCAGCTCCCAGACTTCTCCAGCCAGCTTTGCTGGCTGGAGAAGTCTGGGAGCTGAAGTCCTTCAGACTTAAAGTTGCAAAGTTTGCCCACCCCTATCCTAGATATTCTAACCTAGGCTTTCTGATAACGCATAAAGCAGATGCATTCCTATTTTATTTAAAGAGTAATGATTCACAGATAGTCTGCGAAGAGTCCTACAGGAGTCTGCCAAAGTCTTTCGGGTTAAGGCTGATAAGCACCCACCTCCCAGAATTCTGGGAGCTGAAGTCCTTCAGACTTAAAGTTGCAAAGGTTGGAGACCCCTGCTCTAGACCACAGCAAAGAAGCTCGCTCGTAGCCCCTCACACCCCTGTAGCCCTTTGGGTTGTGGTTTCTCTGCCCCCCACCCCACCCACCCATCTTCGGTCTTCTCTTGACTGTCGAAAGGGAAAGATTGAGGAAGGAAGACGTAGTGGAGGACAAGAGGCAAGATACACCTCCTTGGAGATGCTCGCAGGAAACCCTCAGGCTTAGCCTCCACAGATGCACAGCCGATGCTCGGAGGAATTGGGCTGTTTTCAAACTCCAGCTGGGCTTTGCTAGGAGGAAGGACAGGAGAGGGGAGTCCTCATCCCCTCCCTCCCTCCTTCCTTCCTTCCCTCCTTCCCTCCCTCGCCGGGATTCAATCCCAGCCACAGACTGCTAATGAAGTGCAGCCTTATGTAACCTGGTGCAAAGTCCCTAATGAAGTTCGGGGGACGACATTAAAATGCTGCAGTTCTCGAGAAAAGGAAGGAGGGAAAAAGGAGGAAAGGAAGAGGGGGAAAAGGAGGAAAGGAAGGGGGGAATTAATAAATAAATCAGGGAAGCGTGATTCAAACAGCCTTTCAAAGACGGCTGACAAAGACAGCAGTCCATCAGCATTGGAGGCGGAAGGGACCTTGGAGGTCTTCTAGTCCAGCCCCCTGCTCAAGCAGGAGACCCTGGACCATTTTAATGAATCAATCAATTAATCAATCAATCAATCAATCAGAATAGAGCCAGAAGGGACCTTGGAGGTTTTCTAGTCCAGCCCTCTGCTCAAGCAGGAGACCCTTGCAGAATAACAGAGTTGGAAGGGACCTTGGAGGTCTTCTAGTCCAGCCCTCTGCTCAAGCAGGAGACCCTTACAGAATAACAGAGCCGGAAGGGACCTTGGAGGTCTTCTAGTCCAGCCCTCTGCTCAAGCAGGAGACCCTTGCAGAATAACAGAGTTGGAAGGGACCTTGGAGGTCTTCTAGTCCAGCCCTCTGCTCAAGCAGGAGACCCTTACAGAATAACAGAGTTGGAAGGGACCTTGGAGGTCTTCTAGTCCAGCCCTCTGCTCAAGCAGGAGACCCTTACAGAATAACAGAGTTGGAAGGGACCTTGGAGGTCTTCTAGTCCAGCCCTCTGCTCAAGCAGGAGACCCTTACAGAATAACAGAGTTGGAAGGGACCTTGGAGGTCTTCTAGTCCAACCCTCTGCTCAAGCAGGAGACCCTTACAGAATAACAAAGTTGGAAGGGACCTTGGAGGTCTTCTAGTCCAGCCCTCTGCTCAAGCAGGAGACCCTTGCAGAATAACAGAGTTGGAAGGGACCTTGGAGGTCTTCTAGTCCAGCCCTCTGCTCAAGCAGGAGACCCTTGCAGAATAACAGAGTTGGAAGGGACCTTGGAGGTCTTCTAGTCCAGCCCTCTGCTCAAGCAAGGGACCCTAGGTAGAGGCAGATGTAGTAGGGTCTCCTGCTTGGGCAGGGGGTTGGACTAGAAGACCTCCAAGTTCTCTTCTTCTTCTTCTTCTTCTTCTTCTTCTTCTTCTTCTTCTTCTTCTTCTTCTTCTTCTTCTCCTCCTCCTCCTCCTCCTCCTCCTCCTCCTCCTCCTCCTCCTCCTCCTCCTCCTCCTCCTCTTTTGGAAAAGATATTGGACAACCCTTTGTCTGAAGTGGCGTAGGATTTCCTGCCTGAGCAGAAGGGTTGGACTAGAAGACCTCCAGGATCCCTTCCAATTCTGTTATTCTATTCTCTCCTCCTCCTCCTTCTCCTCCACCTCAGATCCGATTGGATTCGTTCGCCATCCATCTGGACTCTGGCTTCTTTCACCTTGTGTGTTCTTATTGCACGGGGGTGTGTGGGGAAGGGGTGTGGGGGCTGGGGAAAAAGAAGAGAGTGTGTTTTGGAGGGGGGGGGGAGAGAGAGGAGACATGAGGTCTCTCATTGCCATTGGGAGTCAAACTATTCTCCAAGGCACCTGGGGGCAGGACAAGAAGCAATGGGTGGAAAGTAATCAAGGAGAGAAGCAACTGAGAACTAAGGAGACATTTCCTGACAATTAGAACAATTAACCTCTGGAACAGAAGTTGCCTCCAGCAGTTGTGAATGCCCCAACCCTGGAAGTCTTTAAAAAGATGTTAGATAGCCATTTGTCTGAAATGGTATAAGGTTCCTGCCCACGCAGGGGGTTGGACTAGAAGACCTACAAGGTCCCTTCCAACTCTGCTATTGTATTATTGTATTATTGTGCAGCCAGAAGTCACCACAAGGGGGCGGTGTGTGATCACCACTCCCCGTCGTTGAATAACACCGAAGCCCAAGAGGCTTAAATCACCTTTATATTGATGCTATGCAAGGGATCCTGTTGAAGAGGTGTGTGTGTGGTGGTGGGGAGGAAACTGGGATGCCAAAGCCGAGGAATCTCGCCTGGTTGGGACCCCTGCATTTTCTCCTCTGTTTCTACGCAATTGTGCCCCCCTCCCCCCAATTCCTAAACAACCTTTCGGGTCCTGCATCCCTCCGGAGGATGCTGGCTTTACAACACAATACAATAGCAGAGTTGGAAGGGACCTTGGAGGTCATCTAGTCCAACTTCCTGCCTAGGCAGGAAGCCCTGCACCATTTCAGACCAATGGCTATCCAACATCTTCTTAAAGACTTCCAATGTTGGGGCATTCACAACTTCTGGAGGCAACTTCTGTTCCACTGGTTCATTGTTCTCACTGTCAGGAAATTTCCCCTCAGTTCTAGGTTGCTTCTCTCCTTGATTAGTTTCCACCCATTGCTTCTTGTCCTGCCCTCAGGTGCCTTGGAGAATAGCTTGACTCCCTCTTCTTTGGGACAACCCCTGAGATGTTGGAAGACTGCTATCATGTCTCCCCTGGTCCTTCTTTTCATTAAACTAGGCATAATCCAATTCCTGCGACCGTTCTTCATTATGTTTCAGCCTCCAGTCCCCTAATCCTCTTGGTTGCTCTTCTCTTTCTAGAGTCTCCACATCCTTTTGACATCATGGTGACCAAAACTGAGTGCAGTTCTAAGTTGCTTCTCTCCTTGATTACTTTCCGCCCATTGCTTCTTGTCCTGCCCTCAGGTGCTTTGGCTCCTCTTACATTCTGGTGCTTGCCTGTCGTGCAGAAGACAAAAAAAAAGGCACCTTAGATCTGACCTTAAATCGACAGTGATGTTGTATCTCGTGATACTTCAGCCTCTCTCGCGAAGGCTAACCGGATGAGAACGCCACAAGCTTTGTTTGTTTGTTTTGAGTTTAAATGTTTGGAATCCTGGGTTGAGTTCTTGAAAACATCCCAACCGTGGTGGAAGCAGAAAGGAAAAAAACAACGGAAGGCAACTTGGTTGGAGACGAGGACCTTCTAACCTCCTAATGTTGTTTTCTTTCCCGGCGCAGGTGAAATGGAAAGGAAAGGACCTCTTCGACCTGGTGTGTAGGACCTTGGGACTCCGTGAAACGTGGTTCTTCGGGCTGCAGTACATGATCAAAGACACCATAGCGTGGCTCAAAACGGACAAGAAGGTAAGCTTTGGTCGCCACGGTGTAGAAAAGATGTGGAGACTCTAGAAAGAGAAGAGCAGAGAAGAGCAACCAAGAGGATGAAGGGACTGGAGGCTCAAACATAGGAAGAACGGTTGCAGGAACTGGGTATGTCTAGTTTAATGAAAAGAAGGACCAGGGGAGACATGATAGCAGTCTTCCAATATCTCAGGGGTTGCCCCAAAGAAGAGGGAGTCAAGCTATTCTCCAAGGCACCTGAGGGCAGAACAAGAAGCAATGGGTGGAAACTAATCAAGGAGAGAAGCAACTTAGAACTGAGGAGGAATTTCCTGACAGTGAGAACAATTAACCAGGGGAACAGCTTGCCTCCAGAAGTTGTGAATGCCCCAACACTGGAAGTTTCTAAGAAGAGATTAGATAACCGTTTGTCTAAAGTGGTGTAGGGTTTCCTGCCTAGACAAGGGGTTGGACTAGAAGACCTCCAAGGTCCCTTCGAACTCTGTTATTCTATTCTCTCTTCTTCTTCTTCTTCTTCTTCTTCTTCTTCTTCTTCTTCTTCTTCTTCTTCTTCTTCTTCTTCTTCTTCTTCTTCTTCTTCTTCTTCTTCTTCTTCTTCTTCTTCTTCTTCTTCTTCATCTTCTTCTTCTTCTTCTTCTTCTCTGTCTCCTCTTCCTCCTCCTCCTTTTCAGGCCGAGATTCCCAGACTTAGTCGTCTTCTTCCTCTTCCTGTTCTTTTGAAGACGATACCCGATAACCATTTGTCTCAAGTGGTGTAGGGTTGCCTAAGCAGGGGGTTGGACTAGAAGACCTCCAGGGTCCCTTCCGACTCTTTCCTCCCATTCTATTCTAATTGAAGAACGTACCAATTTTCCCACCTCGCAAGGGCAGAGAATTGTACCCTCCTCTAATTAAAAAAAATAGACCTCCAAAAGTTAGTTTGAATTTTAAAAAAAAACTCACCTGCAGGACAAGCGGACACCTAGACGCACCTTAGTCTCTTCTCAAGCCGCCGAAACTGGGTAACCTTTGATCCCCGACACATTCATATTAGGATAAGGCCCTCAATGTCACTTCCCCTAATTGGACATGTCTGCCCAGACTAATGAGACTCTCTAGCGCCTGCTGGAACATCTGCTGAAGATGACAGTGTGTGCCATGGTCACTGCGAGCATCTCGTGGCTTTCTGGTCCAGCTGCCTCATTAGCCAACATGCCATGTTCTTTGAGAGCTTCTTAAAATAACAAGAACAAATAACAAGAACAATAATAAGAACAAAGGAAATATTCGAAGGGTTGCGGGGACGGTTATTATGTCATTTTTAATTTCTTTTTCAATTCAATTCAATTTATTTGATTTGTAGACCGCACCCTCTCCCCGAAAGGACTCGGGGCGGTGCACAGGACTTAAAAACATATATAAATACAACAATACATTATTTATGTTGAATTAATATATTATGTATAGAATTAAATAGTTTAAAATTTTCTGCAACCGTTCTTCCTATGTTTTAGCCTCCAGTCCCCTCATCCTCTTGGTTGCTCTTCTCTGCTCTTCTCTTTCTAGAGTAGAATTAAATAGTTTAAAATAGAATTAAATAGTTTAAAATCTTAAAACCTTAACACTAATTCCCAGCAATCCCTATTAAAACAATTTAAATTTATATTACAGCCTAGGAAGGATAGATTAGGCCAGGCTGGCCAGATGTAAGAAGTAAGTTTAGAACATTTACTGTAGGTAGCCACTTTGCAAGCCCGGTGGTCTGCGAGAAAATTGGGAGTGGGGGGGGCGGAGTCCGCAGGAAAATGATTCCTATGTTTTTATATTGCACCAAACACCATTTAGGTGGCTCAGGGGCTCAGACGCTGAGCGTGTCGATCAGAAAGGTGATCGGCAGTTGGGCGGTTCGAATCCCTAGCGCCGCGTAACGGAGGGAGCTCCCGTGACTCGTCCCAGCTTCTGCCAACCTAACAGTTCGAAAGCAAGTAGAAAAAATACAAGTAGAAAAATAGGAGCCACCTTTGGTGGGAAGGGAACAGTGTTCCATGCTCCTTCGGTGTTGAGTCATGCCGGCCACATGACCACGGAGACGTCTCCGGACAGCGCTGGCTCTTCAGCTTTGAAACGGAGATGAGCACCGCCCCCTAGAGACGGGAACGCCTAGCACATATGCGCAAGGGGAAGCTTTACCTTAAATACTTTTTACCTCTTTTAAACATTCATATTAGTGGTCCGCGGGATTTTAAATTGTGAATTGAGGGGTCCCTGAGGTCCGAAAGGTTGGCGACCCCTGTCCTAAACCATGCCTTTAAAGCAGGGGTGAGCAAACTTTGCAACTTTAAGTCTGAAGGACATCAGCTCCCAGACTAAGCTAGCTGGAGAAGTCTGGGAGCTGAAGTCCTTCAGACTTAAAGTTGCAAAGGTTGGAGACCCCTGGCCCAGGCCCTGACACTGACAGCTTTGCTGGCTGGAGAAGTCTGGGAGCTGAAGTCCATCAGACTTAAAGTTGCAAAGGTTGGGGACCCCTGGCTCAGGCCCTGACACTGACAGCTTTGCTGGCTGGAGAATTCTGGGAGCTGAAGTCCATCAGACTTAAAGTTGCAAAGGTTGGGGACCCCTGGCCCAGGCCCTGACACTGACAGCTTTGCTGGCTGGAGAAGTCTGGGAGCTGAAGTCCATCAGACTTAAAGTTGCAAAGGTTGGGGACCCCTGGCTCAGGCCCTGACACTGACAGCTTTGCTGGCTGGAGAAGTCTGGGAGCTGAAGTCCATCAGACTTAAAGTTGCAAAGGTTGGAGACCCCTGGCCCAGGCCCTGACACTGACAGCTTTGCTGGCTGGAGAAGTCTGGGAGCTGAAGTCCTTCAGACTTAAAGTTGCAAAGTTTGCCCACCGCTGCTTTAAAGCAACCTGGCTGAAGAAAACTGCCATAGTGAAAGAGAAATTCTGCAAAGATTTGGAGCGTTTCATCGGAGCGTTTCTTTCTCCTGCAGGTGCTGGACCATGATGTGCCGAAGGAGGAGCCGGTAACTTTTCACTTCCTGGCCAGGTTCTACCCAGAGAACGCAGAAGAAGAGCTGGTCCAGGAAATCACCCAGCATCTCTTCTTCCTACAGGTGAGGAGGCCTTTTTGTAAAGGGGGGGGGGGTGTCGATACCTGCCCAGCCTCTGGAGATAGGCATTTTTCAGATTGTAAAACCTGAAAGTCCGACTGTCTCGCTTAGAGACAGTCTGCTCACAGTTGTGGTTGTGTCAGTCGGGGATTACCTCTAGACCAGGGGGTGTCAAACTCGATTTTATTGAGGGAGGGGGCAGAGGGGGCATGGCCAGCTCAACGTCACTTCTGTTGGGCGCGCTGTGGCGGCCTGGGCACTCTGCCAACAAAAACAGGCTCCCGAGCTCCGTTTTCAGCTGCAACTGACCCCTGCAGCTCTCTGCCACCGAAAACGGGCTCCTGCAGTTTCATTTCAGCTGCAACTGACCCCTGCAGCTCTCTGCCACTGAAAACAGGCTCCCACGCTCCGTTTTCAGCTGCGACCGACCTCTGCAGCTCTCTGCCACTGAAAACAGGCTCCCACGCTCCGTTTTCAGCTGCGACCGACCCCTGCAACTCTCTGCCACTGAAAACAGGCTCCTGAGCTCCGTTTTCAGCTGCAACTGACCTCTGCAGCTCTCTGCCACTGAAAATGTGCTCCTGCGGTTTCATTTCAGCTGCAACTGACCCCTGCAGCTCTCTGCCACTGAAAACGGGCTCCTGCGGTCCGTTTTCAGCTGCAACCGACCCCTGCAGCTCTCTGCCATCGAAAATGGGCTCCCACGCTCCGTTTTCAGCTGCGACTGACTCCTGCAGCTCTCTGCCAGCGAAAACGGAGCTGTGTTTTCGCTGCCAGAGATACCGTGGGCCAGTCCTTCACTGTTTCCAGGGCAGCCCCGTGGGCCAGATCTAAGCACCGCCCTGAGTCCCTCCAGGGAGATAGGGTGGGATATCACTCCAAATAAACTGAAACAATAAATAATAATAATAATAATAATAATAATAATAATTTAATTTCTTGACCGCTCCCTCTCCCCATAGGGACTCGGAGCGGTGCACAGGGAAACTAAAACAATAAATATACAATAGATATACAGACATATTAAAAACAAATTAAACGATACCTGTGCTAAAATACCCATTTACATACTAAAATTCCCACTTAAACAGCTAAAACCCCATAGAGAGAGACTAACCTAGGCCGTCCAAGCAGAAAAGATATGTTTTTAATTTCAGACGGAAGGAGCGGAAGTCCGTGGTCGTTCTAATGTCGGGGGGAAGGTCATTCCAGAGGGCTGGGCCCGCCACAGAGAGAGCCCTTCCCCTGGGCGTCGCCCGCTGACAAAGTCTAGTGGACGGCACCCGGAGAAGTCCCTCTCTGTGGGAGCGGATCGGCCGTGAGGATGTGTGAGGCAGGATCCGATCCCGCAGATAGCTAGGTCCCGAGCCATGGAGCGCTTTAAAGATGATAACTAATACCTTGAAGCGCACCCGGAAGACGACAGGCAGCCAGTGCAGCTCGCGCAGGAGCGGTGTTATATGGGTAAACCTGGAGGTTCCCAGAATTGCCCGCGCGGCTGCGTTCTGGACCATCTGAAGTCTCCGGGTGCACCTCAAGGGGAGCCCCATGTAGAGAGAGTTGCAATAGTCCAGTCGGGATGTCACGAGAGCATGAATGACTGTGTGAAGGGTGTCCCGATCCAATAGGGGGCGCAATTGGCGAACCAGGCGATAAAACTGCCTCAGTGTTATCTGAGGTCTAGAAAATAGATGCAATTTCATTGTAATTTTAGTACAATAACAGTAAAATGATTATTATACACGCCAAGCTTAATTGGAGATTAGAACGAAATCACTAACATTCTGCACCCCTCTTTCCCTCCCAAAAAAACCCTTCCTTAAGTCAGTGTGTTTCTGCCAGGATATTGCAAATTCTCTCTGGTATTAAAAAACAGCAATTAAAATAGTTTAAAAAATAATAATGAACAGACCCAGTCAAAAAACAAGCTTGGTTGTTCCTTTCCTCCCGGTACGTTCTGCATTTCTAAAGCGCTCTTAAGAATATATTACATCTTTAATTTACATATGTATTAGAAAGTGGAACAAGATCGCTCTTCAAACCCTGTTTGCGGGAAGGGGCGGGTGGAAAAAATCAGTGATCTATTCATGTTGGAGAGAATAAAATGAAATTGACAATCGCGTTCAGCCGTGTCTGAGCAGAGAACAGCGAAATAAAAGTTTTTTAAAAAAACACAACGATTTGAATGGAACCAACCATGTTGCCTCCTCGTTCAGGTGAAGAAACAGATCTTGGATGAGAAGATTTACTGCCCTCCAGAAGCATCCGTCCTTCTAGCATCCTACGCCGTGCAAGCCAAGGTAAGCCTCGGTTCCTGCTTCTGATCCTGACCACCTTATCTATCTAGAAAACGGCTAAAAAGGTACAGTACAATACAATAGCAGAGTTGGAAGGGACCTTGGAGGTCATCTAGTCCAACCCCCTGCCTGGAGGATAAAACAATACAATACAATACAATACAATACAATAGCAGAGTTGGAAGGGACCTTGTAGGTCTTCTAGTCCAACCCCCTGCGTGGGCAGGAACCTTATACCATTTCAGACAAATGGCTGTCTAACATCTTCTTAAAGACTTCCAGGGTTGGGGCATTCACAACTTCTGGAGGCAACTTCTGTTCCAGAGGTGAATTGTTCTAACTGTCAGGAAATTTCTCCTTAGTTCTAAGTTGCTTCTCTCCTTGATTAGTTTCCACCCATTGCTTACGAAGAACAAGGCCACAGAGTTCTCAGGGTGCCATCGGCCAGGCAATGCCGTCTGGCGACACCCAGGGGAAGAGCCTTCTCTGTGGTGGGCCCTGCCCTTTGGAACGACCTACCCCCTGAATTACGTACCATCACGGACCTCCGCCTTTTCCGCCAGTGTCTTAAGACATATCTTTTTCAACAAGCCGGCCTAGCCTAACCCTCCCGTTGTTGACCATTTAGATAGTTTTAAATTGGGGATTTTAATTGATATTAGCATAGGATTAAAATTTAATATAATCTTTTTTTAAAT
Source organism: Rhabdophis nuchalis (assembly GCA_039707465.1). Taxonomy (NCBI): domain Eukaryota; kingdom Metazoa; phylum Chordata; class Lepidosauria; order Squamata; family Natricidae; genus Rhabdophis; species Rhabdophis nuchalis. The sequence continues at coordinate 3,274,966 of CM077660.1, forward strand.
TCTATTTATTGTATTGTTTTTTGTACATTTTTAAATTCCTGTGCGCCGCCCTGGGTCCTCTGTGGAGAAGGGCGGGATATAAATATGAATAAATAAAATAAAATAAAATAAAATAAAAAAATTGCAGATATATCTAGTTTAATGAAAAGAAGGACCAGGGGAAACATGATAGCAGTCTTCCGATATCTCAGGGGCTGCCCCAAAGAAGAGGGAGTCAAGCTATTCTCCAAAGCACCTTCAGGCAGGACAAGAAGCAATGGATGGAAACTAATCCAGGAGAGAGAAGCAGCTTAGAACTAAGGAGGAATTTCCTGACAGTCAGAACAATGAATCAGTGGAACAGAAGTTGCCTCCAGAAGTTGTGAATGCCCCAACACTGCAAGTCTTTAAGATGCTGGATAGCCCTTTGTCTGAAACGGTATAGGGTTTCCTGCCTAGGCAGGGGGTTGGCCTAGAAGACCTCCAAGGTCCCTTCCAACTCTGCTATTGTATTGTATTGTATAGGAGAATTGGTACCAGGATTCCGATTACGTTTCCAACATTTAGTGGACATTGATAAATGATACGTGTGTGTGTGGGGGGGGGGGTTTACCCTCAACCGTTGCGGTGAGTGAGGTGGCTAGCGAGAACAGGTGAATCCCTTACTAAAGGTTTACACAGGCTAGTGTTGCCACCCCCACACACACCTGAATGTGTGGCCTGCTGTTCATCCACACGGATGAGCATTTTGTCTTCTGCTTTTTGCTACCTGCAGGCCATGTCCTTGAGCGAGAAGGGGTGTCAAGCAGCTTTAATTGGCAAAAAGCCACTTTTGAGGGGGGAGGGAGGGAGGGGGGGGGCAGGCTTCCATTGCCTCTACCTGTCGGACTCCGAAGTGATTATTTCTGAGTGTATAACAGCATGCGAGTTACATAAGCTCCTCTGTTGCTTTTTTCCACTTTCGTTGTCCTTTTTATAACCACATCTTTTCTGAAACGCCAGAAGGACATGAGTACCAATCCTGCTGGTCCCAGGGCAAAGGGGCCATCTTAGACCAGCGATTTGGTTCCCATCCCTCTGGGGTGCTTGGGGCCCAGAATTAACAAAAGTAAACAACCGGAATAGAACAGAACAGAATAGAATAATTGGAAGATAGGATAGGGTAAGAGAGAATAAAATAGAATAGAAAGGGAATGCAGAATAGAGTAGGGTAGGGTAGGATAGGATAGGATAGGATAGAATGCAGAATAGAGTAAATGTAGAATAGAATAGAATAGAATAATTGGAATATAGGATAGGATAAGAGAGAATAAAATAGAATAGAATGCAGAATAGAGTAGAATAGGATAGAATAATAAGAATATAGGATAAGATAGGATAGGATGCAGAATAGAATAGAATAGAATAGAATAATTGGAATATAGGATAGGATAGATTAGGTTAGGATAGGATAGGATAGGATAGAATGCAGAATAGAGTAAAGGTAGAATAGAATAGAATAGAATAGAATAGAATAATTGGAATATAGGATAGGATAAGAGAGAATAAAATAGAATAGAATGCAGAATAGAGTAGAATAGGATAGAATAATAAGAATATAGGATAGGATAGGATGCAGAATAGAATAGAATAGATTAGACTAGACTAGAATAGAATAGAATAATTGGAATATAGGATAGGATAGGATAGAATAGAATGCAGAGTGGAGAAGAGTAGAATAGAATACAATAGACTAGAATAGACCCGCTGACCTCCTCTTTTATGTCATATGGGAGGGGCCAATCATCTCCAAGCCTTACTCCCAAGTCGACCTTGTTTTCTTAAGTGTTGCCTTCTGGCAGCTCTGCGCACGCGTACACTGGGAACAGGCTCCTGCTGTTCTGCTGCCTCATGGATGCCAGACTCCGGAGCCAGCAAATAACTCCCAGGTGGCCCTGGGCCCCCCCTCTCACCCTCATCCGAGCCTTCCCCAGACTCCAGGACTGGCCCAGGCTCCTCCCCAATCTGTCCCTCCTGTTTCATTGGAACGGGGTGGGGGGTCTCGTGGCCTGGGGGCTTCATTCTTAATGAACGAAGCATCCCTTCCACTGAAGGGTACCCGCTGTCTGACGATGGATTGCACCAACGCACCGGAATAATGATTCGGTACCACTCTGTAACCCAATTTAGGTAAAAGAGTTTTTGGCAGCCAGACAGGCGGCTGTCTGAGAGGCTTCCGGCTGCCCCTCTCAATCTGGGCGGTGAACGACCTTCACGCGGCGGTCAGGTTCATTAAGCAGAATCCCACCGGGGGGGGGGGAGCGGGGAAGGATGGAGGGTTGCCCTCCGAAGCCGTAAAAGGGTCCCTGGGGGGGGGGGGCTTATTCCTTAAGGCTTTCTGTTGGAAACGGAGACAGAAATCAACGTTAGGGCATCTTCGTGGGCAGGGCAGGTGAGCTGCAGGATCTGACTCTGGAAGATGATGTTGCGATCAGAGGAGGTGGCAGCCGATTCAGACAGCGAGGAGGGTTGGGGAGGAACCTGGGCCAGTCCTGGAGTCTGGGGAAGGCTCTGAGGAGGGCTCTGTGTCGGAGGCAGAGAGGGGGGCCAGGGCCGTCTGACGGTTATCAGCTGCCTTCGGAGTCAGACATCAGTGAGGCAGAGGAACAGCTGGACTAGAACTCACCGTCTCCTAGTGATTGGCCCAAAGGCTGGCTTCCGTGGCTAAGACAGAACTACAACTCACTGTTTCCTAGTGATTGGCCCAAAGTCATCTAGCAGGCTTCCATGCCTAAGGCGGGACTAGAACTCCCCGTCTCCTAGTGATTGGCCCACAGTCATCCAGCCACCCTTTGTGTCTAAGGCGGGACTAGAACTCCCCATCTCCTAGTGATTGGCCCAATGTCACCCAGCCACCCTTTGTGTCTAAGGCGGGACTAGAACTCCCCATCTCCTAGTGATTGGCTCAAAGTCACCCAGCTGGCTTCTGTGACTAAGGCAGAACTACAACTCACTGTTTCCTAGTGATTGGCCCGAAGTCACCCAGCCGGCTTCCATGCCTATGGCGGGACTAGAACTCTCCGTCTCCTGGTTTCTAGCCATTAACCACTACACCAAACCAGCTCATTGGATTGATTTTTTGTTTTTAGGAGCCAGCAGACTTGCAGAAGGAGTCAAGATATATATATATATATATATAGACGGGTCCCCTATTTGAGACCTAATGCCCTACCCAGTA
>CM077660.1:3280661-3695661 GCA_039707465.1 Rhabdophis nuchalis
AACCGGTGGAACAGCTGGCCACCAGAAGTTGTGGGTGCTCCATCAGGGGAGGTTTTCAAGAGGAGGTTGGACACCCGTTTGTCTGAAGTGGGATGGCGTTTCCTGCCTGAGCAGGGGGTTGGACTAGAAGACCTCCAAGGTCCCTTCCAGCTCTGTCATTCTGTTAACCAGATCTTCCATGGCTGGTCGCCAGGAAAGCAACCTATGGAGATCCCCCTCCAAGGTCCCTTCCAGCTCTATCCCGATTGTTGAGGTTGAATTTTCTAATCTTCATCCAGCTTTGATTGCGACGCTGTTTCTCCCCTTTAATTTTTACAGTGACAATAAAGATTACTACTATTAAGGCATGTGGAGTTCCAACTCCTAAGAATTTGAAGTCCACACAACTTTTTAAGTTCCCAAAGTTGAGAAACGTTAGATGATGAAACTGGAGCAGTGGAGAGAAACTCGCAACCAGTCAAGGTTGGGCTGGGAACTAAAGGTTATTTTTTGTTAAAAAAAAAATAATTCCTAGGTGATCAACCTCTACCAGATGACTCCGGAAATGTGGGAAGAAAGAATCACAGCCTGGTACGGCCAACATCGAGGTAGAGCCAGGTGAGTGACTTACAAGGGACAGGTAAACGCACCATCCCTTTAGCAACTGTTCGAAGTAAACAGTCGCTGAAAAAAGTGACTCTCGGCCATTTTTTTAAACGTAATTTTATTTATAGCGGCAGGCCTGCAGCCCTCTTTTCTTTTGGGTCTTCGGCCTGCCACGCTTTCTATTATTCTGCTATGCATTTGCTATTGTGGGGAAACGGGATTGTACAGAGTTAGATGATAGGTAGCCATAACAACCTTCTTTCTTGAAAGCCAAGGTCATCATCCTTTGTCTCTGCACCTGAGCGGAACTGGATGGGTGGAAGCTGCCAGCGTGGCAGTGGGAGAATGGACCACGGGATGGGCTTGTGGGTGTGTGTGTGTGGGGGGGCAAGATCTTGAACTTTCGGTGGGGTGGGGTGGGGGGGTGGGGGGAAACCAGGAAGCTTTCAGATTGGGATTTTTCCCAGATGTGCCAACATGGGCTCTCTTCATCCTTTGGAACTTTGAAGAATTCTTTGATTTAATTTTGGATGCTCTAGCCTTCCATGAATTGGGTTGGGAATGAAGGACGCCCAGCACCTTGGCTGGAAAAAAAAACCAAAATTCTCAAATCTTCGGAGAGATGATGGGATCTGCTACACCATGTTTGATTTCTGTTCTTGGGTGCCTGCCAGATGTTTTTTTTTTCTAAACTGACCCACTAAATCTCCTCCCCCCCCTGACTCCCCCCCACACACACACCCTCTCCCTTTGCTTTGCAGGGATGAGGCAGAAATGGAGTACTTGAAAATAGCGCAGGATCTGGAGATGTACGGCGTGAATTACTTTGCCATCCGAGTAAGTACATGTAGAAAGACACAGGGTGAATCGCTCTGCCGTTTGAGGTGTGGATGGGGCATCGGTGGTGAAATTGAAAAACTTTTACTACCGGTTCTGTGAGCGTGGCTTGGTGGGCGTGACAGGAGAAGGATACTGGGAAATCTCCCTTCCTTCCCCACTCCAGGGGAAGGATGCTGCAAAATCCCCATTCCCTCCCCACTCCAGGGGAAGGATACTGCAAAATCTCCCTTCCCTCCCCACTCCAGGGGAAGGATACTGCAAAATCTCCATTCCCTCCCCACTCCAGGGGAAGGATACTGCAAAATCTCCATTCCCTCCCCACTCCAGGGGAAGGATACTGCAAAATCTCCATTCCCTCCCCACTCCAGGGGAAGGATACTGCAAAATCTCCATTCCCTCCCCACTCCAGGGGAAGGATACTGCAAAATCTCCATTCCCTCCCCACTCCAGGGGAAGGATACTGCAAAATCCTTACTCCCTCCCCACTCCAAGGAAAGGATACTGCAAAATCTCCATTCCCTCCCCACTCCAGGGGAAGGATACTGCAAAATCCCCATTCCCTCCCCACTCCAGGGGAAGGATACTGCAAAATCTCCATTCCCTCCCCACTCCAGGGGAAGGATACTGCAAAATCTCTATTCCCTCCCCACTCCAGGGGAAGGATACTGCAAAATCTCCATTCCCTCCCCACTCCAGGGAGAGGATACTGCAAAATCTCCATTCCCTCCCCACTCCAGGGGAAGGATACTGTAAAATCCTCATTCCCTCCCCACTCCAAGGGAAGGATACTGCAAAATCTCCATTCCCTCCCCACTCCAGGGGAAGGATACTGCAAAATCTCTATTCCCTCCCCACTCCAGGGGAAGGATACTGCAAAATCTCCATTCCCTCCCCAGTCCAGGGGAAGGATACTGCAAAATCTCCATTCCCTCCCCACTCCAGGGGAAGGATACTGCAAAATCCTCATTCCCTCCCCACTCCAAGGGAAGGATACTGCAAAATCTCCATTCCCTCCCCACTTCAGGGGAAGGATACTGCAAAATCTCCCTTCCCTCCCCACTCCAGGGGAAGGATGCTGCAAAATCCCCATTCCCCACTCCAGGGGAAGGATACTGCAAAATCTCCATTCCCTCCCCACTCCAAGGAAAGGATACTGCAAAATCTCGACTCCCTCCCCACTCCAGGGGAAGGATACTGCAAAATCCCCATTCCCTCCCCACTCTGGGACCAGCCTTCGGTGGCATTTGCCGGTTCTCTGAACTCAAAATTTCTTCTACCGGTCCTCCAGAACCTGTGAGAACTGGCTGAATTTCACCCCTGGGGGACGGGATGAAGCACGCAAGCCGAACCCTGGTTCCATTTGCTGTCAAGCCCTCTGTGGCTTCCCGAGTAGCATTTCCCTTGTTGCTTCACCTGCGGGCCAGAAGGAGATTTCTGAAGAGGGGAACAAATGAATCATTTGGCACCGCGGTCCATGCTCTGAGTTGGAAAGCTTCCCCATCTCTCCTTCCTCCTCCCCCCATCGTTCTTCTTTTAACCAGGTTAATGCAGCACAACCTCTGGGCCAACGTGGGAGAGAGTTAAGATGCAAATCCGTGTGGAATTAAGTCTCTCCATCCCACTGCCCATTTTTTCTTTCTTTCTTCTTCTCTTAGAACAAGAAGGGGACCGAGCTGCTTCTGGGAGTCGACGCGTTGGGCCTCCACATATACGATCCCGAAAACAGGCTGACCCCCAAAATCTCCTTCCCTTGGAACGAGATCCGCAATGTCTCTTACAGCGATAAGGAGGTAGGCCCGAGCTGTATGAGCGCAGAGAAAGCAACCCCGGTAGCATAGGCCGTGGTTTGAACACCTGCCACGCGGTGGCCTAGGGGTGCAGCTCTCGCCTCACCATCGGGAGGCGGTGAGTTCGATCCTAGGTAGAGGCAGAGATTCCACTCTGTTTGGGCACAGTGAGAATGTAATATCTGCTGAGTATAACCCCGTACTGGCAACAGGAAGGGCAGTAAGCACTCAGCTCCATTCAGTTGCCCAAGACTTCACCCCCGCAATGGAGCCTTTCAAAGTGGATGCTATGTTTTGAACACCTGCCTGGTGAAAATTTATCAGAACCCTCCTCTGAGGTTGGCGCCATTGAGACGATCAATAATACAGCTAATCCTCAACTTACAACCACAATTGAGCCCAGAAGCTACGTTGCTAAGTGAGAAATTGGTTGCCCTTGCCCCATTTTTACTTTTTTCTTGCCCTTCACTTGTCTCTTAAGTGAATCACTGCAGCTGTTAAATCAGTCACACCGTTGTTAAGTGAACCTGGCTTCCCCGTTTACCTTTGCTTGTCGAGAAGGTCGCAAAAGGGGATCACATGACACCCCCCCCCCCGGTCATAAATAGGAAGCAGTTACCAAGCGTCCAAATATAAATCACAGTGACCACGGAGATGCTGCGATGGTCATAAGTATGAAGTACTTTTTCCAGTGCCGCTGTCACTTCAAATGGTCACTAACCAGACATCAACTCGCAAATCATCCCTGGACTGCTCTCGAGTTGCCATAGGCAAGAGGGGGGGGGGAAACTGACGGAGTAGCACGGCAGACACAAACAGAAGCACATTCCATACGTATCGTTCTCAAGGCTGTCTCCCAGGTTACCTGCAGCAGCCGGAGGGGCGTGATCTGTACGGAGAATTGTGATTTATGACAAGGGCGGGAAACGGGGTCATAGTTGGGCCGTAAATTACGTGGGGTCAGAGCTGGCTTCACTGGGGCAGCTGCCGACCTGTTGCTTCTAATAAAGAACTGGGCTTCTTTTGAAGCTTGGCTCGAGGCTCACGATTTAATCAGGGCATCCATCGGAACCCTGACACCCGACTGTTGTATGTCAAGGACTACCTGTGCTCGCCTTAGGTTGAAAATCCCATCGCGGAGGGCACTTTTGAATGAAAAGACTTTTAATCTGAAACTTGCAAGTGTGTCAAGGAAATTCAAAAGCTCTCTCTGCTTGGAGGCATTCTCGATTTTGGGTCAGCGTGAATTTTGTTCTCTCCTTCCGTCTGGATTTAAATAAGCCTCAGGCTTCTCGTTTGGAGCTGATGAACTGTTTCCTGGCTGTGCTTCAATTAAGTTGACCTCCATTTCCCCAGGTCTCCCCCTCGGGTTTCTAATTGCCCTTTCGGCTGTGTTTATGGGCAACGGCACCATTGGAGTCCTTGGCTGTCCGGCGGCCCTTAAATGAAATTTCTAAGTGCTGCATTTAAAATCCAGAGGCATCGAGTGTTAGAAACGTGAATGGGAGCCTCCATGTGCTGGGTTGAGCCTTTTAAGACAGGCAGAAAGCACTAATTTGCAGCAAGGCCTGTTTTCTTAGCAATAGGAAAAGGATAAAGAGGGCTGTGAGAGAGAAATGCTATCTACAAAGGGTTGTTGTGAGTTGCGAAGACGTGTCCGACTCATCGCGACCCCATGGACCACGTTCCTCCAGGCCTTCCTGTCCTCCACCATCCTCTGGAGTCCATTGAAGCTCACTCCGACTGCTTCAAGTGACTCCATCCAGCCCCCTCCTTCTCTGCGGTCCCCTTCTTCTTCTTCTGCCCTCCATCGTTCCCAGCATGAGGCTCTTCTCCAGTGAGTCCTTCTTCCTTCTCATTAGGTGGCCAAAGTCTTTGAGTTTCCTCTCCAGGATCTGGCCTTCTCAAGAGCAGTCAGGGTGGATCTCCTCTAGAACTGACCGGTTGAATGGCCTTGCAGTCAATGCAGGAGTCTTCTTCTCCAGCCCCAGAGTTCAAAGATCTATATATTACTTGTCATCTTTCTCTCAATGTCTTTCTGTCTGTCTATCTCTCTCTCTCTATTCTATATCATTATTATTATAGTCTGTCTGCCCATCCAACTGTCCGTCAATATCTGTCTGTCTGTCTGTCTGTCTGTCTGTCTGTCTGTCTGTCTGTCTGTCTCTGTCTGTCTGTCTGTCTGTCTGTGTCTATCTATCTATCTATCTATCTATCTATCTATCTATCTATCTATCTATCTATCTATCTATCTATCTATCTATCTATCTATCTATCTATCCATCCATCCATCCATCCATCCATCCATCCATCTATCTATCATATATTTATTACCTGTTATCTTTCTCTCAAATCAGTGTCTGTTCATCTATCCACCCACCCGCCCACCTATCCATCCATCCATCCATCCATCACCTATCAACTTTCTCTCAATCAATGTCTGTCTGCCTATCATCTATATATTGTTGTTGTTAGTCGGGAAGTCATATCCAACCCATCGTGACCCCATGGACCACATTCCTCCAGGCCATCAACTTTCTCTCAATCAATGTCTGTCTGCCTATCATCTATATATTGTTGTTGTTAGTCGGGAAGTCATATCCAACCCATCGTGACCCCATGGACCACATTCCTCCAGGCCTTCCTGTCCTCCACCATCCCCTGGAGTCCATTGAAGCTCACACCGACTGCTTCGGGGACTCCATCCAGCCACCTCCTTCTCTGCCGTCCCCTTCTTCTTCTCTTGCCCTCCATCGTTCCCAGCATGAGGCTCTTCTCCAGGGAGTCCTTCTTCCTTCTCCTTAGGTGGCCAAAGTCTTTGAGTTTCCTCTTCAGGATCTGGCCTTCTCAAGAGCAGCCAGGGTGGATCTCCTCTAGGACTGACCGCTTGGATGGCCTTGCAGTCCAAGGGACTCAATGCAGGAGTCTTCTTCTCCAGCCCCAGAGTTCAAAGATCTATATATTACTTGTCATCTTTCTCTCAATGTCTTTCTGTCTGTCTATCTCTCTCTCTCTATTCTATATCATTATTATTATAGTCTGTCTGCCCATCCAACTGTCCGTCAATATCTGTCTGTCTGTCTGTCTGTCTGTCTGTCTGTCTGTCTGTCTGTCTCTGTCTGTCTGTCTGTCTGTCTGTGTCTATCTATCTATCTATCTATCTATCTATCTATCTATCTATCTATCTATCTATCATATATTTATTACCTGTTATCTTTCTCTCAATCAGTGTCTGTTCATCTATCCACCCGCCCACCCACCTATCCATCCATCCATCTATCACCTATCAACTTTCTCTCAATCAATGTCTGTCTGCCTATCATCTATATATTGTTGTTGTTAGTCGGGAAGTCATATCCAACCCATCGTGACCCCATGGACCACATTCCTCCAGGCCTTCCTGTCCTCCACCATCCTCTGGAGTCCATTGAAGCTCACTCCGACTGCTTCAAGTGACTCCATCCAGCCCCCTCCTTCTCCGCCGTCCCCTTCTTCTTTTTTTGCCCTCCATCGTTCCCAGCATGAGGCTCTTCTCCAGGGAGTCCTTCTTCCTTCTCATCAGGTGGCCAAAGCCTTTGAGTTTCCTCTTCAGGATCTGGCCTTCTAAAGAGCAGCCAGGGTGGATCTCCTCTAGGACTGACTGCTTAGATGGCCTTGCAGTCCAAGGGACTCAATTCAGGAGTCTTCTTCTCCAGCACCAGAGTTCAAAGGCCTCCATTCTTTGGCGCTCAGCCTTCCTTAGGGTCCAATCTTCACAACCATCCATTGCAACTGGGAAAACCATAAACCTTGATTAGACTCCCTTGTGTTGGCAGGGTGAGGTCTCCGCTTTTTAGTCTGCTGTCTAGATTTGCCATACCTTTCCCCCCCAGGAGCAAGCGCGAATGCTTTAAGCATTGAATTTATAGATTCCCCCTCCCCTCTTTTAAAGAGATTTTTGCATCTCGCCATAATACGTCCTCGACTTCACAGCCACAAATGGGCCCCACATTTTCCATTGCTAAGTTTAAAAAAAAAAAAAAATCACTCACCAAATGTCTCACTTAGCAGCAGAAATGTCAGGCTCCAATTGGAGGGGGGTCGTAAGTCAAGGACTACCTGTGCAATACCTGTTTAGCACGCATGCCTCGTTCGAAAGGCTAAAAAAACGAAGCCGATCAGGCCTGGGTCCCCTTAATTTCGGAACCCCCCAACCGTGCAGATAATAGAAAGCTGAATGTCTCTCCCGCAGCACTTAACAGAAAACCCATCTTTTGAGTGACGCTGCCGTCACCTTTGATCATGGCAAGGAAGGCTGGCGATGATGAGATGATGGGCAGATCGGACATGATGGGATGCACAGCCTTAAGAACGCGGCCCCTCCCTTCTCCCCCCCCCCCCCCCCCCCGGTCGACGCAGGGGAGGTGTTTAATCTAGTATAGGAATTGCTGAACGCTGGCACGGAATTGAAGGGTCTTTTCTCTGCCCATTGTTGGCAGAAAATTCAAGAGGTGGGATCAGTTTGGGGGTGGGAGATGAGGGGGGGGGGCTTTCCTCTCAAGGGAGCCAGAATCGAAGGCAGCATCTCATTCTCCAACTGCCAGCTAAATGACAAAGCATCACTTCTTCCTTTTTTTCGCGCCCTTTAAAGTGAACCATTGCGGATCCTTTCTCTAAGCGCTAACAATTAGAGTGTTTTTTCCCTCCTGGCAAAACCTTTGTCTGTGTGTGTGTGAGAGAGAGAGAGGGGGAGAAAGAGAGGGAGGGAGGGAAGGGGGGAGCAAGGGACAGAGAGAGAGAGAGAGAAAGAAGAGAAAAATATGAGACAGAAAAAGAAAGAAAAACAGAGTGAGAAAGAAAAAGAGAAAGTAAAACAGGGAGAGAGGAAAGAGAATAATAAGAGGCAGAGAAAAAGAAAGAAAAACAGAGAAAGAGAGAAAAGAGGGAGAGAGGGGGGAGAAAGGGACGGAGAGTGAAGAGAAAAATAAGAGGCAGAGAAAAAGAAAGAAAGAAAAACAGAGAGAGAAAGGGAGAAAGAGGGAGAGAGAGAGGGAGAAAGGGAGAGAGAGAGAATAAGAGAAGAGAGAAAAATAAGAGAGAAAAAGAAAGAAAAACAGAGAGAGGAAGGGAGAAAGGGACAGTGAGAGAGAGAGAGAAAAAGAAGAGAAAAATGAGAGAGAAAAAGAAAGAAAAACAGGAAAAAAAGACAGAAAAAGAAAAACGGAGAGAGAGAGAGGGAGAAAGGGACCGAGAGAAAGAGAAGGGAAAAATAAGAAAGAGAGAAAAAGAAAGAAAAAGACAAAGAGAGAAAGAAAAAGAAAGGAGAGAGAGAGAGAGAGAAGTAAGATAAATGAAGTAAGGATTTTCATTGATGTTGGTTTCTTCAACTAAATGAATTCATTTGTCCGGCCTTTCCTTCCATTTCTCAACGTTTCCAGCATCAACATGGTAGGAACTGGCATCTCCTACATCAGGGGTCCCCAACCTTTGCAACTTTAAGTCTGAAGGACTTCAGCTTCCAGACTTCTCCAGCCAGCTTTGCTGGGAGCAAAGTCCTTCAGAGTTGGGAGCTGACTTAAAGTTGCAAAGGTTGGGGACCCAGGCCCTGACACTGACAGCTTTGCTGGCTGGAGAAGTCTGGGAGCTGGAGTCCTTCAGACTTAAAGTTGCAAAGGTTGGAGACCCCTGGCCCAGGCCCTGACACTGACAGCTTTGCTGGCTGGAGAATTCTGGGAGCTGAAGTCCTTCAGACTTAAAGTTGCAAAGGTTAGAGACCCCTGTCCTACATCTCAGCATTTCGGATGCTAAATTTTCGCAGTGGGGCCCAGGAGGAAGAAAAAAAATAAAGGCAATTCAGGCTGATTTATTTATTTTTCCCCATGGACCAGCGCCCAATATTTCGGAAGGAACGGGCAACCTTTCCTGTCTGAGGTCCGAGAAAGCTCGTTCCAGTTGGGAATTTCTCAGCTAGATAAAATCAACCATTTAACTTGAGATCGAGGTTCCCATCTTCTGTCTAATTGTTGTAGAAAAGCCAGGACACAGACAAACTCTTTAACATACGTCCCTACGACCGATTCGCTCCCATAGAGAGGGCCTTCTCCGGGTGCCGTCGGCCAGGCAATGCCGGTGGGCGACGCCCAGGGGAAGGGCCTTCTCTGTGGTGGGCCCAACCCTCTGGAACGACCTGCCTCCCAAACTCTGCGTCATCTTGGACCTCCGCCTGTTCCGCCAGCGCTTAAAAACGCACCTGTTTCATCTAGCCGGCCTGGCATGAACTACCCGATACCAAACTGACTCTTAGCTGATCAAAGTTTTAATTTGGGGGGGTTTAATTATGTTTTAGCGCAGGGTTGGGTTTAATACGGTTTTTAAGAGTTTTTGTATTTTTGTACATTTGTATATTTGTATTTTTAATTTTCTTGTGCGCGGCCCCGGGTCCCTCTGTGGGAGATGGGTGCGGGATAGAAATATGATAAATATAAATATATATATAAACATAGGAAATGTTTATTGGTGTACATGGTTCAGCAAAGCTTGTAAAAATGTCTGAACCCCGTCATACTGACAAAGATCGTCTCTTATACCCTCGGTTACGTATACATTCCTGTTAGCCTACACTTGCCCAAATATGGAGCTGGGGGGATCGAAAACATACCATTTGAGACAGTTTGCTTAGGTCAGGGGTCTGCAAAGTTGGCTCTTTGAAGACTGGTGGACTTCAACTCCCAGAATTCCCCAGCCAGCATGGCTGGCTGGGGAATTCTGGGAGTTGAAGTCCACCAGTCTTCAAAGAGCCAACTTTGCAGACCCCTGGCTTAGGTCAACAAGCATTCGGAGGCTATTTGTGGTTAGTCCTAAAATGGAATAAGGAAGTTACAACAGAATGTCGTGGGAGCAGATCAGAGCAAAAGGATACATCTGTCTGGGTCACCAAAACCCTTTTAGATTAGATTTAGATTTATTTTGCACAGACATCAGTTATATTGAGCATAGCTTGCAATCTTATTCCTTGACCAAGGATTACTTGACCAGAGTTTGAGGCTAGGCCAACCTTAGACCTGTGCAGCTTCTACTGCTTCCTCATAATCCTTCAAGGTTAACGCCTTTATCTCTTGCATCTCTTAAAAAATACAAATAATAATAATGTACACAAAGCTGCTGATTTTGTTTTCCACTCAGTTTACAATCAAGCCTCTGGACAAGAAGATCGACGTCTTCAAATTCAACTCCTCGAAGCTGCGCGTCAATAAACTGGTAGGTACTACGTCCTAGTTACGTGGGAGCCATTTCTCCTGAGCAGAGAACGTTCCCCCTTTATCCCTTCTGCTACTGAGACATGCGAGCATGTCTCCCCTAATAAGCAGGAGCAAGGGTCATGATTTGTCAATGTTAGGAGTAGACCCCTAGAGTTGGATAGGCAATACATAATCCCATGATGACAAATGGTCATTGTGGCTTTAAGGATGTAGGAATGCAATTAGCGACTGTAATTATCTCCACTACAAGAGGAAGTCAGCAGAACTCTCTCTCTGCTAATTGCTCTCTCTGCTAGATTGTTTTCTCTGCTTGGTATCTCTACTGATTGCTAACTGCTTGTTTGTTTGCCGTGACTGACTGTGTTGGAAGAAGGAAGATTGTGGCTTGCTGACTGTAAGCAATTGTTAGTTTGTTAAGGACTTTGTTTTGACTGACTATCAACCGTATGCTTGTGAAGCATAGTTTAATTTTACAACACCAGTCAAGCTATTTTGTTTTACTAATAGTGTCTGGTTAGTCAACCACCTTCCTTGCGAGGAATATTATTTTTCCCACGGATTAGAGAGAGAGAGAGAGGACAGGACAGGGTCTGTTTGGATTGTGGGTAAGTGGCTGTAAATCTTGAGCGAAAGGCCAACTTGGCAACGGGTAATCCATTGTTGGTTCAAGCAGCCGGGCTTTGTTTGAGAATCCTTTGCGAAATTGGCCTCTTGGAGAGCTGAGAAAACAACAGGCTTTTCGATGGGAGATTCCTTAATAGCGGCTGCTTTCTTTCGCCCGCTCTTGGCTCTTGGCTCCCGGCTACGTCTCGTTAAGCGTCCTTCGACTCCCACCAGCGACTTTTCCTTTTAAGCCTGGGCCTTTTTAAGCGGAGGTGTTTTTTCCAGGGCCTCCTCGCCTGTTGATGCATGGAAGACTTTACGGGAGGCGTTGGCCGCAATCTCGGCTTGTCAATGTGATCTTCTTTTTTTGCCTGTGCCGTTTTGAATCGCGGTGCGCAAAAGCCGGAGGGTGATTCAGAACACAATCCCCAATCACTCCTTCTCTTGCCAGCTTTAGGAACCAACCTGCGGAATTCAGTGGCATTCCTCCGTTGTCTAGGATTTCTAAAATTTAGCCCGAAAGAGGGTAGCTGAAGATTCAGGAAGAAGAATTTGGGATTGTTGTTAGTTGCAAAGTTGTGTCCATCGTTCCCAGCATGAGGTTCTGCTCCAGGGAGTCCTTCTTCCTTCTCCTTAGGTGGCCAAAGTCTTTGAGTTTCCTCTTCAGGATCTGGCCTTCTGAAGAGCAGTCAGGGTGGATCTCCTCTAGGACTGACCGGTGTCTCCATCCAGCCCCGTCCTTCTCTGCTGTCCCCTTCTTCTTCTTCTGCCCTCCATGGTTCCCAGCATGAGGCTCTTCTCCAGGGAGTCCTTCTTCCTTCTCCTTAGGTGGCCAAAGTCTTTGAGTTTCCTCTTCAGGATCTGGCCTTCTCAAGAGCAGCCAGGGTGGATCTCCTCTAGGACTGACCGGTTGGATGGCCTTGCAATCCAAGGGACTCAATGCAGGTCTTCTTCTCCAGCCCCAGAGTCCAAGAGCCTCCATTCTTTGGCGCTCAGCCTTCCTTAGGGTCCAACCTTCACAGCCATCCATGGCAACTGGGATTTATAAGTATAATCTTTATCGTCATTGTACTTAAATACAACGAAATTGGTTGTATTTAAATCTGATTTAGGATTAGATCTGGGGGGGAAAACCCCAAGGGTTTAGGCCTGAAAAATGCCCTCTTCTTGGAAACCTCCCGCAATGGAGCGCCCACATCGTCTGGTGGCCAGCTGTTCCCCTGGCTCCTTGCCCTCACTCAACCTTCTCCTTTCCTTGTTGCCTGCAACAGATCCTCCAGCTGTGCATCGGCAACCACGACCTGTTCATGAGGAGGCGGAAGGCCGATTCCCTCGAAGTCCAGCAGATGAAAGCCCAGGCGAGGGAGGAGAAAGCAAGGAAGCAGGTGAGAATCGTCCCGCCTCAAACAAGGGAGGACTGCCTTCACAAGACAATGTATTTTTATTTTATTTTTATTCGTATTTATATACCGCCCTATCTCCCTTGCGGGACTTAGGGCGGTGAACAGGCACTGATAAAACGACAGTAAACAGCAGATATAAATAAAGATAAGTTTTAACAATGGTTGGAAAAAAGAAAAACTTAAGGGATGTTATTCGCGAGACCGCCTCCTGCCACACACCTCCCTTCGACCTGTCCGCTCGCACATGGAGGGCCTCCTCAGGGTGCCGTCAGCCGGTCAATGCCGGCTGGCGACTCCCAGGGGAAGGGCCTTCTCTGTGGCGGGCCCGGCCCTCTGGAACGACCTGCTCCCCGATATCCGTACCATCTGTAATTTAAATTGTTTATTTGGTTTTAATGGGATACAATTTTTAATGTTTACAAATTTTAGTACAGGGTTATTTAATTCGATTTTAATTATGTATGTATTGTTATGTTTTTAGATGTTTTTTAATTTTTCCTGTACACCGCCCCGAGTCCCTTCGGGGAGAGGGGGCGGTCTATAAATGTAATAAATTATTATTATTTTTAATTATCACGGACCTACGCCTCTTCCGTCGGATGTTAAAAGCACATTTCTTCCATCTGACTGGCCTGAGATAGACTAAGGGTATAATTTTAAATTTTGGGGATATTTAATTGTTTTAACTTTTAAATTATCTTAACCATTTTAGCACAGATCTAATAATTTAATGCTATTTTATATTTTGTACGTGTTGTGGGTTTTTATCCCACCAGGGAAAATAGGGCGGTATATAAGTCGAATAAATAATAATAATAATAATAATAATAATAATAATAATAATAATAATAATAATAATAATAATAATAATAATAATAATGTAATATACATATTATATTATTATAAAACTTGAATACATGTTTGTCTTTAGAAAGAGAAAATATTTGATTTCATCATGGGAAAGTGACTTCTAGAGACAATGGAGACCAATGTTATAAAATGGGAAGACTTTCCCCCCCCTTCTTTTCCTTCTCTTTTTTAATATCCTTCTTATAGATTGAATAATCATGGGGAAAAGATTGAGAGAGAGGGAGGGAGAGTGGGAGAGAGATTAGGGAGGGAGGGAGAGAGAGATTGGAGAGGGAGGAAGGGAGAGGGAGGGAGAGAGAGATTAGGGAGGGAGGGAGAGTGGGAGAGAGATTAGAAAGGGAGGGAGAGAAGGAGGGAGGGAGAGATTAGGGAGGGAGGGAGAGGGGGAGAGAGATTAGAGGGAGGGAGGGAGAGTGGGAGAGAGATTAGAGAGGGAGGGAGGGAGGGAGGGAGAGATTGGAGAGAGGGAGTGAGAGAGATTAGAGAGGGAGGGAGAGAGAGATTAGAGAGGGAGGGAGGGAGAGATTGGAGAGAGGGAGGGAGAGAGATTAGAGAAAGGGAGGGAGGGAGGGAGAGTGGGAGGGAGGGGGAGAGAGTTTAGAGAGAGAGGCAGAGAGAGAGAGGGAGCGAGAGAGATTAGAGAGGGAGGGAGAGAGAGATTGGAGAGAGGGAGGGAGAGAGAGAGATTAGAGAAAGAGAGGGAGGGAGGGAGAGAGTGGGAGGGAGGAGGAGAGAGTTTAGAGAGAGAGGCAGAGAGAGGGAGGGAGGGAGAGATTAGAGAGGGAGGGAGGGAGAGTGGGAGAGAGATTAGAGAGGGAGGGAGGGAGAGTGGGAGAGATTGGAGAGAGGGAGTGAGAGAGAGGGAGAGTGGGAGAGAGATTAGAGAGGGAGGGAGGGAGAGTGGGAGAGATTGGAGAGAGGGAGTGAGAGAGAGATTAGAGAGGGAGGGAGAGAGAGATTAGACAGGGAGGGAGGGAGAGATTGGAGAGAGGGGAGGGAGAGAGATTAGCGAAAGGGAGGGAGAGAGAGAGTGGGAGGGAGGGGGAGAGAGTTTAGAGAGAGAGGCAGAGAGAGAGAGGGAGCGAGAGAGATTAGAGAGGGAGGGAGAGATTGGAGAGAGAGTGGGAGGGAGGAGGAGAGAGTTTAGAGAGAGGCAAAGAGAGAGGGAGGGAGGGAGAGATTAGAGAGGGAGGGAGAGAGAGATTAGAGAAAGAGAGGGAGGGAGAGAGAGTGGGAGGGAGGGAGGAGGAGAGAGTTTAGAGAGAGAGGCAGAGAGAGGGAGGGAGGGAGAGAGAGATTAGAGAGAGGCAGAGAGAGAGGGAGGGAGGGAGAGATTAGAGAGGGAGGGAGAGAGAGATTAGAGAAAGAGAGGGAGGGAGAGAGAGTGGGAGGGAGGGAGGAGGAGAGAGTTTAGAGAGAGAGGCAGAGAGAGAGAGGGAGGGAGAGAGAGTTTAGAGAGAGAGGGAGGGAGGGAGGGATTAGAGAGGGGGAGAGAGAGGGGGGGAGAGAAAGAGAGGAGAGAGAGAGAGAGTTGGCGGCAGGGAATCGGTTACTGGGAAAACAGGACCGAGGAGGAGGAGGAGGGAGGGGGGGGAGGAGCTGTGCCCTCCTCTCTCCTAATTAAACCATAATGAACTGTGTGCCGGTGTGCAGCTTGCATGCTCCCTGCATGCTAATCGCCTGGCTTGGCCTCCTTTCTCCCATCTGGCCGACGCAGCGCATCGCAGTCTGCAGCAGGGAGCCAGGAAGCGCATCTCTGCAAATTGGATTGCATGAATCATGCTCAGAGAAGCCTTCCTCGTGGCCGAAACCCATACGACTAATCTGCAGAGCGCCATGCGGAATATTGATGGCCGCTCCATGGGTACGCTGTTAGAGAGCAGGAGAAGAAGAGCCTCTTGGGTCGGGTGTGTGTGTGTGTGTGTGTGTGTGTGTGTGTGTGTGTGTGTGTGTGTGTCCCAAGCTGTGGGCCGCGGTGCACTAGCAGCCCGTGAGAGGTTTGCCGCTGGGCCCCGGAGATGGCCGGCGAGCGAGCGCAGATATGTATCCTCACAGCATCCGCAACAAGTATAAAATGGAGCTGCGCGCGCGCTTCCCAGCCGCTTGCGCGAACCATTCCTCCCCTCCTCCAGCCAGTCTGTGAAGCCCAAAATGTTGGGGAACCCTGTTGGAGATGCCCCCAAAGGTTACAGAAGCCTTAGAGCCTGGATTTCCTTAGGGTGAGGACCCTAAGCCCATCTGGGTTTAGAACTTAGCTCAGCAGGCACCTGTTCGGTCCTTCCAGCAGGTCTAAGTGGGCTATAAAGGTCAAGGTTCCCCTTGTGCCAGTCGTTCCCGACTCTAGGGGGCGGTGCTCATCTCCCTTTCAAAGCCGAAGGGCCAGCGCTGTCCGGAGACGTCTCCGTGGTCATATGGCTGGCATGACTCAACACCCGAAGGCGCACGGAACGCTGTTCCCTTCCCACCAAAGGTGGTCCCTGTTTTTCTATAACTATTCAACAAGTAAAAAGAAGCTATATATATATATATATTTAATTCCTCTTTTTCCCCACCCCATCGCTTGCTTCTTCCAAGATGGAGCGCCAGCGTTTAGCCCGAGAGAAACAGATGCGAGAGGAGGCCGAACGCACGAGGGATGAGTTGGAGAGGAGACTTCTGCAGCTGAAGGAGGAGGCCACCATGGCGAATGAAGCTCTGGTAGGTCTTTCAGATGCTATTGACAGGTAGAAAGAACACGCCTGTCTTCTCGGCGGAAGGTAGGTTTCATCCAGGATAGATGGTGGATGGCCTTGCTCATCTGAGGCCCCGATACTGTAGGCAGGTGCACCGGCCAGCTGCTTTTCAGGTATCTGGAACTCCAGCATACATGGATGTGCATTCCAATTTCGGCACTCAGTGCCAAGAAGGATGGCCATCACTGATTTAGGTCTTATTTTTGGGGAAATACGGTAACTGAATCTAGTTGACGATCTTAACTGGGTCTTATTTTTGGGGTAGGGCTTATAATGCGAGCATCCTGGAAAAATCGTGCTATGGCTTACTTTCCAGTTGGGTCTTTATTTTTTGGGGGGGGAGAAATAGAGTATCTGTATCCTAAACCTTTGAAACCCATTCCCCAACTTTGGGATTCATCCAAATTTCCATTTAACGCGTCAGACTTCGTGTGTCTTAGTTCTCCTTCTCGCTCAGATGAGATCGGAGGAAACCGCCGACTTGCTGGCCGAGAAAGCTCAGATCACCGAAGAGGAAGCCAAGCTCCTGGCGCAAAAGGCCGCTGAGGCGGAGCAGGAAATGCAACGGATCAAAGCCACGGCGATACGGACGGAGGAAGAGAAGCGGTTGATGGAACAAAAGGTGTTGGAGACTGAGATGCTGGCGCTGAAGATGGCGGAGGAGTCTGAACGAAGGTCAGACTTGGATCTGCTTGGTTTAAACCAGGGGTCAGCAACCTGTGGCTCTGGAGTCGCATGTGGCTCTTTATTCACTCTGCTGCGGCTCCCTGTCGTCGGTCGGCTCCACATAGGGCTTTCGGTTAGGACAGGTAGAGGAAAAAGGACGCCATGCTAGAAGAAGACTGTATGGTGGGGGGAACCGGACTTCCGGCCAGCTCCAGAATTGAACAGGGGACTTCCAGTAGGACCTTTATGGCTCTTTGAATGTTTAAGGTTGCCGACCACTGATTTAACTTCTCTGATATGCCCCCTTGGGCTTCTTATGTAGGGGATACTTAATGGGTCTGTTTAACGTCAGGGATGGCAGTCACTTACCTACCTCTGTTTTCTTAGAGCAAGGTTGCTCCAAACTTGGCAACTTGAAAACGCGTTTTCTCCTTGTGCTAATCAGGCTGAACTGAAACCGGCTGTTTGCTGTTTGCTGCAAGGAGGCAAAATTGCTGGGAGGCAGAGGCAGATTTTTTCCCCCTTGTGCTAATCAGGCTGTACTGAAACCGGCTGTTTGCTGTTTGCTGCAAGGAGGCAAAATTGCTGGGTGACAGAGGCAGATTTTTTTTTCTTGTTTTCCTCCCCAAAAGCGAGGCGCTCCTTATACTTCGGCGCGTCTTGTTCTCTGAAAAATACGGTACTTTTCAAAATCAGCTCCCAGAGAGAACAGTGCTGCCCTTTGCTGGTTTTCTTTATGATATTGAAAGGACGCCTCCCCTCCTTTTGTCTTTATGGGGAGGATAAATGCCGGTTTGGGTCTGACTGTGGATTCTTCTCTTCTTGATGGCCTGCAGGGCGAAGGAGGCTGATCAGCTGAAGAACGATCTGCAAGAATCCCGTGACTCCGAAAGGAGAGCCAAGCAGAAACTTTTGGAAATCACCAGCAAATCATCCTACACCGTAAGAAAATTCTGAATTACTGTGAATGACCGCAATCCACAGCTGTTGAAATAAAAAGAGGGTTTTGAGGGACTAAAAATGTGCTTTTTACCGTCTCTCTACCGTTTTGACGACCATCTTTAAAGCGCTCCATGGCTCGGGGCCTAGTTATATGCGAGACCGTCTCCTGCCCCACACATCCCTACGGCTGATCCGCTCCCACAGAGAGGGCCTTCTCAGGGTGCCGTCGGCCAGGCAATGCCGACTGGCGACACCCAGGGGAAGAGCCTTCTCTGTGGCGGGCCCTGCCCTTTGGAACGACCTCCTTCCTGAACTTCGTACCATCTCGGACTTCCGCCTCTTCCGCCAGTGTCTAAAGACACGTCTTTTTCAGCAAGCCGGCCTAGCGTAACCTCCCGTCGGGGCTATTTTAGATAGTTTTAAATTGGGGTTTTAATCTGGTTTTAGCATAGGATTGTTTTCTAGTAATTTAATATGCTTTTAAATTTTGTATACTCTGTCTTATATGCTTTTAAATTCCTGTGCGCCGCCATGGGTCACTCGTGGAGAAGGGCGGGATATAAATCGAATTAAAATAATAATTAAAAAAAAGTCTCAGGAAGCCTAGGTGAGGACAGCAACGGACTTTAAAGTCCTATATTCGCGACCGCCTCTTGCCCCATACCTCCCTTCGACCGATCCGCTCCCACAGAGAGGGCCTTCTCAGGGTACCGTCGGCCGGGCAATGCCGGTTGGCGGTGCCCAGGGGAAGAGCCTTCTCTGTGGCGGGCCCTGCCCTCTGGAACGACCTTCCCCCCGATCTACGCACCATCGTGGACCTCCGCCTCTTCCGCCAACGTCTTAAAACCTACTTATTCCAACAAGCCGGCCTAGCATAACCCCGTTTCTGATTTTCTAGGGATATTTTTTAAATTTTAGAGCGTTATTATTTTTAGCACAGGGAATTATTTAATTAGTTTTTAAAATTTTTGGATTTTTGTACTGTGTATGTTTTTAATGATGCCTGTGCGCCGCCCTGGGTCCTTTTTTGGGAGAAGGGCGGGGTATAAATTTAATAAAATAAAATAAAATAAAATAAAGAGGAGCCAACCCCCCCCCCCCCCACACACACACACAACAACAACCCACCCCAGTTTTCCATCTTGAAAAGTCTCGTGTTTATTAGCCCAGAGATTCCCTCGTGGTGGAACAGTTTCATGCTGCCTTTTGCAATCCTCGCTCTCCGTTTTGTTCTCTTTGGCTGGGAGCGTGAATCATTGAGGGTCTCGCTTGAAACAGCCGGAGTGCAATCGCCCAGGGACTGCCTCTCTCCTAAAAGACATCTCAGCTGAGTCGGAAAGGAAAGACGAGTGCAAAAAAAGGAAGGAGGGTGAAATAAAAAAAAAATGGGGGGGGGGGAAATAATAAAGCGTGCCATAAAATTAATGTTCTTTGGTGACGGCTTGGCAGGGAAGGGGATCTTCCCAGTGCAGAGAATAGATAAACAAAGTTTTAAAAAATATCTGGAAAAGCTTGTTAAAGAAAGGTGTTTGTTTATTTATTCATTGATTCATCTTATACATCATTTATTTACCGTCTGTCTCTATCTATCTATCTATCTATCTATCTATCTATCTATCTATCTATCTATCTATCTATCTATCTATCTATCTATCTATCTATCTACCTACCTACCTACCTACCTACCTACCTACCTACCTACCTACCTACCTACCTAATCTGTATCATCCATCTATTTCTCTATTTCTCTCTGCCTGTCTGTCTGTCTGTCTGTCTGTCTGTCTCTCTCTCTCTCTCCCTACCTACCTACCTACCTACCTAATCTATATCATACATCTATTTATCTATTTCTCTATCTATCTATCTATCTATCTATCTATCTATCTATCTATCTATCTATCTATCTATCTATCTATCTATCTACCTACCTACCTACCTACCTACCTACCTACCTACCTACCTACCTAATCTATATCATACATCTATCTATCTATCTATCTATCTATCTATCTATCTATCTATCTATCTATCTATCTATCTATCTATCTACCTACCTACCTACCTACCTACCTACCTACCTACCTACCTACCTACCTACCTAATCTATATCATACATCTATTTCTCTATCTATCTATCTATCTATCTATCTATCTATCTATCTATCTATCTATCTATCTATCTATCTACCTACCTACCTACCTACCTACCTACCTACCTACCTAATCTGTATCATCCATCTATTTCTCTGTCTATTTCTCTCTGCCTGTCTGTCTGTCTGTCTGTCTCTCTCTCTCTCTCCCTACCTCCCTCCCTCCCTACCATCTATATCGTACATCTATATATTTCTTTCTCTCTCTATCATCTACATCATCCATCTATGTATCTCTCTGTCTATCCATCCATCCATCCATCTACCTACCTAGCTAGCTAGCTACCTCTGTCTATCCGTCCGTCCGTCCATCCGTCTGTTGATCCTGTCTGTCTTGGGAGTTGGCATTCGTGAATCCCTTCTTTGGGGACCCCCTTAAGATTGTCCTCCGTTTCCCTATTTCCTCTTCTCCTCCGGGTGGACACGTTCATCCCGAAGGCCGATTTCTGACAATTGAGTGTTGCCGATGTGAATAGGTGTCCAGACAGTGACAAAAAAAAACAACCCAACCCAGCCAAGTCTTCCTGATCAAAGAGGTTTTTCAAATGGGGGATGAAGCCCACTTCAATCAGGAGCCATCAACTCCTGCACGCCCTTTGCCCCACGCTTGCCCTCCATTTAATCAGGATTTGGAGGAGCCATTTACCGACTCCTGTTATGGGGAGAGGGGAGGGCAGATCTTCCTTGGTTAAATAAGGTCTGTAAAT
Organism: Rhabdophis nuchalis; assembly: GCA_039707465.1. Taxonomy (NCBI): domain Eukaryota; kingdom Metazoa; phylum Chordata; class Lepidosauria; order Squamata; family Natricidae; genus Rhabdophis; species Rhabdophis nuchalis. Next base: position 3,301,185 of record CM077660.1, read on the forward strand.
GCTTTTACAGCTGTTTCCCAGCCCCTTCCTGCTCTTACCATTGTCTTCTGTCTTCTGCATCACCCTGAGCAAAAGTTTAAACAAGCCAGAACCAAAGTGGCTGGAATTTAATGGGGGTTTTTTCCCCTCTTCCAGATTCCCTCCCTCCCCCCGCCCCAAACTTCGTTTTCGCTGGCAGAGGGCTAGCAAAAGAAACTAAAAACAAAAGGTGAAATGTTTTCCCTTTTGCATTTGAGCACGCAAGAAGGGACAGGAAAGGAGGAAGGGAAAGAGGAAAGAAAAAAGAAAAAGATGGGAAGAGGGCAAGGAAGGAAAAAGAAGGAAAGAGGGGAAGGAAGAAGAAAGGAGAAGGAAAAAGAAGGGAAGGAAGGAAGGAAAAAGAAGGAAAGAGGGGAAGGAAGAAGAAAGGAGAAGGAAGGAAAAAGAAGGAAGAAGAAAGGAAGGAAAAAGAAGGAAAGAGGGGAAGGAAGAAGAAAGTAGAAAGAAGGAAAAAGAAGGAAGAAGAAAGGAAGGAAAAAGAAGGAAAGAGGGGAAGGAAGAAGAAAGTAGAAGGAAGGAAAAAGAAGGAAAGAGGGGAAGGAAGAAGAAAGGAAGGAAAAAGAAGGAAAGAGGGGAAGGAAGAAGAAAGGAAGGAAAAAGGAAAGAGGGGATGGAAGAAGAAAGTAGAAGGAAGGAAAAAGAAGGGAAGGAAGGAAGGGGATTATAATGTGAGGGAGGGTCTGAGAGACTTGACCCCCACATCTGGCCCCAACACAAGGGATGTCGAACTGGCCAAGCCCACCCAGGTCAAACACAACCCCGATGTGGCCCGCAATGAAACCGAGTTTGACACCCCTCCTCTGAGTCGTAGCTTCTTAGCGGCTTCCACAGAGCAAGCCAGGATGCGCCGTTGGCAGGGGAGCAAATTGCTCTCCCCCCCCCCCCCAGAGGTGAGCCAGCCACCTTCTCCAAAGAAGATGTGAGCCAGCAGTTGACGTGCCGTCTTCCCCTCGTACCACAAATTGGCCGGGCGCATCTCCTTGGCTTCCAAAGCACCTTTGCCTGCCCTAACAAGATCTTCTTTGCCCAAGCTGTCAGAGAAATGCTGGCCTTCGTTCTAAGTGCAGGGGCCCAGCAACTGTTGGCCAGCACACCTGTCCTCCTCCTCCTTTGCCAGTTGGAACTGCTTCCATGTTGCATTTTTAAAAATAAATAAATAAACTTGCCTTCCTGATGGAAACTACCGTATTTTTCAGAGTATAAGACGCAACCTTCCCCCCCCCCCTTAAAAGAGGTCAGATGTGGGTGTGTCAGTTGAGGGCCTTTTGATGGGGTAGGTTCCTGCCGAATTAGTCCCAGCTGCCTAATGACTGGCCCCTCCCAAGAGGGTTTAAAAGGAAGTCTTTGCTAAGAAAGTCCTTGCAGAGAACAACGTTGGATTTCTAGATTCGTGTTTATCCGTGTTGATTTTCAGGTTCGTGTCTAGTCGAGTTAGGAAGCTTCGTATCTGTTCAGAGTCCTTCAGGCAAGCGGCCAAGAGAGAGTTAGTGGCAAGCAGCCAGTCTTGTATTATCTGGAGAAAGGGGGGTCAGAACATTAGCCTGGTAACGAAACGTTTGTAAACCAACCCATAAGCTCGGAGAACGAACCTTTACCCTCCTCCTACCCCCGAGCTACAGGTATTTGCCCCCTAGGGTGATTCATCTCTTATTTTGTCCTCAGCAGCCCATGAACGCAAGTACAACGAGCGCCTTACCGGCTGACATGTCAACATTTGGCATAATTAGCGAAAGCCTCTCCTTCGACTTCAAGGATAACGACATGAAGAGATTGTCCATGGAGATCGAGAAGGAGAAGTGAGTCCTCTTGTTACTTCGTCCCAGGAACTCCGCCTTCCTCGGCCTTCCTCGACCTCTTGTGGGAAGGATACAGGGAGGTTTCCCACCCATGTTGAGAGAAGCATACGGGAAGGTTGAGAAGCCAAAGATTTTCAGGGCAGCTGCTTTGACAAAGCCTGCTTCTTGATTTCGATGTTAGTTTCAAGGTATTGGCTTTCATGGATCGCCTGTCCCTCTGCTCAGTCACTCAAGCCCTGGTCATCTGGGCTTTGGACTACTGCAACACGGTCTACATGGGGCTACCAGAGAGAGAGAGAGATGATAAATGACACATAGATGATAGATGGATGGATGGATGGATGGATTAGATATAAAGGTAGATGCATGGATTAGATAGATAAATGGATGGATGGAAGGTTGGATGGAGAGAGAGATGATAGGAAGATGATAGATATTGGTAGATGAATGGATGGATGGATTGGATGGATGCATGAAGAGAGATGATAGGAAGATATTGGTAGATGATGGATGGATGGATTAGATATAAAGATAGATGGATTGGATGGATGGATGGATTAGATATAAAGATAGATGCATGGATTAGATAGATAAATGGATGGATGGATGGAAGGTTGGATGGAGAGAGAGATGATAGGAAGATGATAGATATTGATAGATGAATGGATGGATTGGCTGGATAGATAGATGGATGGATGGATGGATTAGATATAAAGATGGATGGATTGGATGGATGGATGGATGGATGGATGGATGGATGGATGGATGAAGAGAGAGAGATGATAGGAAGATATTGGTAGATGATGGATGGATGGATTAGATATAAATATGGATGGACAAAAGATAGATGGATTAGATATAAAGATGGATGGATTAGATGGATGGATGGATGGATGGATGGATGGATGGATGGATGGATGGAGAGAGAGATGATGGGAAGATGATAGATATTGATAGATGAATGGATGGATTGGCTGGATGGATGGATGGATGGATGGATGGATGGATTAGATATAAAGATGGATGGATTGGATGGATGGATGGATGGATGGATGGATGGATGGATGGATGGATGGATGGATGAAGAGAAAGAGATGATAGGAAGATATTGGTAGATGATGGATGGATGGATTAGATATAAATATGGATGGATAAAAGATAGATGGATTAGATATAAAGATGGATGGATTAGATGGATGGATGGATGGATGGATGGATGGATGGATGGATGGATGGAGAGAGAGATGATAGGAAGATGATAGATATTGATAGATGGATGGATGGATGGATGGATTAGATATAAAGATGGATGGATTGGATGGATGGATGGATGGATGAAGAGAGAGAGATGATAGGAAGATATTGGTAGATGATGGATGGATGGATTAGATATAAATATGGATGGATAAAAGATAGATGGATTAGATATAAATATGGATGGATTAGATGGATGGATGGATGGATGGATGGATGGAGAGAGAGAGAGATGATAGGAAGATGATAGATATTGATAGATGATGAATGGATGGATTGGATGGATGGATGGAGGGATGAGTTCTGATAGTTCACATCTTAGAATTTGGCATTCAGTTATGTGGTAGAGCTGAAGATCTTCCAACCATGTCCAACCCTTGCGGGGCCAACCATCGTTCCCTGCCCACCAGATCATCCTCAGCAGGGGAGAGACACGAGTGAATCGTTCCCCACCTTCACTAACCCTGTAAAGAGACACACACAAACACACACACACACACACACACACACCAACCACCCTATGGCTGAACATGGCTGATGTCTTCCAGTCTTACCCACCTGCCGTTGCTTTTAAGACCATTGCCCCAAACAGACATACAAAATAAATATTAAAAATAAACCGGGCAGCCACTGGACTGAGACGGTAGAAGGCGGTTGCCTTGAGCAGGAAGGGGGGGGGGGCTGGACTAGGAGACCTCCCGAGGTCCCCTTCCAACCCTTGGATTCTACCTCTTGCCGCCTATTTGATGGAAGTCTGTGGCAGCTCACGGCGGCGTCTTTGCCTCTGCCCAGGGTGGAATATATGGAGAAGAGCAAACATCTCCAGGAGCAGCTGAACGAGCTGAAGACCGAGATCGAAGCCCTGAAGCTGAAGGAGAGGGAGACCACCATGGACATCCTGCACAGCGAGAACCACGACCGGGGGAACAGCAAGCACAACACCATCAAGAAGGTAATCTCATTGGGAATGGCCAACTAACCGTAGCCTTTTCTGACGGGGTGATCCCAAGATGGGTAGGGAACCCCCCTTTCACGCTAGCTGGGAATTCTGAGAGTTGTGCAGGGGATGGAGGGGTATTTGCTGGCTGGAGAATTCTGGGAACTGAAGTCCTTCAGTCTTAAAGTTGCAAAAGTTGGAGACCCCTGCTGTAAAAAGTCCAGCGGAAAATGGTGATCTGTGAAGGAGGAGAAGAATTTCATTGTGTTTCTTTTCTGTTCCTTTTTTTTTTTTAAAGAAACACCACTTTCCTCTCTGAAGAGCTTGGGGCTTGTGATGTAGCTTATTGATATTTCATGTATTATCCCCAGAGGCCGAGGATGTAGGTCAAGCCCACCATCTCAGCCTTTTCATAACCGGGAAACTAAGGATTTTCATCAGGTTTTTATTGCAATTATGGCCGGGTGACCCCTGCAAAGGAGAGGTCCCTGGCTGGTTTATTTGCCAGAATGGGGGGATATTAACAGGTTGTATTGTCATGCAGATATGAAGGAAGATAGATATGCCAATTTTTCTTTCTGCCTTTTCATTTGCATGTACACGTATATAAGTATGCTTTGGTGGTGCTTTTGTGTGTTTGTATGAGAGAGAGAAGCAGGGAGAAAGAGGGGGAGAGAGAGGGGGAGGAAACAGAAGAGATAGAGAAAGACAGAAAGAGAGGGAGAGAAAGTTGAGACAGATAGAAGAGATAAAGAAAGAGATGAGAGAGAGAAGAAAAATAGGAGAGAAAGACAGAGAGAGAGAGATTAAACAGAAGAGATAAAGACAGGAAGAGAGGGAGAGAAAGGGATAGAAGAGAGAAAAAGACAGATGAGATAGAAGAAGTAGAGATGAAACAGAAAAAATGGATAAAGACAAAGAGAAGGAAAGAAATGAGACAGAGAGGAAGTAGAGACAGAAAAAGATAGAGATAAGAGAGATAGGAGAGAGGAGAGAAAGACAGAGAGAGAAAAAGAGAGATGAGACAGAGATTGAAGAGATAAAGAAACAGAAAAAGACAGATGAGAGAGAGAAGAAATAGATAAAATAGAGGGAAGGAAATGAGACAGAGGAGAGAGAGACAGAAAAAGATAGAGATAAGAGAGATAGGAAATAGGAGAGAAAGACAGAGATAGAAGAGATAAAGAAACAGAAAAAGACAGATGAGAGAGAAGAAAGAGATAGATAAAGCCAAAGAGAGGCAGAGAAAGAGGGAGAAGAGATAGATAGGAGAGAAAGACAGAGAATTAGAGATGAGACAGAAGAAAGAGAAATATAGAGGTAGGAGAGGAAGAAGCGATAGATGGGAGAGGAAGAGATGAGACAGACAAACAGAAGAGTAGATAGAAGAGAAAGACGCAGAGAGAGAGAGAAAGAGATGAGACAGAAGAAAGAGAAATAGAGAGAGATAAGAGAGGAAGAAGTGATAGATGGGAGAGAAAGACAGAGAGAGAAAGAGATGAGACAGACAGACAGAAGAGATAGATAGAAGAGAAAGAAGAGAGAGAGACAGAGAGAGATGAAACAGAAGAAAGAGAAATAAAGACAGACAGGAGAAGAAGAAGTGATAGATAGATAGATAGATAGATATTTTATTTATTTTATTAAATTTATACCCCGCCCTTCTCCTAGAAAAGGACCCAGGGCGGGATAGATAGGTAGGTAGGTAGGTAGGTAGATGGATGGATGGATGGATGGATGGATGGATGGATGGATGGATGGATGGATGGATGGATGGATGTAGGTAGGTAGGTAGAGATAGATAGATAGATAGATAGATAGATAGATAGATAGATAGATAGATAGATAGATAGATAGATAGATAGATAGAATATTGATTTTCTCTTCTTTTAAGAAAAGAATGTTACCAAGGCAGAGATCACCCCGCCACCTCGGTTGGGGCAAAGTCCCCCCTGAGGAAGACAGGGGAGTGCAGTTAATTTCTGTATTGGATTGAAAAGTAGTTTTAAACTGCGGTGTTTGCGCTGAAGAGCTCAGGAAGCATATTAGCACCGAGACTTTCCCTGCTCTTCGGGCTTAATGGTTTTAAGGCTGTGATGGCACTTGGGCGAAAGGGAGGAAGGGAAGGGAGAAGACGGCAGGCGGAAAACAATACGAGTAATGCCCCACCTTGATCAAAGATGGATTCACACACACACACACACACACACACAAAAACCCCATTGATGACAAGAGGACTGGAGGCTAAAACATATGAAGAACGGTTGCAGGAACTGGATTATGTCTAGTTGAATGAAAAGAAGGACCAGGGGAGACAGGATAGCAGCCTTCCAATATCTCAGGGGTTGCCACAAAGAAGAGGAAGTCAAGCTATTCTCCAAGGCACCTGAGGGCAGAACAAGAAACAATGGGTGGAAACTAATCAAGGAGAGAAGCAACTTAGAACTGAGGAGGAATTTCCTGACAGTTAGGACAATTAATCCGTGGAACTCCTTGCCTCCAGAAGTTGTGAATGCCCCAACACTGGAAGTCTTTAAGAAGATGTTGGATAGCCATTTGTCTGAAATGGTGTAGGGTTTCCTGCCTGGGTAGGCGGTTGGACTAAAAGACCTCCAAGGTCCCTTCCAACTCTGCTATTGTATTGTATTTTAGAAGAAGGGGGTGGCTCTAGGTTGGCTGATCTCAAGGCCCTTATTTGACTACTAACACACACACACACCCCGCAGATACCATTTTTCCCAAGGAAACTCGCTTCTGATGGGCAGTATGGGAGAAGTTTTAGGGATTTCGGGCCTGGCTTTCCCACCAAGTGGTTGGCTAGATTTTGTTTTATTTTTTTAATTTCTCACCCACCTAAGAGCCTCAGTGGCGCAGTGGTCAGAGGGCGGTACTGCAGGCTACTTCTGCCGACTGCCGGCTGCCTGCAATTTGGCAGTTCGGATCTCAGCAGGCTCAAGGTTGACTCAGCCTTCCGTCCTTCCGAGGTGCGTAAAATGAGGACCCAGATTGTTGGGGGCAAAATGCCGATTCTGTAAACCGCTTAGAGAGGGCTGTAAAAGCACTGTAAAACAGAATATAAGGGCTATTGCTATCTATCTATCTATCTATCTATCTATCTATCTATCTATCTATCTATCTATCTATCTATCTATCTATCTATCTATCTATCTATCTATTCATCCCTCTAGTCAGTCAGTCTGTCTGTCTGTCTCTCTCTCTCTCTCTCTCTCTCTCTATCTATCTATCTATCTATCTATCTATTCATCCCTCCAGTCAGTCAGTCAGTCTGCCTGCCTGCCTGCCTGCCTGCCTGCCTACATCCATCTATCTATCTATCTATCTATCTATCTATCTATCTATCTATCTATCTATCTATCTATCTATCTATCTATCTATCTATCTATCTATCTATCTGTCATGATGGCGCAGTGGTCAGAGTGCAGTACTGCAGGCTACTTCTGCCGACTGCCGGCTGCTTGCAATTTGGCCGTTCGGATCTCACCAGACTTCAGGTAGACTCAGCCTTCCGTCCTTCCAAGGTGGATAAAATGAGGACCCAGAATGTTGGGGGGGGAAGGGGGGGGGGGGCAAGAGGCCGACTCTGTAAACCGCTTAGAGAGGGCTGTAAAAGCACTGTGCAGCATTGTGTAAGTTCTAAGGGCTGTTGCTATGTGCTATTTTTAAAAAAACGAAACAACTCCCCACAAATTCCACTTTTAATCGTGGTTTTTTTCCCCCACCCCTTCTCCCCCTTTGTCCTAACTTCTTCGTTTCCTTCTTCCCGTTGTTGGGGTTGTGGTATCTTTTCTTCAGAGCGTTCATTTTTATCGTCCTGGTATAAAACGTTATGGCCCCCACCTGAATCCCAAGAAAACAACCACCCACCCACCCCCAGCGTGGCTCAGCATTAATTAATGCACATAAACCAATTGATGAGCCGTTGATGCTCTCTTGAATTCATGGAGAACTTTTCTGTTTCTTATCGTTGCCGGTTTCAGCCTCAAGCCCAGGGCAGAAGACCCATCTGCATTTGAGACTTCCCAAGTAGCTTGCTCCAAGGTACTTTATTGTTTGGTGGCGGGATGGGTGTCTCCCTTACTAACGTCTGCATGGCCTTGCCCGTGACGAGATTGCTACTACTCCACCAGCTTTTCTCGCGCCACACTGGGTGGGTGTACAGCAGGGGTCTCCTTCTCGTGGCCCGCAGGCCAATTGCGGCCCGCAGGACGGTATCTGGTGGACCCCACCGTGATATTAAAGTTTAAGTTTAAGTTTTATTTAATTTATATCCCGCCCTTCTCCAAAAGGACCCAGGGCGGCGCACAGGAATTTAAAATAACATATAAATAATACAAAATGTAAAATTTAAAAAGCTATTAAATATTCAAACCTGCGCTAAAACCAATTAAAATCCCCCATTTTAAAACTATCGAATACTAGTCCCAGCGGAGGCTATGTTAGGCCGGCTTGATGGAACAGGTGTGTTTTTTAAACACTGGCGGAAGAGGCGGAGGTCGGTGATGGTACGGAGTTCAGGGGGTAGGTCGTTCCACAGGGCAGGGCCCGCCACAGAGAAGGCCCTTCCCCTGGGTATAACATTAGTATTAACATTAGTATTAACAAAGTATAACATTAGTATTAATATTAACATAAGAAATCCCTTATGCGGCCCAGCCTCACCCAGACTCTGCCTCCAGCGGCCCCCAGGTAAATTGAGTTTGAGACCCCTGGTGTAAAGGCTGAGGCACTATGGTGGACAGTTGGCCCCTGGGACCTGCTAAGAACTTCCTTCCTTCCTTCCTCCTTCCCTACTTTTTTCCTCCCCATCTCCCCCCTTCCTTTCTCCCTCCCTCCCTTCCTCTGTCCCTCGCTCCTTCCTTCCTCCCTCCTTCCTTCTTCCTTCCCTGTTTTTTCCTCCCTCTCTCCCTCTTTCTTCCTTCCTTCCTCCCTCCTTCCTTCCTTCCTTCCTCCCTCCCTCCTCCTTCCTTCCTTCTTCCTTCCCTGCTTTTTTCCTCCCTCTCTCCCTCTTTCTTCCTCCCTTCCTCTCTCCTTCCTTCCTTCCTCCCTCCCTCCTTCTTCCTTCCTTCTTCCTTCCCTGCTTTTTTCCTCCCTCCCTCCTTCTTCCTTCCTTCTTCCTTCCCTGCTTTCCCCCCCCTCTCTCCCTCTTTCTTCCTACCTTCCTCTCTCCTTCCTCCCTCCTTCCCTCCTTCTTCCTTCCTTCTTCCTTCCCTGCTTTTTTCCTCCCTCTCTCCCTCTTCCTTCCTTCCTTCCTCCCTCCTTCCTTCTGCACACAGACTCACACTCACACCCTGCCCTTCACTCGTTTTGCGGTTCAAGACCCCTTGGGAATTGCTGCTGACTGCCAAGAGAGCTTCAGGGACTCCATCCCTGAATCTGTTGCTTTTCCTCCTCCTGTTTTTATTGGGAAAGGAAGAGAAAAAAATCCATTTAGCGGGTCGCATTTTCGATTCTACCAGAGTTTGCGGAGGCAGCAGAAGTTCCTCGCCTCTAGTTATTGAGTTAGCAGCTGCAAAAGTGATTTGGCTGCAATGGAGTTTTCAGGTAGTGAGGGGGGAAAAATCTAATAACCATGCAGTTCATGGGAAGAATGCAGAACATCTGTCAGGAAGAGGATTCTCCTTGCTGCTCTTCTTCGTCTCCAGATCTCCTTTGAGGTCTGGCTGCTTAATTATCACCATCTGCCTTTCTTTCTTCCCCCCTCCCCTCTCTTTCTCTCTCTCTCTCTCTCTCTTTCTTCTCTCTTCTTTCTTTCTCTCTCATCCCTCTTTCTCCTTTCTCTTTCTTTCTCCTCTCTTCTTTCTGTCTTTTTTCTTCTCCATGTCCCTCTCCTCCTCCCTCCTTCTTTCCCCCTCTCTGTCTTTCTTTCTCTCTTTTTCTCTCTCCTCTCTTTCTTCTCTCTCTCTTTCTTTCTTTCTCTTTCTCCTCTCTTCTTTCTGTCTTCTTTCTTCTCCATGTCCCTCTCCTCCTCCCTCCTTCTTTCCCCCTTTCTCTGTCTTTCTTTCTCTCTTTTTTTCTCTCTCTCTTCTCTCTTTCTCCTCTTTCTCTCTCTTCTTTCTGTCTTCTTTCTTCTCTCTGTCCCTCCCCCCTTTCTCTCTCCGTCTTTATGTTTCTCTCTTCTCTCTCTTTTTCTTTCCCTCTCTTATCCCTTTCTCTTCCTTCTCTTTGTCTCTTCTCTCTCTTTCTCTCTCTCTTTCTCTCCCTTTCATCACTCTTTATCTCCTCCCTCTCTTCCTCTCTTTCTGTTTCTTTCTCCCATTATCTTTTCTCTCTATGTTTCTTTTCTCTCTCTTTCTCTCTGTCTCTCTCTCTCTCTCTTTCATTCCTCCCTTTTTCTAATTTAATTTAATTTAATTTAATTTAGATTTATAGAACCGCCCTTCTCCATCGAAATGGACCCAGGGCGGTGCACAGGGAATTAAAATCGATAAATAACAATAAATACAGAAGAATTAAAAATAAATTAAACGAAAAGCCTGTGCTAAAAAATCCCAATTAAAACTTACTCATTCTAACCTCAGGTTTACAGTGTAGCGCAGGTTGTCTGTGCCGAAATCTTCATAGCAGGAGTTTTTTTTTTCCAAGTGGCAGTGGGGGAACACAGGCATTCTGTGTTTTGGGGCCATTTCCTCTCTTCACACCTAGCAAAAGCCACATGCTTTATGGCCAGCGGCGCTGCGGAGCCTTATTGCTTTTTAACAAACTGCTGGGATAAAATTAAAAGCAAGGCTGAATTATGCAAAGCCGGAGAAAGCATGCAAATTTATTTATAATTATATCCATAATTTATAGAGATAGAAGAATCTGGCTGCTCTGGTGGTGGTGGTGGCGGCAGGATTTGGATCAGTGTAGGAATTTTCTCACTGCAGACAAAAGGGGCGGACGGTGTTGGAGCATTCACAACTTCTGAAGCACACAAGTTGTTCGGCTTATGAATTATTCTCACTGTCAGGAAATGCCTCCTTAGTTCCAGGTCGCTTCTCTCCTTTGTTAGTTTCCACCCATTGCTTTTTGTCCTGCCCTGGGGTGCTTTGGAGCAGGGGTCCCCAACTTTTCAGACCTCGGGCACCGCTAAATTCATAATTTTAAATCCCGCGGACCGTTAATATGATCTGCCTAAGGACCGGCTGGATGGGCGTGGCTAGGCGGGCAGGTGACTGGGTGGGCGTGGCCAACTCGATGTCACTCACGTTGAGGGGCGCCTCGCCAGCCTCTACTCGCCCCTCCCCTCCCAGCCCCTCCTCGCCTGCCCACCCGGGGCTCCTTAGGGCCCCCACAGGGAGCCGTTGCTGGAGCTGAGCAGACCCCCAGGAGAAAGAGTTGGCCAAAGAGCTCAGTTCCAATTGGATCTGACCAAGAAAGAGGCTCAGCAGAAGCGCCTCACTGAGGACTAGGAGCACAGGCTTTCCAAGCAGAGGGAAGACCTATGGAAGTATAAGGCCAGGTATTGGCGCCTGGAGGCTCAACGGGCTGAGATGGTCAGCCAGTTCCAGGCCAGGATGCAGTCCCAGTGGAACGAGGCCCTCCGGCTCTTCGCCACCAGCGGCTCTTCCCTCCAGCCTTCGCCCAAAGCCCCCCACCAGAAGGCCGAAGCAGACCCCAAGTCGGGATTTCTGCCCCACACAAAAAGACCCCCAAGGGGGAGACTCTCTGCAGCAACACAAGCGTTCATTGTATCCATCCCAAGGGCCGTAGTTTGAGGACCCTGGATTTAGTGCAATATCAAAACTGCAAATAATTTTTATCTGCGGACCACCACCATTTTCTCACAGACCCCCAGTTGGTAACTGCTCCTTTGGAGAACAGGGTGACCTCCTTGTCTTTGTAGAAGCCCCTCAAATGTTCCGATATCTCAGAGGGCGCCACAAAGAAGAGGGAGTCAAGCTCTTCTCCAAGGCACCTGGGGGTAGGACAAGAAGCAATGGGTGGAAACTAATCAAGGAGAGAAGCAACTTAGAACTGAGGATAAATTTCCTGACAGTGAGAACAATTAACCAGTGGAACAGAAGTTGCCTCCAGAAGTTGTGAATGCCCCAACCCTGGAAGTCTTTAAAAAGATGTTAGATAGCCATTTGTCTGAAATGGTATAAGGCTCCTGCCCACGCAGGGGGTTGGACTAGAAGACCTCCAAGGTCCCTTCCAACTCTGCTATTGTATTGTGTTGAGAGAAGATGAGAAGAGAGAACAGAAGAGAAGGGAGAAGGGAAGGGAAGAGGGGAGAATAGAGAAGAGAAGAAAGAAGGGAAGTGAATAAAGAATAGAGAAGAGAAGAGAAGAGGACTACAATGTTAGATAGCCATTTGTCTGAAATGGTAGAAGGTTCCTGCCCACGCAGGGGGTTGGACTAGAAGACCTACAAGGTCCCTTCCAACTCTGCTATTGTATTGTATTAAATATTGGAACACTCTCCTTAATCGGTGAAAGACCACCAAGCTTTTTATTTGCAGTTTGATTGCTTTTGTACTTCTTATTGGGGGGGGGGGGCGGTTGGGGGGGGGGGAAGAGAGCTTAGCCTCTGATGTCCTCCAAGCGCTCGGATGTATTATGCAACTGCAGGAAAAGAAAACATTAGCCGCTGAAGGGGCCAGCGCCAGCCGACGTGAAAGCCCCTCTTCCTTTAGCTTCTCTGTCAAGGATTGTGCGTGCGTGTGTGTGTGTCTGCTGTCCGCGTTGTGTGTCCACCCGAAGCTTTGCCGAATGAAGATGAGCTCTGTGGCTCGGGCTCCCCGGTGAGCCTTCTCTGCAGCTCGGAGCTCTTGGCAGTTGCTGCTCTGTCCCTCTAGGGTTCGGTTAACCATAAATATTTCAGCGAATTGCCCATCCAGGGATGATTCATTGTCTTTTTAGACAGGAGAGAGGGAGAGGAGGGGGGGGCTCCCCCCCTCCCGGACGCAGATAAAGAGAGAGGAAACTGGAGGGGTGAGGAGGATTTGAGTGGGCCGTTATCTGGCTGGCTGGAGGATCTCTCAACAGCTTTGCAGAGGCAGGAATGCGCCCCGAGAGCTCTAGCCCTTTAGCTTTGAGGGTGTGTGTGTGTGTGTTTGTGGCGGGGTGGGGACTAAAGATAAGCCCCACTGAGTCTGGGGTATGCTGGTGGTGGTAGTGGGGGGAGAGGGGGGGGCCTCTTCACTTGCTCTTCATTCTTGGCAAGGCCACGTAGTTATTCATGGATTTGATTTTTTAAAAAAAATCCCGTCCGTATTGCTTTGGATGCCCGAGTTCTTCGAGGCAGGAAAGATACACAGGGTTTACCCATCGCAACAGCCCCGTGGGGTGAGGTGGGCTGAGAGAGAAGGATGGGCCTAAAGTCACCCTGCTGGCTTTCATGTCGAAGGCGGGGACTAGAATTCACCGTCTCCTGGTGATCGGCCCAAAGTCGCCCAGCTGGCTTTCATGCCTATAGTACCGGTAGAACTAGAATTCACCGTCTCCTGGTGATTGGCCCAAAGTTATCCAGCCATCTTTCATGCCGAAGGTGGGATTAGAACTCACATTCTCCATCTCCTCTTCACCCTCAAACCCCACTCCCTCCTAGCACTGAGGATGTTACCTAGTTGGGTCATGAAACTTCTGCAAGGAAACCATCAAGCTTATAGAGCACCAAGGGCCCCACAGTCTTTCTCCTCCTCCTCCTCCTCCACCACCACCACCTCCTCATCCTCCTCCAACCCCATTCCCTTCTAGCACTGATGATGTAACCTAGTTTGAGTCATGAAACTTCTGCAAGAAAACCACCAAGCTCAGAGAGCACCAAAGACCCTCTTCTTCCTCCATAAACCATAAACCAGCGAACCTTTCAGCTGGACTTTCTCTCTTGCTCTTCAGAAGGCCCGAATGAGCCCTGATGACGGAAGCTGTCCTTCGGCAAAAACATCGATACAAGCCACCTTTGTCCCCCCTAACCATCTCTTTCCTTTTGTCTTCTCAGCTCACCTTACAGAGCACCAAATCCCGCGTGGCCTTCTTCGAAGAACTGTAGGAGAAGACCCCCAAGTGGCTCCTGGGACGGCCTTTTTTGCCTTGGGAGGACCAGCCATAAACCAAGTTGCGTTGCTTCTTCCCGAGCTAAGAGTTTGCAAGAGCAACTTTCCCTTGACGCGTTGCGGTGACTCCAGCCGGAAGAGTTCGGTGTGAAACTTTGTAGATCTTTATAACCTCTCTAGAGCCAATAATTACCGTATTTTTCGGAGCATAAGACGCACTTCCCCACCCCAAAAAATGAGGGTGAAAATTTGGGTGTGTCTTATACACCAAATGTAGCCCCACCCACCCCCACCAGAGGCCAAAAATGCCAGGCATGGAGGCAGCGATGGTGCCTATTCATTGACTGACCTTGTTACCATGTGTCAGCTGAATACCATGGATGCTGGTAGGCAGAGGCAGAATTTTTTCTTCTTATTTTCCTCCCCCAAAAACTAAGGTGCGTCTTATACTCCGGAGCGTTTTATACGCCGAAAAATACGGTACCTTTTTGCTTTCCCCTTTTTCTCTCCTCCTCTCCATCTTTGTATGGGTTGTGACATGGATTATGCACCAGCTACAGGAGGACGGATTCCGTAATTTTAAATTCCTTCTCTCGCCACCTCTCTCCCCCCTCCTGCCCCACCTGTCTGTGAATACGACTTTCTGCATGAGACCAAGAGTAAAAATTCCTTTCCCGATCGGCCACAAAACATTTGGCGTTTTGCAAGCGCTCCTGGAAAGCATGTGTGGTGTGCTTCCACGGCACAATTTAAGGGCTCGCGAAATTCCTCGCGGAACCGTACTAACCTTCGTTAAGTTTCAGCAGGATTTTGGGTGGACTTCGAAGGGATTTTTTTCCCTTCATCCCGGAGACCAGGCAAGAGATCGCTTAAGGATTCTGGCTTAGTGTATCCAAAACTTTTTTTTTTTTTTAAATCACATTTTCAGGCCTATCGTTTTAATTTCGGGAAGTTGGTAAAGCGAGGATCGAGGGAATTTTAAACGGGTGGGTGGAGTTTAAAGGCCTAGAGTAGGGATGTCTCTATATATCGAGGGGTACTCGTCTATTTAGATGATATCCTTGTATATACCAAGACCGTGGAGGAACATGTCTTAGCAACTTTTAAAGACTTGTGGACTTCAACATCTGAAAGTTGAAAGTCTACAGATCTTTGAAGTCGGACACCCCACCTAGCCTAAAATGAATCCCATCCCTCAGAGGCCATATCTTCCCTTCCTTCTGGGATTTTAAACATTTTGATAGCCCTGGCATGCCTTTATACATTTTTCTATTCCACCTCGATGGTTGGAAATATTGCTTTTTCAAGAACTAAATTGAGCACAATACTGTATTGGCTTCATACTGCCTGGAAAGGAAACATACATATATATACAGTATATCTTATCTATCTTATCATGCGGGGCCCACGTGCCATTCTAACTACAGGGAGGATCTTTGCATACGATCCATTTCTGTACAGCTTCTTCTTGCCCTTCGAATTTCGGTCGTTTTGAAATGTAATGTTTGTACAATACTCCTGCGAGGCGTTCTCTCTTTTTATTAAAGTCTCTGCTATTTTTCAAGCTGCCCGGCATTTTACCTTTTTCAAAAAAAAAAATTGTTTGTGGTTTATCTGAGTCTGTCTTTCTTTTCTTCGTACGATGAGCAAGGACTCATGGGTAATTCTTGACTTACAATCATTCGTTTTGTGACCATTTGAACGGCACCCAAAAAACCAAACATATTTCCCACGTAACCATCTCTATGGTCACGTCATCCAAATTCGGACAATGCTTGGCAACTAACTCATACCTATGACGGTAGCAGTGTCCAAGGGGGTCACACGATCCTCTTTGGCGACCTTCTGACAAGTAAAGCCAATGGGAGAGGCCAGGAGAATAGAATAGAAGTAGAATAGAGTAGAATTGAATAGAATCCAATAGATTGATCTGATAAGAATTGAATACAATACAACAAAATAGGCTAGAAATTAAGAATAGAATAGAAACTAAGAATAGAATTAAATTGAAAGAATAGAAATTAAGAATAGAATTAAATGGAATGGAATAGAATAGATTGATCTGATTAGAATAGAATAGAATACAACAAAATAGAATTAGAATAGAAATTAAGAATGGAATGGAATAGATTGATCTGAATAGAATAGAATAGAATAATAGAATTAGAACAGAATAGAATTGGAATGGAATAGAAATTAAGACTAGAAATATAATATAATGGAATGGAATAGATTGATCTAATAAGAGAATAGAATATAACAATAGAATTAGAATAGAATAGAAATTAAGAATAGAATAGAACAAAACAACAGAACAACAGATAAGAACAGAACAAGGAAAAAAGGAAGGGGAATGGAATGGAATAATTGAACAACTGCAGTGGTTCACTTAATGACTGTGGCAAGAAGCATCGTAAACGTGGGGTAAAGCTCACTTAGGAAGTGTCACACTAAGCAACAATTTGTAAGTTGGGGGACTGCCTGTAATAATCTAAAACAGAGGTGTCCATTTTTGGCAACTATAAGATCTGTGGACTTCCAGAACTCCCATAGCTGGCTGGGGAATTCTGGGAATTGAAGTCCACAGATCTTAATAGTTGCCAAGGATGGACACCCCCTCATCTAAGAGTTCTGAAGATGGATTTATTGGTCCAGAGTCGTTTCCATTACATCCTGGCTTTGTTCCCAGACGCAGCTACTCTCCCTACTGCCCTTCTCCACGTTGATGGGATTCATGTACCAAATTTATGCCTTTACGACAATGGCGGCGGCTGGGTTTAGCCAGGTTTGGGGGGGGGGGAGAAAGCATCCCATAAATGAAGGAAGCAGGAAGGAAATCATGTCTGAAAAAAGGATGATAGGGGCAGCATTAGCCGCCTCGATGTGACCCCATTTAAACCTGGGTGGTGTAACGTCCTCCTCATGGACTCTTTGAAACTCCCGCGGAGTTCAAACACCGCCTTTGTTTCAGTCCTGTGTCCTCCGGCTGTCTTGTCTCCGTCCCTTCATCCGCCCACCTGCCTCTATCAAAAAGACTTCAGTGGCAGCGATGGGAGGCTTCAGAATAGCATTAAAAAAAAAAAACCAGCCATGGAGATGTTCGTGTGTGAAATATATAATTTCCCAACAGTTAAAGGAAGTCCTCAAACGACCACATTTGAGCCCCAGGTTTCTGTCGTTGCGGGAGACCCCTTCCTTGGTAAGTGAATAGCAACAGCACTTATATACCGCGTTACAGTGCTTTCCAGCCCTCTCTAAGCGGTTGACGGAGTCAGCCTCTTGCAAACCCCAACAATCTGGGTCCTCATTTTACTAGGATGGAAGGCTGAGTCCACCTTGAGCCTGGTGACATTCGAACTGTCAAATTGCAGGCAGCTAGCAGTCAGCAGAAGTAGTCTGCAGTACTGCCCTCTGACCACTGCACCACCATGACAGACAGATAGATAGATAGATAGATAGATAGATAGATAGATAGATAGATAGACAGACAGACAGACAGACAGACAGACAGACAGACAGACAGACAGACACAGAATAGAGGGATGGATAGACGAATAGATAGATAGATAGATAGATAGATAGATAGATAGATAGATAGATAGATAGATAGCAATTGCCCTTAGACTTATATTCTGTTTTGCAGTGCTTTTACAGCCCTCTCTAAGCGATTGACGGAGTCAGCCTCTTGCAAACCCCAACAATCTGGGTCCTCATTTTATTAGGATGGAAGGCTGAGTCTACCTTGAGCCTGGTGACATTCGAACTGTCAAATTGCAGGCAGCTAGCAGACAGCAGAAGTAGTCTGCAGTACCGCCCTCTGACCACTGCACCACCATGACAGACAGATAGAGAGAGACAGACAGACAGACAGACAGACACAGAATAGAGGGATGGATAGACGAATAGATAGATGATAGATAGATAGATGATAGATAGATAGATAGATAGATAGATAGATAGATAGATAGATAGATAGATAGATAGATAGATAGATAGATAGATAGATAGATAGATAGAGCAATAGCAATAGCCCTTAGACTTATATTCTGTTTTACAGTGCTTTTACAGCCCTCTCTAAGCGGTTGACGGAGTCAGCCTCTTGCAAGCCCCAACAATCTGGCTCCTCATTTTACCCAACTCGGGAGGATGGAAGGCTGAGTCCACCTTGAGCCAGTCAGGATCGAATTGCTGGCAGTGGGCAGAGTCAGTCTGCAATAGCAATAGAACTTAGACTTCTAGACTGCTTCACAGTCTGGTTTCAAATGTACATATATCCTCCTGTCTCCTCATCCCAAGCTCCAGGACCAGGCAGGGAGAGGCCGAGATTTTCCTGAGCCAGCAAAAAAAAACGTCGTTAAGTGCCTCCTCTTCTAATATTTGCACATCAATGCGCCACGAGATGCAAAACACCAGCAGCTCCCAACCTTGTTTGCGCTGCTGACCCTACGCGCAAAGCCAGACTCCCGATTTCCATGTGGGTCACCGACAACTGTTGTTTACCTTCTCTTTTGTGAGTCCCTCCGACTCCTCGTACTATTCTACTTAGGTGGGGGGTTTTGGGGGCGGGGGGAGAAGGAAGAAGAGAGGGGGGGATCTCCGAGGCACGATCCGCCCTCCCGGGAATTCAATTCATTAGAAGTGAACAGCTGGACTTCCCCTCCTTTGCCGGAGAGAGATGGAAGGTTTTTGAAGCAAAGCAACCACAGCCAAAATGTGTGTGTGTTTGTGTGTTTGATGCTGGGGAACAACGGGGAGAGCCGAGAGCGACGTCTGCGGGCTTCTCAGAACAAGCAGGGGAGGGAAAAAGAGAAGAAAAGCCTGACCCAATTTCATCTAAGCAGCCAGAGAAGAGAGAGAGAAGGATCCGGCGAACAAAATACCACCGGTTTTGTTGTGGTAGTTTTGGCGTGGGAAGCATGCGCCTGGCGGTTAAGGCGCCAGCCTAGAAACTGGAAGAGGGTGACTTAGGCACGGGGAAAGTCGGCTGGGTGACTTTGGGCCAATTACCAGGAGACAGTGAGTTCTAGTTTAACCCTTAACATGAAAGCCAGTTGGGTGACTCCAGGCCATTCGCTAGGAGACGGTGAGCTCTAGTCCCATCTTAGATATGGAAGCCAACTGGGTGACTTTGGGCCCATCACCAGGAGACAGTGAGTTCTAGTCCCATGTTAGATATGGAAGCCAACTGGGTGACTTTGGGCCCATCACCAGGAGACAGTGAGTTCTAGTCCCATGTTAGATATGGAAGCCAACTGGGTGACTTTGGGCCCATCACCAGGAGACAGTGAGTTCTAGTCCCATGTTAGATATGGAAGCCAACTGGGTGACTTTGGGCCCATCACCAGGAGACAGTGAGTTCTAGTCCCATGTTAGATATGGAAGCCAGCTGGGTGACTTTGGGCCCATCACCAGGAGACAGTGAGTTCTAGTCCCATGTTAGATATGGAAGCCAACTGGGTGACTTTGGGCCCATCACCAGGAGACAGTGAGTTCTAGTCCCATGTTAGATATGGAAGCCAACTGGGTGACTTTGGGCCCATCACCAGGAGACAGTGAGTTCTAGTCCCATGTTAGATATGGAAGCCAATTGGGTGACTTTGGGCCCATCACCAGGAGACAGTGAGTTCTAGTCCCATGTTAGATATTGAAGCCAACTGGGTGACTTTGGGCCCATCACCAGGAGACAGTGAGTTCTAGTCCCATGTTAGATATGGAAGCCAACTGGGTGACTTTGGGCCCATCACCAGGAGACAGTGAGTTCTAGTCCCATGTTAGATATGGAAGCCAACTGGGTGACTCCGGGTCAATCACCAGGAGACAGTGAGTTCTAGTCCCATGTTAGGTAAGACTGAGTTTTAGGTATCCTTTTTATACTCTCTGAGCATGGTTGAGAATAGAAATAGAAATAGAATAAATATTAGAATAGAATAACTATTAGAATAGAATATATATTAGAATAGAATGTAATGGAATAGAATCAAATAGATATTAAAATAGAATGCAATGGAATAGAATAGAATAAATATTAGAATAGAATAAATATTAGAATAGAATGTAATGGAATAGAATCAAATAGATATTAAAATAGAATGCAATGGAATAGAATAGAATAAATATTAGAATAGAACAGAAAAAGGAATAGAATAGAATAAAAGAATAGAAGGTAATGGAATAGAATAGAATAGATATTAGAATAGAATAGAAAAAAGGAATAGAATATAATAGAATTTTTACTGCCACTTTAAATGTACACATTAAAATGAAATTTCGTTGCGTTCAGCTCTCAAGAGATACCCATTATGCATATACCCATGTACACACACGTATATTACACAGAGAAACACCACGGTTGAGTTCAAATGTACACATATCCATGGCGAGGAGAGAGAGAGAGAGAGAGAAGAATCCTGCCCGTTGAGAAACCCTGGGGGGGAAAATATGCGAGGAGAAATTCTTTCCCCAGATTTTTTGGGAGCCTCCTTCTCGGTTCCGCAGACCCAGCACCCGGGTGGAGAGCTAAAGATTCACATATGTGACTTAAACGTTTGCACGCCCTGAGTTTGCGGTGACAAAGGAGCCCGAGAGGATCCTTGGAGCTCTGCCTACTCATGACATTAATCCTAATTGAGACTACGCTGTGCATTTACTCTGCAATTTACACCCTCGGATTAAGCCGAGCCCTTCGGTCGAGGAGGGCTTTGAATGCCGGATAAAGCGAAAACAAATAACTTCCCCAGGTTGAAGATGAAAAGGAGGAGACCAGGTGACACCTGCAGGGATTCTGGATTTTTTTCGCTGGGTTTGGCTGGACGGCCTCTCTTCCTTCCAGTTGGAAGCATGCGCCTAGCGGTTAAGGCGCCAGCCTAGAAACTGGAAGAGGGTGACTTAGGCACAAGTGACTAAGATGTTAGATAGCCATTTGTCTGAAATGGTATAAGGTTCCTGCCCACGCAGGGGGTTGGACTAGAAGACCTACAAGGTCCCTTCCAACTCTGCTATTGTATTGTATTGACTAAAAATAAAAAACCTGGGGTTTTTTCAGGAGGCAACTCGGATTTTCCTTTTGGTGCAATCAATGTTTGCTCATGGGATGCTGCAACGGTCATAAGTGTGCAAAATTGTCGTTAAGTTACTTTTTTTTTAAAGTGCTACTGAGCAATTAATCAGTGGAGCGACCTGCCTCCAGAAGTTCTGAACACTGGACGTGTTTAAGAAGATGTTGGATAACCATTGGTGTGAAGTGGTGTAGGGCTTCCTGCCTGAGCAGGGGGTTGGACTAGAAGGCCTCCCAGGTCCCTTCCAACTCTGTTATTCTATTTTATTCTACCCAGTAGTAAGCCATACCCTTACTGGGATTCGAACCAGGGAAGTATTACATGTTAGGCAGATGTTTTAGCCACTAGACTACTGGTTCTTATCCTGATCAGCTGAGACAGGAGGATAAGTATATACTTGTGTCACAACACCCTGTTAAGCCCCAATTAAGGGAGGAAGCCTACTGCTTTCCTTTTCTGCCTTTTGGCTCATCACCAGAGACCATCTTCCCTGGTTCAAATCCCAGTAAGGGTGTGGCTAGCTGATGAGAGCTAAATAGCTCTAAATAGATCTATCCTAGTCTCCCTGATTTATTTATTGATCAGCTCAAAAACCTAACACACCTATAAAAAAAAGTACACAACGGAACTCATGGCTTTCTGTCTAGATGGTCTCTGGTGATGAGCCGAAAGGCAGAAAAGGAAAGCAGTACACTTCCTCCCTTAATTGGGGCCCTAACAGGGTGTTGTGGAATAATTATAGATACTAATCCTCCTGTCTCAGCTGATGCAATTGGGAGAGCCTGGCTGGCTGAACGGTTACAGGCTCCTGCCTGATATGCAATACAGCCCCGGTTCGAATCCCAGTAAGAGTATGCTCGAAATAGATCTATCCTAGTCTCTCTGATTTATTTATTGACTCTGTTATTCGGTATTCTGCTGCTCTGTGGATCTTTCGACTCCAAATCCAATCATCCTTAGCCAGGAACAGGCTGGCTTAAAATCTTGCCGCTCTCCAACTTTCTGATGAGCACAGATGAACGCCATTTATTACAGGCACAGAACAAGGATGGGTTTTTGCGCTGCACAATTAAAAAAAACCACCCCCACCCCAAAAAGCCTGCAGCCGAGTTGTCTAACAGGTGACACTTGCATATTTCTCACCTTGGATTTTTCCGATTTGGTTCTGTGCCAAGGAGGATGAGCTACTAGGCTGCCCTATGATGCAGATCCCAAATAATGGTTGGTTCAGCTCCGGGATGATGTGCGTCTTTTGCCAAACAGGGTTTAGCATTTAGCATGCTCTGTTAACTTGGTTAATTGCATTCTGGGTGAATCCGGTGACATTCATAGACACGCCTTATAGTCAAGGCATTATGGGGCCATCTGTTCAAAAATGGCCATCGTCTTTCCTAACCTCAATACGCTGTTCTGTCTCCATAAACTCGTAAGCCAATGGGCAGAAAGAATGAGAAACGTGCAGAATTTAGATAGTCAATAATCCTTTCCTTTCCTATCTATCCTATCCTTCCTTTCCTTTCCTTTCCTTCCTTCCCCCTTCCCCGTTCCCCCTTTCTTTTCCTTTAACAGATCAACAGAGTTGGAAGGGGACCTTGCAGGTCATCTAGTCTAACCCTCTGCCCAAGCAGGAGACCCTACTACATCTGCCTCTACCTAGGATTGAACCTCCTGATTGGGAGGCGAGAGCTTCCCCTTTTCCTTCCCTTCCCTTCCTTTCCCTTCCCTATCCTATCCTTCTCCCTTCCTCCTTTCTCTTCCTTTCCTTATTACTCTATTTTCCTTTCCTTTCCTATCCTTTTCCCTTCCTCCTTTCTCTTCCTTTCCTTATTACTCTATTTTGCTTTCCTTTCCTATCCTTCTCCCTTCCTCCTTTCTCTTCCTTTCCTTATTACTCTATTTTCCTTTCCTATCCTTCTCCCTTCCTCCTTTCTCTTCCTTTCCTTATTACTCTATTTTCCGTTCCTTTCCTATCCTTCTCCCTTCCTCCTTTCTCTTCCTTTCCTTATTACTCTATTTTCCTTTCCTTTCCTATCCTATCCTTCTCCCTTCCTCCTTTCTCTTCCTTTCCTTATTACTCTATTTTCCTTTCCTTTCCTATCCTTCTCCCTTCTTTCCTTTCCTTTCCTATCCTTTCCTTTCCTATCCTTCTCCCTCCCTCCTTTCCTTTCCTTCTCTTCTCTTCCCTTCCCTATCCTTCCCCCTTCCTCCTTTCCTTCCCTTCCCTATCCTATCCTTCCCCATTCCCCCTTTTCCCTTCTCTTTTTCTCTTTCCCTTCCTTCCTCCCTTCATTCTCAGTGGTTAAAATGTGCTATTGCAGGCTGATTCTTCCCAGGGCCAGGAGTTAACCCCTCCCCCCCCCCAAACAAATCTTAATTGTTTATAAATATTCCTGGGAAAAACGGGCTCGCTTGTAGCAGCTCCAACAACTGACATTTTATCCCTGCAGGATGTGGTTAGCCCTCTGCCGCCCACCATTTCTATAATTTCTAGGATGAAAGTGGTCCACAGAGGGTTTTTTTCCCCCTCTGTAAAATAAAATAAAAAAATAATAATTGCTGCCTACTTCATCAAGGGACAGGGTTGTTTTTTTGAGACCAAAAGGTTTTAAATCAGTGAATGTAACAGATCTGATTAATTTGTTGCAGCCCATTTAAGCATCCATCAGTCTAGAGACCAATTAGCAAACTGTGTTGGTTACTCAGAGGCTCTGTGTGTGTGTGTGTGAGAGAGAGAGAGAGAGAGAGAGAGAGCAGTCTTCCAATATTGGAGGGGCTGCCACAGAGAGGAGGAAGGGGGTCAAGCTATTTTCCAAAGCCCCCGAAGGCCAGACAGGGAATAATGGATGGAAACTGACCAAGGAGAGAGATTCAACCTGGAAATAAGGAGGAATTTCCTGGCAGGGAGAACCATCCACCCATGGAAGAGAAGTTGCCTTCGGAAGTTGTGGGAGCTTCATCCCTGGAGGCTTTCAAGAAGAGACTGGGCTGTCCTCTGTCAGAAATACTGTAGGGTCTCCTGCTTGGATGGGGGGTTGGACTAGATGACCTGCAAGGTCCCTTCCAACTCTGTCAATCTGAATCTATCTAAGATGATCAAAGATCAGGAGACTAAAACATAGGATGAACGGTTGCAGGAATTGGGCATGGCTAGTCTAGTGAAGAGAAGAACCAGGGGAGACAGGAGAGCATCTTCCAATATTGGAGGGGCTGCCCCAGAGAGGAAGGGGGTCAAGCTGTTTTCCAAAGCACCCGAAAGCAAGACAAAGAATCATGGATGGAAACCGACCAAGGAGAGATTCAACCTGGAAAGAAGGAGGGATTTCCTGACAGGGAGAGCCATCAACCCATGGAACAGAAGTTGCCTTCAGAAGTTGTGGGAGCTTCATCCCTGGAGGCTTTCAAGAAATAGTGTAAGGTCTCCTGCTTGGGCAGTGGGTTGGACTAGATGACCTCCAAGGTCCCTTTGAACTCTGTTCATTTAATCTGAACCCCGCCCCCATCATCGCTTATCCGAGAAACCCTAATTCAGCAAACCACAGCTTGCAACAATATGCAAACGTGGTCCAGGCGGCTTTCCAGCCCTCGATGAGAGGAACTGATTCAAGGCAGGGTGTAAAATCGGCAGGCCCCCCCCCCCTCCTCCCTCCGCGCGGAAAAACAAAATATTCCAGGTGCATAGTGTCGCATGTCGCAAACCTTGTGCCAACTGTGTTTCCTTTGGATATTGTTGCCTATCGATTTCTCCTTGCCCTTGAGTGGCAGAACGGAAGTCTTTGAACAGTGGAGGTCGCGAGATAAATTCTCAAGTTAAAAGTCCCAGCCAAGGAGAAAAGCTTCTGCAGGAAACTTTACAGGCTGATCAAAGAAAGAAAAGCTCAAATGGTTTTAGGGACTTCAGAAGTGACGGAGAAGAAATGGGGTCAAACTGAAAAGCTGCGTTCCCAGAAAAAGACAGCCTGGCAAATAGAATCCCAGGGTTAGAAGGGACCCGGGAGGTCTTCTAGTCCAACCCCCTGCTCAGGCAGGAGACGCTCTCTCATTTCAGACTAATCAAGGAGAGAAGCAACCTAGAACTAAGGAGAAACTTCCTGACAGTGAGAACAATTCATCGGTGGAACGACTTGCCACCAGAAGTTGTGAATGCTCCAAAACTGGAAGTTTTTAAGAGGATGTTGGATAACCATTTGTCTGAAGTGGAGTAGGGTTTCCTGCCTGGGCAGGGGGTTGGACTAGAAGACCTCCAAGGTCCCTTCCAACTCTGCTATTGTATTGTATTCTAAATATGGCAAAAAGAAAGTCATAAGGAGGGGGTGGATTTATCAATTAAGCAATATTGGGCTCAATCGTAAGTCAGGAGGAGACCTGATTGGAGATACCCAATCTTTGAAGGGCTGTCACAAGGAGAAGATGTGGAATTACTTTCCATAGTAACCAAGGATAGGACAAGAAGCAATGGATGGAAACTAATTAGGGAGAGAAGCAACTTAGACCTAGGGAGAAATTTCCTGACAGTTAGAACAATTAATCAGTGGAACGACTTGCCTGCAGAAGTTCTGAACCCTGGAAGTCTTTAAGAAGATGTTGGATAGCCATTGGTCTGAAATGGTATAAGGTTTCCTGCCTAGGCAGGGGGTTGGACTAGAAGATCTCCAAGGTCCCTTCCAACTCTTCTATTCTCTTCTCTTCTCTTCTATTCTATTCTATTCTCTCCTTCCTTCTTTCTTCTATTCTATTCTATTCGATTCTAAGAAGCAAAACATTGGAAGCTTTGTAGGATATCCAAGGTCAAACTCCAAACCAGAAGAATCTCCTCCTTAAGCCTGCTCCTGGAGAGATGAGCCCTCATCATTGGAGGTCTCCAAGCCAAGGTTGGACATCCAAAGATCTGGGAAGGTCAAGGATTCCAACTCTATGATTCTACGCGAAGAGAAAGTTATTTGCTCCCAACCTCCAAGGGCTGAAGATTCAACTCATAATGAGGCAAGACTGAAAATAGAGATTTCTAGCTTATAGCTGCCGGCTTTAAACTGCTGCTTTCAAATTTACGCGCAGGCCTTTCTCTCTTTCATCCCACCTTATTAGATCAGTTCCAGGCGGCTGCCGATCAAGAAGGTTGGGGTCTCCTTCTAATCTTGCGAGCCCGAAGACGGAGCGCTCCATTTCTTGCGGATAATGGCGGGCGACGTTTGATAAATGAGCTTCAGCCGTCACTGGGAGCTGACGGGGAGGGTGAGTGTCATGTTGTGGTTGTCTACTTTGAAAAATGGGGAAGGACCGATCTGAGACTGCCAAATGTGTCGAACTGCCAAGCTCTCATGTTGGTACTGGAAGCCGAGGAAGAAAAGGGATCAGGCCAGGGGCAAGAGATGGCTTCATTTGAAGGACGCTAACCTTGGTGATGCCACTCTCATGGCAGAAAGTACAATACAATAGCAGAGTTGGAAGGGATCTTGGAGGTCATCTAGTCCAACTCCCTGCCCAGGCAGGAAGCCCTATACCATTTCAGACAAATGGCTATCCAACATCTTCTTGAAGACTTCCAGTGTTGGGGCATTCACAACTTCTGGAGGCAACTTTTGTTCCACTGATTAATTGTTCTCACTGTCAGGAAATTTCTCCTCAGTTCTAAGTTGCTTCTCTCCTTGATTAGTTTCCACCCATTGCTTCTTGTTCTGCCCTCAGGTGCTTTGGAGAATAGTTTGACTCCCTCTTCTTTGGGGCATCCCCTGAGATATTGGAAGACTGCTATCATGTCTCCCCTAGTCCTTCTTTTTATTCAACTAGACATCCCCAGTTCCTGCAACCGTTCTTCCTATGTTTTAAGTGAAGAGAAACGAAAGAGGCTCTTGATAAGGGCGAAGGAGGAGAGGGCAAAAGTTGGCTTGAAACTCAACCTTAAGAAAACTTAAGATCATGGCATCCGGCCTTCTCAATTCCTGGCAAATAGATGGGGTAGAAATGGAGGTAGGGACAGATTTATTTTCCCGGGCTCCAAGATCACCGCAGATGGGGATGGCAGCCAAGAAATTAGAAGATACTTGCTCCTGGGGAGAAAAACTATGGCGAATCTAGACCTGGTTATGATTCTGGAGTCAGCAAGACATCATTTTATCAACATCATTTTAAAATTATAACATGGTGGGACTTCCGATCCCTTCAACCACGTGTATGACCACTGTTCCAGCAATATGTTGTTACCGTGGTTCTTAGTCCATTTGATCACATATTCTTTTGACTTGTTCTTGTGCGGTTTCAAGTTTCAACAAGAGCTCATGCATTTTAGCCATTCTGTGTTCATTGAGTATATATTAATCAATTATTAATCAAACTTATATAACCGCCCATCTGTAGCAAAGACTCAGAAACAATTAAAAAGCAGTATTAAAAAAAAACCCATCACCAATCCAACACAGCAAACCAAAGCAATAAAAGCTATAGCAAATCATAAAACAATCATTTATTAATCACATTTAATTGTACAATATACAATTCTAGTTCTTAGCTGCATTGCTTTCTTCTTTATTTCTGTGTTTTCTTTTTGTGTTTATTTATCTATTCTATTTGTTAAATAAATAAAAGCCCTCATGAAGAACTGCACTGTGGAATTAGGTGTTGACAAAACTCCAGATGATCATTAGATTTCTATGGAGAATCTCCAGGTCTTGGTTGTCCCAAAGATGCTTGATTGCTCTTTCTTTCTTTCTTTCTTTCTTCTTTCTCTCTCTCTTTCTTTCTCTCTCTCTCTCTCCCTTCCTCCCTCCCTCCCTCTTTCTTTCTTTCTCTCTCTCTCTCTCTCCCTCCCTCCTTCTTTCTTTCTTTCTCTCTTTCCTTTCTTTTTCTTTCTTTCTTTCTTTCTTTCTTTCTTTCTTTCTTTCTTTCCTTTCTTTCTTTCTCTCTCCCTCTCTCCCTTCCTCCCTCCCTCCTTCTCTCTTTCTTCTTTCTTTCTTTCTTTCTTTCTCTCTCTCTCCCCTTCCTTCCTCCCTCCCTCCCTCCTTCTCTCTTTCTTTTTTCTTTCTTTCTTTCCTTGAAGACGTTTCGCTTCTCAACCAAGAAGCTTCTTCAGTTCTGTGTCGGGCTTCCAATCGATGCCCTAATGACATCATGAGCCTCGAGCCAAGCTTCAAAAGAAATCCAGTTATTTATTAGGAGCAACATGTTGGCACGTGCCCAAGTGAAGCCAGCTCTGACCCCATGTTAATTTACGGCCCAGTTATGGCCCTGTTTACCCCTCCCTCCCCCAGGGTGTGTCATAAAGCACATTCTCCAATAGAGCACTTTCCCGGGCTGTGGAGATCACACCCCTCTGGCTGCTGCAGGTAACCTGGGAGGCAGCTTTGAGAAAAATATACTTGGAATACGCTTCGGTTTGCGGCTGCCGGGATACTTCGTCACTTTTCCGATGGCAACTCGAGAGCAGTTATTCCGAACGTCCTGTTGGAAGAAACAATTCTCCACTTGCGGTCTGGCTAAGCACAGGTTGAATTTGTCTTCCCAAAGTCTCCCACTTTAAGGACCAGTTGACATAAGAGCACAGACGGTTTCCATGATCGGCTCCATCCATAAAGCTTCTCTTCAGCCCATTTTCCCTGACTTGAATCATCAGCTTCCATCCGAAAGAAACATGATCGGAGAGGAGAACTCATCCATCTCAACTAGGAGAAGCCGGCACATTTTAAAGGCAATTAATACCACTTCTGCAAAACTGCCAACTTTGGAGTATCTGGGAAAAAAATGAGGATAGCCCGAGAGGTATTAGGATGTTTTGCCACCTCTGTTGTCGTTCCTGCAGTCATATTCCTTTGAGGATCTTTAGCCACATTTTTCTCTCTCTCTTTCTTTACGAAGCTGTTTCATTAGTGGGGAATTGGGAGGTGGGAATAGTAAGGAGTAGAATGGTAGGATGTGTTTGTTTTCAAAAGGAAACATTCCTTTCAAGAAGCCCATCTGTCTCCGCACCTAGTTAGAACAGGGGTCCCCAACCTTTGCAACTTTAAGTCTGAAGGACTTCAGCTCCCAACTCTGAAGGACTTTGCAACCAGCAAAGCTGGCTGGAGAAGTCTGGGAGCTGAAGTCCTTCAGACTTAAAGTTGCAAAGGTTGGAGACCCCTGATGTAGGAGATGCCAGTTCCTACCATGTTGATGCTGGAAACGTCGAGAAATGGAAGGAAAGGCCCGACAAATGAATTCATTTAGTTGAAGAAACCAACATCAATGAAAATCCTTACTTCATTTATCTTACTTCTCTCTTTCTCTTTCTCTCTCCTTTCTTTTTCTTTCTCTCTTCCAATTCATCAGTGGAACAGAAGTTCCCTCCAGAAGTTGTGAATGCCCCAACACTACAAGTCTTCAAGAAGATGTTGGATAGCCATTGGTCTGAAACGGTATAGGGCTTCCTGCCTAGGCAGGGAGTTCGGCTAGATGACCTCCAAGGTCCCTTCCAACTCTGCTATTGTATTACAACCAGCTGGGTGGAAATGCCAGCGTGGCAGAGCAACATTGGACCAGGTGATGGACTAGTGGGAGTGAGGACAAGATGATGAACTTTCAACTGGGTGGAAAACTCAGGAAGCTTTCCGATTCAGGTTCCCACAGTGTGTGCCAACGTGTCTCTCCTATTAAACTGGAACTTCGAGGAAAGGTATGCCTCGGACTCTGCTTTAATTTGGGGTGATATTTGGAACGCCGGCATCTGCCTTTCTTGTCCTTTTTTTACTTCACAGCGGGAAGAAGCTGGTATGGAGAATACAAGGAAGGCCGGAAAGGAAAGGAGGCTGTAAGAAATTGGCCGGGGCTGTTTAATTTATCTCCAGGCGTGCCTCATTTCACCATTGTCAAATCTGCTGCTCTTTTTCCCCAAGGTCATTCCACAACTCAGTGTAGCGAATCGTGGCAGTCACCAACCGGTGGTCCGTGGGACCAACTCGTAGTCCATGAGAAAACATTGGTGGCCTGCAGAAAAATTATTTGCATGTTTTAATATCGCACTAAATCAGGGGGTGGTGGTCCTCGTGTTGTCCCGACAGGCTACAGGAAGCTGACGAAGATGGCGGGAGGGATTAATTGCCTTTGCAATTGATTCCTCTGTTTACACTGGTTTTTATCGAGTGGCTCGCGTTGAAAATCGCCTTGAGTCTCGCCAAGTGGAGCTGTAGACGAATCTCTCCAGATATAAACAAAAAGGTGTTTCCCTGATCCCTGACTGATTTATGGGGAGTGGGGGGGGGCGATCAGCCAATGATTCGCATCTCATGGCTAGTGCCCGAAAGGGGCGATCGCATATTGGGCTAAAAACAAATGGCAAGTGTTTTATTATTTTGCACGGTAGGCTGCTTTTGGGGGACGGACGGACAAAAGGGCTCCTTTGAAGGGACCTCCCTGACCTTGGGCTGCCATTGCCGTCAGCAGGTTGACGGTTATATATTTGGCGCTTTCGCACTGCAGAATCAGGCAAAAGATTCTTGTTTTCGTGCTGTCATTTCCGTTTGGAGTTGTTTCACGCAGCCGTTCCTGGAGGGGATGTTTTGCCGAGTGTCAGGGCAGGGATCAGATGTCCCAGCGATTGGTTCCTTTGGATCCAGAGGCAACGAACGCACCGGGGAATAGAAAGGATTTTCAGCTTCGTTATTAGCTCGAGCAAACAGATTTAAAAGCATAACATAAAAAAAAAAAGTGCAGACGTACCAAAACAAGATAAGGCTCAAACCTCTTACAGCCTGTCAGGATCTCCTTAACAACAGAGATATCCCAAGGGCAGCCAGTTTTCTGTTGTGGTCCACCAGTGGCTGCAGACTCAGGCAGTGAGGAGGGTTGGGGAGGAACCTGGGCCAGTCCTGGAGCCTGGGGAAGGCTTGAGTCGGAGGCAGAGGGGGGACCAGGGCCGTCTGACAGTTATCAGCTGCCTTGGGAGTCAGACCGATACGTTCAGACCGATACGCTCCCACAGAGAGGGCCTTCTCAGGGTGCCGTCGGCCGGACAATGCCGACTGGCGACACCCAGGGGAAGGGCCTTCTCTGTGGCGGGACCTACCCCCAGAACTCCGTACCATCACTGACCTCCGCCTCTTCCGCCAGTGTTTAAAAACGCACCTCTTTCATCAAGCCGGCCTAACATAACCTCCGCTGGGACTAATGTAGATAGTTTTAATTGGGGATTTCAATTGGTTTTAGCGCAGGACTGATATTTAATAGGTTTTTTAAATTTTTTGTATTATTTTGTATGTATTTTAATTTCCTGTGCGCCGCCCTGGGTCCTTTTGGAGAAGGGCGGGATATAAATCAAATAAATAAATAAGACATCAGTGAGGCAGAAGAACAGCTGGAGCCTGTTCCCAGTGTGCGCAGGCCCAGTTGGGAACAGCTAAGGAACAAGGTTTGACTCGGGAGTAAAGGCACATGCACAGTGAATGACCCCTCCCATAGGGAATAAAAACCATAGCCTTGACTAGGCACACTTTTGATTGGCAGGGGGAGGTCTCTGCTTTTTAGGATGCGCTCCAGATTTGCCCTCGCTTTCCTCCCCAGGAGCAAGCCTCTTTTGATTTCTCGGCTGCAGTCCTCATCTGCGGTGATTTTGGACCCCAAATAGTAAGAGAGAGAAATAATATAACGAAGAAAAGGGAAACATACGCACTCCATAAAATACACATTTTAAAAATCCCAGAGCTTTTGATCCATATTGGAAGTGTGAACACATTGCATTGACTGCTCTTTCTCCAACATTTATATTAAAAAAACAGGAAGTGTTTGAGGCAGCCAATGCATTCCATTTGTTCTGCAGTGCTAACTTGGATATGGCATTCTTGTGGGTTCCTGTGATTATTTCATGCCTTCCTCTTTTTTTTGTAAACCCTCCAAGAAGATATATTTCAAATGGAACAACACGGCATACATATTTTATATCCATCGATGAATATCTGAGTCGATAACGCTCAATCGGAAACGACGGATGGCCTAGCACAATATTTATTTAACACTTTCACAGTATTTAGGAGAAAGTATTTAGGAGAAATATTTATTTAACACTTTCACAGTATTGAGGAGAAAGTATTTAGGAGAAATATTTATTTAACACTTTCACAGTATTGAGGAGAAAGAAGCAATGGAATCTTTCCAGATCTAACGTTCGAATGCATTTGAGCTACTTCTGTTATTCCCTGAGGCTACGTCCGCAGCTATCATTTATTTATGACGGATGATTAAATAAAACCAATGGATCAGGGATGATAGCGTGAACCTGTTAAGCCTCCTGTAAGCAACCCAAAATTTAGTTTTAAGATTTCAACCTACGCCTCCCATCTTTTCTGCCTTTAAAGGTCAACCAACAATTATTATTATTTCATTCTGCCAGTACGCTTGGCTTGTATAACACAGACTCAGCTGCAGGAAAAGCACTTACAGAATAATAGGGTTGGATGGAATCTTGGAGGTACAATACAACAGCAGAATTGGAAGGGACCTTGGAGGTCTTCTAGTCCAACCCCCTGCCTAGGCAGGAAACCCTATACCATTTCAGACAAATGGCTATCCAACCTCTTCTTAAAGACTTGCAGTGTTGGGGCATTCACAACTTCTGGAGGCAACTTCTGTTCCACTGATCAATTGTTCTCACTGTCAGGAAATTTATCCTCAGTTCTAAGTTGCTTCTCTCCTTGATTAGTTTCCACCCATTGCTTCTTGTTCTACCGTCAGGAGCTTTGGAGAATAGTTTGACTCCCTCTTCTTTGTGGCAGCCCCTGAGATATTGGAACACAGCTATCATGTCTCCCCTGGTCCTTCTTTTCATTAAACTACCCAGTTCCTGCAACTGTTCTATGTTTTAGCCTCCAGTCCCCTAATCCTCTTGGTTGCTCTTCTCTGCACTCTTTCTAGAGTCTCCACATCTTTTCTACATCGTGGCGACCAAAACTGGATGCATATATTCCAAGGGTGGCCTTATTACCAAGGACTTATAAAGTGGTATTAACCCTTCACGTGATCTTGATTCTCTCCCTCGGTTGATGCAGCCTTGAACTGTGATCTTCTAGTCCACCCTTCTGCTAAAGCAGGAGACGCTGCATCATTTCAGACAAGCAACTGTCCAGTTTCTTCTTTAAAAAACCCCAAAAACGGAATACGGAGGAATTTCCTGATGGGGAGAACAGAAGTTGCCTCCAGAAGTTATGGATGCCCCATCAGTTGAGGTTTTTAAGAAGAAAAAAATGGACAGCCCCTTTGTCTGGAATGATAATAGGGCAGGGATGGCGAACCTTTTCAGAAGCCAATGCCCAAACTGGAATGCCTGTGGTTGTTAAGCAAATCCATTTTAACTAGTGGTGGTTTTTATGTCAGAAATGAAAAGATACGTCAGAAACTGGCAAAAAAACAACACACCATCAAAAGTTGCAGTCATGTGACTGCAGGACATTGCAGGCATCTGTAAAGATGGGTTGGCTGCCAAGTAGCCAAAATGCAGTCATGTGACGATCGTGTCTGGGTGGCACACGGTCGTAACTCCAAAATTGAGTTGTAAGTGGCTTTTGACATGATGGGTTGTATAATACAATACAATACAATACAATACAAAGGTTGGAGACCCCTGCTCTACAGGTTTTCTTTTAAGAACTTAAACCTGGGCTAACATTTCTTTCCTTGGGCCCCAGGAAAGGCTAAAATTAGCTGAGGTGCCAGCCTTACTCCCTGAGCTTAGGCTAAAGTTACCTGAGGTGCCAGCCTTACTCCCTGAGTCTAGACTAAAATTACCTGAGGTGCCAGCCTTACTCCCTGAGACTAGGCTAAAGTTACCTGAGGTGCCAGCCTTACTCCCTGAGCCTAGGCTAAAGTTACCTGAAGTGCCAGCCTTACTCCCTGAGCTTAGGCTAAAATTACCTGAAGTGCCAGCCTTACTCCCTGAGCCTAGGCTAAAGTTACCTGAGGTGCCAGCCTTACTTCTTGAGACTAGACTAAAATTACCTGAAGTGCCAGCCTTACTCCCTGAGCCTAGGCTAAAGTTACCTGAGGTGCCAGCCTTACTCCCTGAGCCTAGGCTAAAGTTACCTGAGGTGCCAGCCTTACTCCCTGAGCCTAGGCTAAAGTTACCTGAGGTGCCAGCCTTACTCCCTGAGCCTAGGCTAAAGTTACCTGAGGTGCCAGCCTTACTCCCTGAGCCTAGACTAAAGTTACCTGAGGTGCCAGCCTTACTCCCTGAGCCTAGGCTAAAGTTACCTGAGGTGCCAGCCTTACTCCCTGAGCCTAGGCTAAAGTTACCTGAGGTGCCAGCCTTACTCCCTGAGCCTAGGCTAAAGTTACCTGAGGTGCCAGCCTTACTCCCTGAGCCTAGGCTAAAGTTACCTGAGGTGCCAGCCTTACTCCCTGAGCCTAGGCTAAAGTTACCTGAGGTGCCAGCCTTACTCCCTGAGCCTAGGCTAAAGTTACCTGAGGTGCCAGCCTTACTCCCTGAGCCTAGGCTAAAGTTACCTGAGGTGCCAGCCTTACTCCCTGAGCCTAGGCTAAAGTTACCTGAGGTGCCAGCCTTACTCCCTGAGCCTAGGCTAAAGTTACCTGAGGTGCCAGCCTTACTCCTTGAGACTAGACTAAAATTACCTGAAGTGCCAGCCTTACTCCCTGAGCCTAGGCTAAAGTTACCTGAGGTGCCAGCCTTACTCCTTGAGACTAGGCTAAAGTTACCTGAGGTGCCAGCCTTACTCCCTGAGCCTAGGCTAAAGTTACCTGAGGTGCCAGCCTTACTCCGAGACTAGCTAAAGTTACCTGAAGTGCCAGCCTTACTCCCTGAGCCTAGGCTAAAGTTACCTGAGGTGCCAGCCTTACTCCCTGAGCCTAGACTAAAGTTACCTGAGGTGCCAGCCTTACTCCCTGAGCCTAGACTAAAGTTACCTGAGGTGCCAGCCTTACTCCCTGAGCCTAGACTAAAGTTACCTGAGGTGCCAGCCTTACTCCCTGAGCCTAGACTAAAGTTACCTGAGGTGCCAGCCTTACTCCCTGAGACTAGACTAAAGTTACCTGAGGTGCCAGCCTTACTCCCTGAGACTAGACTAAAGTTACCTGAGGTGCCAGCCTTACTCCCTGAGCCTAGACTAAAGTTACCTGAGGTGCCAGCCTTACTCCCTGAGACTAGACTAAAGTTACCTGAGGTGCCAGCCTTACTCCCTGAGACTAGACTAAAGTTACCTGAGGTGCCAGCCTTACTCCCTGAGTCTAGACTAAAGTTACCTGAGGTGCCAGCCTTACTCCCTGAGTCTAGACTAAAGTTACCTGAGGTGCCAGCCTTACTCCCTGAGACTAGACTAAAGTTACCTGAGGTGCCAGCCTTACTCCCTGAGACTAGACTAAAGTTACCTGAGGTGCCAGCCTTACTCCCTGAGTCTAGACTAAAGTTACCTGAGGTGCCAGCCTTACTCCCTGAGTCTAGACTAAAGTTACCTGAGGTGCCAGCCTTACTCCTTGAGACTAGGCTAAAGTTACCTGAGGTGCCAGCCTTACTCCCTGAGACTAGACTAAAGTTACCTGAGGTGCCAGCCTTACTCCCTGAGACTAGACTAAAGTTACCTGAGGTGCCAGCCTTACTCCCTGAGACTAGACTAAAGTTACCTGAGGTGCCAGCCTTACTCCTTGAGACTAGACTAAAATTACCTGAGGTGCCAGCCTTACTCCCTGAGCCTAGACTAAAGTTACCTGAGGTGCCAGCCTTACTCCCTGAGCCTAGACTAAAGTTACCTGAGGTGTCAGCCTTACTCCCTGAGCCTAGACTAAAGTTACCTGAGGTGCCAGCCTTACTCCCTGAGCCTAGACTAAAGTTACCTGAGGTGCCAGCCTTACTCCCTGAGCCTAGACTAAAGTTACCTGAGGTGCCAGCCTTACTCCCTGAGCCTAGGCTAAAGTTACCTGAGGTGCCAGCCTTACTCCCTGAGCCTAGACTAAAGTTACCTGAGGTGCCAGCCTTACTCCCTGAGCCTAGACTAAAGTTACCTGAGGTGCCAGCCTTACTCCTTGAGACTAGACTAAAATTACCTGAGGTGCCAGCCTTACTCCCTGAGCCTAGACTAAAGTTACCTGAGGTGCCAGCCTTACTCCCTGAGCCTAGACTAAAGTTACCTGAGGTGCCAGCCTTACTCCCTGAGCCTAGACTAAAGTTACCTGAGGTGCCAGCCTTACTCCCTGAGCCTAGACTAAAGTTACCTGAGGTGCCAGCCTTACTCCCTGAGCCTAGACTAAAGTTACCTGAGGTGCCAGCCTTACTCCTTGAGACTAGACTAAAATTACCTGAGGTGCCAGCCTTACTCCCTGAGCCTAGGCTAAAGTTACCTGAGGTGTCAGCCTTACTCCCTGAGCCTAGACTAAAGTTACCTGAGGTGCCAGCCTTACTCCCTGAGCCTAGACTAAAGTTACCTGAGGTGTCAGCCTTACTCCCTGAGCCTAGACTAAAGTTACCTGAGGTGCCAGCCTTACTCCCTGAGACTAGACTAAAGTTACCTGAGGTGCCAGCCTTACTCCCTGAGTCTAGACTAAAGTTACCTGAGGTGCCAGCCTTACTCCTTGAGACTAGGCTAAAGTTACCTGAGGTGCCAGCCTTACTCCCTGAGACTAGACTAAAGTTACCTGAGGTGCCAGCCTTACTCCCTGAGATTAGACTAAAGTTACCTGAGGTGCCAGCCTTACTCCCTGAGTCTAGACTAAAGTTACCTGAGGTGCCAGCCTTACTCCCTGAGTCTAGACTAAAGTTACCTGGGGTGCCAGCCTTACTCCTTGAGACTAGGCTAAAGTTACCTGAGGTGCCAGCCTTACTCCCTGAGACTAGACTAAAGTTACCTGAGGTGCCAGCCTTACTCCCTGAGTCTAGACTAAAGTTACCTGAGGTGCCAGCCTTACTCCTTGAGACTAGGCTAAAGTTACCTGAGGTGCCAGCCTTACTCCCTGAGACTAGACTAAAGTTACCTGAGGTGCCAGCCTTACTCCCTGAGACTAGACTAAAGTTACCTGAGGTGCCAGCCTTACTCCCTGAGTCTAGACTAAAGTTACCTGAGGTGCCAGCCTTACTCCTTGAGACTAGGCTAAAGTTACCTGAGGTGCCAGCCTTACTCCCTGAGACTAGACTAAAGTTACCTGAGGTGCCAGCCTTACTCCCTGAGACTAGACTAAAGTTACCTGAGGTGCCAGCCTTACTCCCTGAGTCTAGACTAAAGTTACCTGAGGTGCCAGCCTTACTCCCTGAGTCTAGACTAAAGTTACCTGAGGTGCCAGCCTTACTCCTTGAGACTAGGCTAAAGTTACCTGAGGTGCCAGCCTTACTCCCTGAGACTAGACTAAAGTTACCTGAGGTGCCAGCCTTACTCCCTGAGACTAGACTAAAGTTACCTGAGGTGCCAGCCTTACTCCCTGAGACTAGACTAAAGTTACCTGAGGTGCCAGCCTTACTCCTTGAGACTAGGCTAAAGTTACCTGAGGTGCCAGCCTTACTCCCTGAGCCTAGGCTAAAGTTACCTGAGGTGCCAGCCTTACTCCCTGAGACTAGACTAAAGTTACCTGAGGTGCCAGCCTTACTCCCTGAGCCTAGGCTAAAGTTACCTGAAGTGCCAGCCTTACTCCCTGAGACTAGACTAAAGTTACCTGAGGTGCCAGCCTTACTCCCTGAGCCTAGGCTAAAGTTACCTGAGGTGCCAGCCTTACTCCCTGAGAAAAGGCTATTCCTTAGCTCCCCTCAGCATCCCGCAACGTCTAAGAGCCTCAAACTAGGATTACCTCAACGCGCAAGAGGCCACATCGCGGTCTAATCTGCGCAACCTTCGGCTGCGGAGGCGCCGTAGGGAGAGGTGGCTTTGCCTCTCCCCGCGGCCCGCAGCATCGTCTCTTTCGAGGGGGGCGAATAAAAGAGACGAGGAGACGGCGGCGGCACGCGTTGCTTTTGCACCGCGCTCGCGTTTCTGCCTCAGCCCGAGGAGCCCGCCGCCTTTTTAAAGTGCGCCCCCCCCCCCTCGAAGAAGGTGGGGTGGGTGGGGGAAAGAAAGAAAGGCCACTCAGCCAATCTGAGGGACGGGATTTCAAAAGCAGCCAATGGCAGCCGAGGTGGGCGGGAAGAGCGCTTGGCGGGAAAAACACGTGGCTCACCACGGGCAGGTGTGCCGCATTCTCGCAGGTGAGGGCAGTTGGAGGTCCTCACGCGGTCTGTACACGTGTGTGTAAAATAAGATAATGGTAACTTTGGTGGTCTTTTTTTTTTAACTGGGCACATTGGCCCACGTTAAAAATGAAATTCTGTTGCTTGCTCTCAAAAAGAATATATAATCTATACATTTTAATCACATATACAATATATATGTGAATGCCCCAACCCTGGAAGTCTTTAAGAAGATGTTAAATAGCCATTTGTCTGAAATGGTATAAGGTTCCTGCCCATGCAGGGGGTTGGACTAGAAGACCTCCAAGGTCCCTTCCAACTCTGCTATTGTATTGTATTGTATATATTCTTATGTATATCTTTATACCTGTATTTGTTTCTAATTTGTTAATCTTCTTTCATTGTTAATTTTCTAATCTCTGCACCTGTTAGCTAGCCATTTATACCACAAGTCCCATATTGAGTAATATTTCTGTTTCTCCTTTAAGTCCCAGCCTTACTCTCTCCATTTTGGCATTCTCTAATATAACCAATGTTGTTGTATTTATTTTGTACAATGACAATACAGACTGTGCTACACTACTACATTTTCTTTATTACCATTTCATCTGTAGGTGTGCTTCTGTTTGCATAGAGTGATAAAGGTATAGAGAGTGTTATGGCACAACTATGGCAATAATGAGCATAACTATGTCATATACAATATCATGCATTTAAAAAGAGATTTTAGTATAGGGTTAAGAGGATAATGGTTACGATTAGGGTGTGGAAAG
Organism: Rhabdophis nuchalis; assembly: GCA_039707465.1. NCBI lineage: Eukaryota > Metazoa > Chordata > Lepidosauria > Squamata > Natricidae > Rhabdophis > Rhabdophis nuchalis. The sequence goes on from CM077660.1 coordinate 3,340,147, forward strand.
CCATGTGTGTATTTAAAAAGGACTTGATATAACCAGTATACTACTCTTGCAAAATTGAAATTGTGATGTAGAATAAAAGAAAATGTACAATTAAAAACATGTACTTAAAAAAAAGAACATCTAATCTATCATCTATCTACAGTATTTCTATATCTATCGCTATATCTATCTATCTATCTATCTATCTATCTATCTATCTATCTATCTATCTATCTATCTTTGTATTCTCTATCTACCTACTTATCTCTATTCTCTCCCTCACTATTCTATCTCTCTCTCTCTCTCTGTATTCTCTATTCTCTCCCTCTATTCTCTCCCTCTTGCTATTCATTCTATCTATCTATCTATCTATCTATCTATCTATCTATCTATCTATCTATCTATCATCTATCTATCTATCTATCTTTGTATTCTCTATCTACCTATCTACCTCTATTCTCTCTATCTCTCTATCTCTGTATTCTCTACCTACCTACCTCTATTCTCTCCCTCTCGCTATTCATTCTATCTATCTATCTATCTATCTATCTATCTATCTATCTATCTATCTATCTATCTATCTATCTATCTATCTATCGCTATCTACACACACACACACCACTGTTCATTTTGAATACATAGTATTCATAGTGCAATGCCTCCTCCCCTAGGTTTCATCCCATCCTGGAACCCTTTGGACTACAAATCCTATTGCCAGCCAGCTCATGATCACCTCTTTTGCTTGAAAGGTAACTATCTTTTTTTTTTAGTTGGAGGCTGCCTCACAACAGCACTGAAAACAATGTTTCACTTAGCAACCTAAAATTTTGGGCTCAGTTGTGGTCGTAGTTTGAGGAGTACGTATACTGGAGGATGCTTCGGATGACAAGTCCCATCAGCCACTTCCAGGGTGGAGGTGTGGATAGGGATCATCCCTTCTTGCAGCAGGTTGCCCCCCCCCTCAAAATACTCGTTGTTTAAAGACAATCTGAAAATTTAATAAATAAAATAAAATAATGATTCTCTCTCTCTCTCTCTCTCTCTCTCTCTCTCTCTCTCTCTCTCTCTCTCTCTCTCTCTCTCTCTCTCTCTCTCTCACACACACACACACACACACACACACACACACACACACACACACACACACACACTAGGAAATGCCCCATTAACCAGTTTTGCAGGGTGGGGGCTGATGGGACTTGCTAACCCTGAGTAGATGGCTCAGTAACTAAGACACTGAGTTTGCTGATCAAAAAAGTCTGCAGTTTGGCGGTTCGAATCCCTAGTACAGGCCTCCTGCGTGAACAGGGGGTTGGACTAAATGACCTCCAAGGTCCCTTCCAACTCTGTTACTGTTTACCTCTCCCCATCACCCCCCACCAACCTAAAATTCAAGCCCCCTTTTTCTCTGTTTTTGTGTTTTGCTTGCACCTTCCCTGCCTTGTTACAATCTGGCCAAGAAGCCCTTGGTTTTATTGTCTTGTGCAAATATTGAATTTGTTATTTGTTATTTTTTAAGGGGAAAAAATATTCCAGAACTGCTTTGCTTTGCTTTCTGAGAATTCTGCTTAAATGTTACAAAAGTTACAAAAGTTTTGATACACGATGTCTTAGCCTCCTGAACATGAAAGAAATAAAGATTTGAAACTGTTTCCTACTTTCCTCCCCATACACCCCCAGTTAAAGGTTTTCAGAGGGGGTGCTTGTCCAAAAGTGCCAAATAATAGATAGTTGTCTTGGCTGTGTTTGTTTGTTGTTAGTTGCAAAGTCAAACAAACCAACACAGTAACAGAGTTGGAAAGGACCTTGGAGGTCATCTAGTCCAACCCCCTGCTCATGCAGGAGACCTGTAGTAGGGATTCGAACCACTGAACTGCCAAATTCTATTCTATTCTATTCTATTCTATTCTATTCTATTCTATTCTATTCTTTCTATTTCTATTTTTTAATTCTATTCTCTATACTCTACTCTCTCTTCTCTTCTCTTCTCTTCTCTTCTCTTCTCTTCTCTTCTCTTCTCCTCTCCTCTCCTCTCCTCTCCTCTCCTCTCCTCTCTTCTCTTTTCTGTTCTTTCTATTTCTATTTTTTAATTCTATTCTATTCTCTATACTCTGTACTCTTCTCTTCTCTTTTCTATTCTTTCTATTTTTTAATTCTATTCTATTCTCTATTCGCTTCTCTTCTTTATTCCATTCCATTCTTTCTATTTCTATTTCTATTTCTTAAATTCTATTCAATTCTCTTCTCTATTCTATTCCATTCCATTCCATTCCTATTTGTTAATTCTATTCCGTTTTGTTCTGTTCTATCAAACACACAAACACACACCCCTTAAAAAAGAAAACACGAATTCAGATGCTTCCTGACCTCCGTGGGACTCAGCCATGAAAACGGCCTTATTAAACTTCCCTGGTTTTCATATGGCTCAGGCCATTTAAGCTCCTTTAAGTGGCCCCTGGAGAATCTTCAACTATCTCGTAACGGCCACGGGTTTTTAATATTGCAAGAGTGCCAGAGGTCTACCAATAGATTCTATTGCAAAAGAACATTAAAAGTTGCAGATTTGCCGTGCAGCGGATTTTAGTGGGGATGTTCCACAGCAAGGCAGCGGTAGTTGCTTTTTTCAAGTTTCTAGCCCTCATGACTTGGTTTTGTTTGGATCGTGTTAATTGTCCTCACTGTCAGGAAATTTCCCCAAGGTTGGGATCTCTCTTTAATGATCTTCCACACTCCTAACTCCTTGTCCGGGTCTCAAGTGCTTTGAAAAATAGGTTTGACCTCTTTTCTCTGTGACAGCCCCTCAAATACTGGAAGACAGTTATGTCTTTGGTAAACCAGACATCTTTAATTCCCTTAATGGTTCATCACACATTTTGTTTTTTCCTGGGATCCCTCCTCCAAGGCAATGGCGACATTCATGGCGAAGTGTGATTAGATTACAGGTTAAGGATAGTCTCTCTGTCTATGGGGTATTATGTTTAATTGGGAATGTTATTTTAGTTTAACTTAGTTTTAATGGGGATTTTTAGCACAGGTATAGGTTTAATTTGTTCTTAAATGTTTGTATATTTGCTGTTTTTTATTCTTCCTGTGCACCGCCCCGAGTCCCTATGGGGAGAGGGAGCGGTCTACAAGTATTAAATATTATTATTATTATTATTATTATTATTATTATTATTATTATTATTATTATTATTATTATTATTATTATTATTATTATTATTATTATTATTAAACAGAGTTGGAAGGGACCTTGTAGGTCATCTAAATAAATAATAATAAATAAATATAAATAAATTTTTTATTTCTAACCCGCTCTCTCTCCCCAGAGGGACTCGAGGCGGGGCACAGGAGAATTAAAAAACAATAAACACAGAATACAAAATTTAAAAAACACAATTAAACATATCCTGCGCTAAAAACATCTAGAAAAACTAAAAACTGTCCCTAAAACCCCTTAACACCATAACTAATTAAAATTACCCTAGGCCAGCCAAACGGAAGAAATGAGTTTTTAAAAGCTGTCGGAAGGAGCGAAGGTCAGTGGTCGTTCTAATTTTGGGGGGAAGGTCGTTCCAGAGGGCTGGGCCCGCCACAGAGAGAGCCCTTCCCCTGGACGTCGCCCGCTGGCACAGCCTAGTGGACGGCACCCGGAGAAGTCCCTCTCTGTGGGAGCGAATCGGTCGCAGGGATGTATGAGGCAGAATGCGATCCCGCAGATAGCTAGGTCCCGTGCCATGGAGCGCTTTAAAGATGGTAACTAACACCTAGTCCAACCCGCCACCCAAGCAGACCCTACACCATTTTTGGAGGGAGAGGAGGAGGAAGGAGACGGAGAAGATGAAGGAGGGAGGAGGAGGAGCAGGAGGAAGTAATTCATCACATGTTTTAGCCTCTAAACCCCTTTTTACCTATTTTGCTCTTCCCTGCATTAGTTTTTTAGCATGGTACCAACAATAAACCATTTTTAAAAAACATTTTCTTTTAAATTGTAAATTCAAAAGCAAGTCAGTAAATTTAAAAGTAAGAGTAAGGCAATGTAAACTCCATGACTTTTTAAACCACATTTCCTTCCACTGATTCCTTTGGACGCAGGTCAGTCCTCAATTTATGACAATTCACTTAGCAACTGTTTGAAGTTACAACAGAGTTCCTTGGGGGGTACAAAGAAGAGGGAGTCAAACTATTCTCCAAAGCACCTGAGGGCAGGAGAAGAAGCAATGGGTGAAAACTAATCAAGGAGAGAAGCAACTTAGAACTGAGGAGGAATTTCCTGACAGTGAGAACAATTAACCAGTGGAACAGAAGTTGCCTCCAGAAGTTGTGAATGCTCCAACACTAGAAGTTTTTAAGAAGAGATTGGATAACCATTTATCTGTAGTGCTGTAGGGTTTCCTGTCTTAAGCAGGGGGTTGGACTAGAAGACCTCCAAGGTCCTTTCCAACCCTGTTATTCTATTCTATTCTATTCTATTCTTAAAGCTGCCAAATTTGAAAAGCCTTGGACGAGATGCTGGTAATTTTTCTTTTTTTGCAAATAAAATAAAATAAGAAGGGGTGAGCAAGGAACATTAGCCTACGAGAAAAATATGTTAATCTTCTTTAAATGAAGCAAGGCAGAGAGCTATTAACTCATTAAGCAAAAAAAGGACACAATCAGCAGAGAATTTAGCCTGCCATAAAAGTGCTTATATAGCATCCTTCCAGCCAGCGAGAAATGCCAGATACATTTCTCCGAAGGAGGATAATCCTGGCTCCGTGCTGAGCTTTCAAATCCCAATCTCTCTCTATATATATTATTATTATTATTATTTATTAGACTTCTATACCGCCCTCTCTCCCAAGCATGGGACTCAGGGCGGTATATATATATATATATATATATATATTCCCACCAATCTGTCCGCAGTTTGCATTACACTAATCCTAAAACATATAGATGGATGGATGGATACATAGATAGATCGATTTATGAGGTATAGGACAGGGGCCTGCAAAGTTGGCTCTTTTAAGACTGGTGGACTTCAACTCCCAGCGCTGGGAGTTGAAGTCCACCAGTCTTAAAAGAGCCAACTTTGCAGACCCCTGGTATAGGATCTCCTGCTTGGGCAGGAGGTTGGACTAGAAGACCTCTAAGGTCTCTTCCAACTCTCTTATTCTGCATTCTGTAATTATCATTTCCAATCAATCTGTCTGTTGGCAACCTGACACCCTCCTCTTCCTGAATCACCCATCCAGTTCCAACTGCGTTTTTTTTTTAATATAATTTAAAATGCAATCACTGGAGCTTAATTTTCTGACAGTGAAGACTCAAAGGAACAGCTTGTTTTCGGAAGGTGTGAGAGCTCCATCACTGGGAGCTTTCAAGAAGAGACTGGGCAGACATCTGTCAGAAATGGTGTAGGGTCTCCTGCTTGGGTGGGGGGTTGGACTAGATGACCTACAAGGTCCCTTCCAACTGTGTTATTCTATTATTACATTACATTCCAGTTGATTCCAGTCGATTCCAGTCCACTCCCACATCCCATCCCATCTCATTCTATTCTCCTTCCTTCTTTCCTCCTCCTCCTCTTCTTCTTCCTTCTTCTCTTCTCTCTTTCTCTCTTCTCTTCTCTCTTCTTTTCTCTTCAATTCTCATCTCTCCTCTCCTTTCCTCACATGGTTGTTAAAGGAATCTGGCTTCCCCATTGACTTTGGTTGCAATTTAACCAGGATGGTATAAGGTCTCCTGCTTTGAGTCGGGGGTTGGACTAGATGACCTCCAAGGCACCTTCCAACTGTGTTATTCTATTCCATTCCATTCCCATTCTCCTCCCCTCCCTTCTATTAATTCTTATTCTATTCTATTCATTCTTATTCTATTCATTCCTATTTCTATTCTATTTCTATTCTATTTCTATTCTATTTCTATTCTAATTCTATTCTATTCTATTCTATTCTTCCTATTCCTGTTCTGTTCCATTCCGTTCCATCCCCATGGTTGTTAAGAGAATCTGGCTTCCCCAATTGCCTTTGGTTGCCATTTTAACCAGGATGGTATAAGGTCTCCTGCTTTGAGCAGGGGGTTGGACTAGATGACCTCCAAGGCACCTTCCAGCTCTGTTATTCTATCCTCTACCTTACCTACGGCGAGGCGGAGAGTTTTGAAAATGAACCTTCCGATGAAGCCGGAATTTTTCTTATTAAGGACTGATGGACACTCCAATACAAAAGGCTCATGGGCGATTGATTTTATATATCATAAGTGTGCGAGGCCAGATGGAAAACTGCAGGACCACTAATAAATGGAAGAATGGATTGCGAAGCCATCTGAGTTTCCAGGAATGGCTAAGTGGACTTCTCTGATTAAGGAGGGCAATTACTTTTTTTTATATATATATAAAGACCTTTGCAGACTTTTTTTTCCAGAAATGGATAAAAATGAACCCATTTCGGGATATATTGATGAAAAAGGGCCGTTTATGGGAAGAAGGGAACGGTAATATGATAGATGGGAAGATGGGAAGTGCTCTGGGTGTAGATGGCTTTTTTCTTTTTTTTTTATTACCCCATCTTTGCCTTTTTTAGAATTTCCTGTGTCGTCTTCTACAGGTAGTCCTCCACTTACGGCCAAAATTGACCCCCCAAATTTAGGTTGCTGAGCGAGGAACTTGTTAAAGGAATTTTGCTCCCAAGAGTTGTTAAGGGAATCACTTCGTCTTCTTTTAACGACCCCATAATCCCTTGTGTGGTGGAGTCTGGGCCACTGAATGGAGCCGAGTGTTTATTGGCCAGATGCCCTTCCTGTCACCAATGCGGAGTTATATTCAGCAGGTATATTCTCATTGTGCCCAGAGAGAGAGCTATCTGTCTCTACCTAGGATCGAACTCACAGACCTCCTGATTGTGAGGTGAGAGCTCCACCTGTAAGGCCATAGCAACACTCAGCATTTAGGCTTATATCATCATTTTAACGAGCCCATAATCCCTTGCGGGGTGAAGTCTGGGCAACTGAATGGAGCCGAAGTTTGACTGGCCAGACGCTGTTCCCTGTCGCCAGTGCGGAGTTATATTCAGCAGATATAATCTCATTGTGCTCAGATAGAGAAATTTCTGCCTCTATCTAGGATCGAACTCACAGACCTCCCAATTGTGAGGCAAGAACTCCTCCTCTAGGCCACCGCACCACTCCTGTTAAGTGAATCACTGCAGTTCTTAAATTAGTGACATGGTCCGGGTTGACTTGGCTGGTCAGACGGTCGCAAAAGGGGACCGCGTGACCTTGGGACCACAACGGTCATAAGGATGGAACGGTTGCCAAGTTCCTGAATTTTGATCACGTGACTGTGAGGAAGCCTGCAACACTTCATCATAAGTGTGAAAAACAGTCCTAAGTCGCTTTTTTTCCACGCCGTGGAAAGTACAAGCCGTCACTAAACGAACTGCTGTAAGTCCAGACCATTTGTACCTGTTTCTGCAGTTTTAAAAATCTTTGCAAAATCTTCCTTTAATTAAAAAAAAACAAAACCCAAAAATAAAGTTTAAATTAAAGGGACCAGAATGATAGGAGAGGCAGTTTTTGACTTATAACCATTCATTTAGGGACCGTTCAAAGTTACAACGGCATGGGAAAGAGTGACTTATGACTGTTTTTCACACTTAACGACTGTTGCAACCTCCCCAGGGTCACGTGATTAAAATTCACACGCTTGGCCGCTGACTCACGTTTATGACGGTCGCAATGTCCCGGGGTCACGTGATCCCCTTTTGCGACCTTCGACACGCCAAGTCAACAGGGGTCCGATTCACTTAACAACCAAATTACTAAACTCAGCGATTCACTTAAAAACGGTGGCCAGAAAGGTTATAAAGTAGGGCACTGTACCGCTGTCTTGATTAGCCACTGAAATTTTGTGGTCTCAGTTTGTGGACGTAAATCAAGGACAGCCAGCGATGCATTGCCTCACACACCCAACTCTTGGTTTTCTTCCGTTCCATGAAGCAGCTGCAAATGCATTTCCTATTAAACCTTGGAGAATAAGGCAGGAGAAAGGAAAGGACTCATATCACGGTTTAAGAAAATGTTTCTTTTTTTTTTTAATTCACATATTTACAGTGCAATAATACAAGTCAACGTGGCATCATGCCGGCTGTGTATTTTACCTGTGCGTGTTGGAAAAAAAATAATATATATAGATAGATCGATCGATAGAAGATATAAATAAGGAAAGGTGAAACCTTGGCGTTTTTCAGCACCAATGCTGGCCGCAAGAAGAAAAATGCACATCACAACTTACAAGGTGACCAGTGAATGGGCCTCGAATCCGATTACAAAGTCAAAATGTCTTGAAGGTGGCTGTGTTTTATCCCAATCCAGCAGGTGTCAAGAGGTGCCCGTCGCTCCCTCTGGGATCTCTGTGGGTGCCTTTTATGTAGGACGCCAACCCTCCCAGGGTCTCGGAGTCCGTAGCAGCAGGGGGTCAGAAAATATCTCCGTCCTTTGGACACGCGCATCCGACGTTCACTGCAACATTCTCCGGGTGAGAGAGGAGGGCAGAGCGATAGAAGGAGGGAAGAGCGAGGGCAACGCTGCTTCTTTCTGTTCTTCTGGAGCGTCCAGCAAATGCTGCATGTAACAGGAAGTGCCCAGCAGGACATGGCCAGTGGCTTGCATGGTGAAAAGTGTCCAGCGAAGAGCTTCCCTGGGAAAACCAGGAGAAATTGGAGAGAGAGAGAGAGAGAGAGAGAGAGAGAGAGAGAGAGAGAGAGAGAGAGAGAGAGAGAGAGAGGTGGTTAGGGGAGCAAGAAGGCCACCTAGACGGTTTACAATAAGAGTTTAAAGTTCTCTTTGAACCCTGAACTAGCACATTTCATCAACAAAACGACATGCATAGACATGGTTCATGGGGAAAACCACGGTTGGTTGCAAAGCATTGCTTGATGTAGAGCCAACCACAATTTTGGGAATTGAAGTCCACACTGTTGTCAAGATTGAGAACTCCCATTAATAAAAGCCTGGGTTCGGATCACAGGATAAGAACACAAAATTATTCCTGTCCTGTATCTGGACAGTAACATTAACATAGGACTCTTCGGCATAAAAATTCTGTTCATATATAGCACCACAGATCAAACAAAGAGAACAGTCACCATGTGCTTTACTGCTTAACTGTAACAGGAAACGGGAAAACTCTACTTAGAACAAAAGAACACAGAGTAAAGTATATACCACAGATCCAAACTTGTAAACACTCCCATCCACTGGCTGAATTCTACTGTAGTTGTTGCCTAAAAATAACATTCCAACAAAAACACAACTGTGGCTTTTGTAATCCTTAGTTAGACAAGACTTTCTCTTACAGCCTGCAAACTTTGGGGTCTGATCAACAGAACGGGGCAAAGTTGGTTAGTTGGTTGGTTGTTTAATGTGCCGCCCATCTCATCAGAGAGAACGCTGGGCGGCTGACCGGCATTAAAACTAGTACACATTAAAACGATAGAAGAATAAGCAATAATAAAACTGGTTATGCCTGTGAGCAAATTGTGGGTGGAATAATCCCCAAGGGGTTATTAATGGCAAATGATGATGGGAAAGGCCAAGCCAGCGAGACAAAGAGTCTTACTTCATGAGCCTCTTTGCCCCATAGCATTGCATATCGTAGGACATGCTGTAGGTCCCGTAGAGAGTAGCCTTGATGTTCAAAGAGCCAAGGATATCCTGGGGGTTGGTCTTGTATAGGTCGAACGTGATACAGGCCACATCAATCCGACGGCGAGGTTTATGGGACAGCGAGAGCTGGTAGCCAGCTTTCTGGGGACGAAAAAAATGGAAAAAAAAGGTTTAATGCCAGCATTCCAAATAGCATCCAAAAGTAAATCAGAGTCCAAGGTAAAGGATTCCTCCAAGTTCCAATGGATGAAGAGAGCCATGTTGGCACATCTGGCAAGACCCGAATCTGAAAGCTTCCAGGTTTCCACACCCAGTTGAAAGTTCAAGATCTTGCCCTCCACACCCACAAGTCCATCCCACGGTCCAATCTCCCACTGCCACGCTGGCAGCTTCCACCCATCCAGTTCCGGTCAGGTGCAGAGGTGCAAAGATAAAGGATGACCTTGGCTTTCTAGAAAGAACGTTGTTATGGCTACATAGCATCTAACTCCGTACAATCCCATTTTCCCACCATAGAAAAGGCATAGCAGAAAGTGTGGCAGGCCAAAGATCCAAAAGAAAAGATGGCTGCAGGCTTGACTGTCTAACAAAGAGAAGGACTAAGGGATGACATGATAGCAGTCTTCCAATATTTGAGGTGCTGCCACAAAGAAGAGGGGATCAAGCTATTCTCCAAAGCAGCTGTGGGGGCAGGACAAGAAGCAATGGGTGAAAACGAATCAGAGAGAAGCAACTTAGAACTAAGGAGAAACTTCCTTACGGTGAGGACAATTAACCAGTGGAACAACTTGCCTCCAGAAGTTGTGGATGCTCCATCCCTGGAGGTTTTTAAGGAGAGATTGGACAGCCGTTTGTCTGGAATGGTATAGGGTCTCCTGCTTGAGCAGGGGGTTAGACTAGAGGACCTCCAAGGTCCCTTCCAACTCTGTTATTCTGTATTCTGTAATGAACGCTATTGAGCAGAGTCTCTGCATCCAAAGCTTTGCGCAGACTCCCTTTAAAGTCAAGGTTGTCGGTTGCTGTCGGTTTTTCGGATTCTAGTCCTCATGATGAAAGAGCAATCAATCCATGACTCCATGACATTTATAGCCAAGAGAGAAAAATCTGTTTTTCCTCTCCTCTCTCTTCACCTCTCATAACCTAAACCCCGAGAGTTATCAATTTCAGCGCTGCGTCTTCCATTTCCTTTCTCTAATACGGTTTGCTGGGAATTGCCTTTATCGCGATGACACTTATTTAAATGGCTCTTCCCTGCCCTGATCACAGGGAGCTTGACAAGGAGAATCATAAAACGATGTGGCATTTAAAATCAACTTTCAAATGTTTCATTTCCATAAAAAACGAGTGTCGTTTTTTCCACTTTTCAGAACAGAATTCTGGGTGGCCCACCCTTCGCCTCGCAGGAGCTGAGTCACCTAACCATAGGATCTTGGGCTACGTTCCCTGGGAAGGAGGTTCTAACCTAACTGGACAACAGCATGTCCTTGAAATGAAGATGATCAAATCTTCCTGGTTTAAGTCTTACAATCTGGCTCCTCACCTTGGCTGGACGCCACACCTGTCCCTCCGTTAAGGCCAGCAACACCGTTCCGTCTTCCAAGGTTTGGAAAAACTCTTCTGATTCTATGCTGGTGCCGTCTTCATCCAAGACGAGGAAGATGGGCCCCACCAAGTTCAGAGCAGTTCGTACCTGCGGTGATAAATTGGATCGGATACCTTGCCGTTCAGAGACAACCTAGGAATCAGGGTTTGTTAACCAGGGAGCATCTCCTGACCAAGCTGGCTTAGAAAGGAAGCTTTGACGCTAATAGTTTTTCCTTGGATGAGGTGATGAGATCCTCACCCAGGACCTATTGGTCTCCATTTAAAAAGCGATAACTGAGTCTGCATTCTGAAATATTTAACATTGATGACGTTACCTAGTTGGGTGATGAAATGCCCTGCAAGAAAGCCACCAAGTTCAGAGAGCACCGAGGATTCCATAGTCCCTCCCTCTCTCCTCCTCCTCCTCCCCCTCCTCCACTCCCTTCTAGCACTGATGATGTTCCCTAGTTGGGTAATGAAACATCTTCGAGAAAATAACCAAGCCCAGAGAGCACCAAGGACCCCACAGCCCTCCTCCTCCTCTTCTTCCTCCTCCCACCTTCTAGCACAGATATTGTTACCTAGTCTGGTCATGAAACACCTGCAAGAAAACCACCAAGGATCCCACAGTGCTTCTCCTTCTCGTCCACCCTCTCCACTTTGCAAACCTCCTAGCACTGATGACGCTACCCAGTTGGGTCGCGAAACGTCTTCCAGAAACCCACCAAGCTCGGAGTGTACCAAGGACTCCACAATTCAACCCCGAGCGACGAATAGTCTCTTCTATCCATTCGGAAAGACTTTAAACTTTTTAAATACGGTGATGGGGGAGTCCATGGTGCCCAGAATTTGCCCGTTGCCCCGCACTTACTTTCTCGAGCAAGTCGTCCAGATTCTCGGCCATGATGCCTTTCCTCAGCGTGCGCTCGCGGTTGTTTACGCGGTAAGGCCTGGGGCATGGGGCGGGGCCAGCCAGCAGCTGCTGGGTCGCGGAAGCACTGGCCGACACACATCTGGAAGAGGGAGAAACGTCATTTGAGGTAGCGGGAGGATAAAAACAGCCCCTGTTTTGCAAGCCGGGTTTGGCCAATCTTCATCCCCTATCCCTTTTCTTTGGCTCTTTCTCTCCCTCCTGAGAGCTTTCGCCTCTGTGATTCTGCAAAATATATTTGAATACAGGTAGCTCCAGTTGGTAGGCAGGCTGTTCGTTTGAGCCCTGAGCTTGGCCAGTGGGTTGCAACCACATGCAACCCAATGGCCAAGCGCGGAGCTCAAACCTGCTCTGACCGAGGCTTCTTCCCGAGAGCCTGAAGCTAACTCCTGGTCCTGGCAAAAAATCCTTTGATTAATTGAGTGTGAATTCTGCTCATTCGCAGCCAGCAAAGTCTTTCGAGGGAGGATTTACGGTCACAGACCTTATCTGGCTTGGCCGATCTCTGCAGAACTTGGCAAGGAGTCTCCAAGGAGAGTCACGAACCAATGAAGCGAGCTAATTGTCACCTGCAAACTCCACTCCCCTGGCGCTCCTCTTTTATTCCCTCTGGGAGGAAATCATCGTCCACCTGTGGCCTTCCTCCCAAGTCGGCCCCTGTTCTTTAGCTCTTCCCTTCGCCTGGCCGCTCTGCGCATGCACACACTGGGAACAGGCTCCAGCTGTTCTTCTGCCCCATTGATGTCTGACTCCGAAGGCAGCTGAGAACTGTCAGAGGGCCCTGGCCCCCTCTCAGCCTCCGACACAGAGCCCTCCTCAGAGCCTTCCCCAGACTCCAGGACTGGCCCAGGTTCCTCCCCAACCCTCCTCACTCTCCGAATCTGCTGGCCGCTGGCCAGCAACAACTACGTTTCTTTCTGAAGGAACCCAAAGGTGTTGAAAAATAGAACAGAACATCCAAAATATCTGTAATTCAAGACCAGAGGATGAGGTGGAGGGGACCATCGCTGCTTATCGATGGATACTTACTTGGAAAGGGATCGGGGGCTGAGGAGACCCAAGGATTTCTTGGCATAATCCATCAGGCGGCAAAAGAATAAAGTTCAGGCTCTAAAGGAAGAGAAAACTGGGTTAAAGGGTGTCCCTTTCTTCATTTCTTTCTTTTTAAAAAAGCGACATCTTGATGGATGGGGAGGAGGCCTGGATATTATTGATTTCATGCTTTTATCTCTCTCTCTCTTTCTCTCTCTCTCTCTTTTCTTCCGTTGGTGTTGTCTTTCCTCCTTTTCGAGTATTTTTCCAAATACATCCCTGCATCTGAGAAAGCCAGCCAAAACTGCTTTATCTATAGCCTTTTTTTTCTTCTTCTTTCTATGAAAGAAAGAACTCTGCACTTGAGGAGTTTTGGCAAATCACAAGGATTGGAAGAAGTGGTGGGATTCAAATAATGTAACAACCGGTTCTCTGGCCTAAATGATTTTTTCCCCCCAACAACCAGTTCACCAAACGGCTCAGAAAGTTTAACAACCGGTTCTCCCAGAGTGGTGCAAACTGGCTGAATCCCACCACAGGCTGGAAGGGACCTTGGAGGTCTTCTAGTCCAACCCCCTGCTCAAGCAGGAGACCCTATCCCGTTTCAGACAAATGGGTGTCCGATCTCTTCCAGAAAACCAGCACCTACAACGTCTGGAGGCAAGCGGTCCCACCGGTTAATTGTTCTCCCTGTCAGGAAATGTCTCCTTGGAGAAGGTAATTGACTCGTTAATTAATTCATTCAGGAATTAATGGACTGGTTAATTCTGGGATAACAGAAGAATAGGGTTGGAAGGGACCCTGGAGGTCTTCTAGTCCAACCCCCTGCTCAAGCAGGAGACCCTATGCCATTCCAGACAAATGGCTATCCAATCCCTCCTTAAAAACCTCCAGTGATGGAGCAGTCACAACTTCTGGAGGCAAGCTGTTCCACCGGTTAATTGCTCTCCCTGTCAGGAAATTTCTCCTTATGGGAGGTAGAAAGCTTCCGTCCATTGCTGAGAATATGAGTCCCTCCTCCTTCTCTGTGATAGCCTCTCAAATACGAGAAGACAGCTCTCCTGTCTCCCCTAATCCTTCAATTCAAGGGGAGTTGACCCCCTTCCCTTCTCCTCCCCCTCTTTCCTCTCCAGGCAGGACCCCTGCCTCAAACATTCCCCTCCCCTCTTGCCAACGAAACTCCAAACTTGCCTTCCCAGCCGATCAGCTAATCCTGATTTCTCTGCCACTCGGCTGACGTCTCTCTTGGCTTTATAAGAGCCCGGCCCCTCGGCTGCCCTTTAGACAGGGAAGGGAAGGTGTGACAGCTACCACGTGGGTGAGGCAATGTGCCAACCCCGCCGGGCTGTTGCGTCAGGCGGGATGAGGTCTGTGGGCGCTCAGAGTCTCTTGAGCAATTGGGACAAAGGAGAATGTTTTGACACTGCTGCCCAAGGCAGAAACATGCCTGCATTTCAGGCACTCCCAAAAGCTTGGATGCCAGGCGGGTTGGGCTAAGAATGATTGGGCCAAACTCACCCAGCTGGCTTTTGTGGCTAAGGTAGAACTAGAACTCACCATCGCCTGAGGATTGGCCGGAAGTCACCCAGCTGGCTTTCAGGCCTATGGTGGGACTAGAACTCACTGTTTCCTGGTGATTGGCCCAAAGTCATCCAGCTGGCTTTCATGCCTATGGTGGGACTAGAACTCATTGTCTCCTGGCGATCGGCCCAAGTCACCCAGCTGGCTTTCATGCCTAAGGTTGTACTAGAATTCACTGTCTCCTGGTGATTGGCCCAAAGTCACCCAGCTGGCTTTCATGCCTAAGGTTGTACTAGAATTCACTGTGTCCTGGTGATTGGCCCAAAGTCACCCAGCTGGCTTTCATGCCTAAGAAGATATTAGAATTCATTGTCTCCTGGTGATTGGCCCAAAGTCACCCAGCTGGCTTTCATGCCTAAGGTGGTACTAGAATTCACTGTTTCCTGGTGATTGACCTAAAGTCATCCAGCTGGCTTTCATGCCTATGGTGGGACTAGAACTCATTGTCTCCTGGTGATTGGCCCAAAGTCACCCAGCTGGCTTTCATGCCTAAGAAGGTACTAGAATTCATTGTCTCCTGGCGACTGGCCCAAAGTCACCCTGCTGGCTTTCCTGCCTAAGGTGGTGCTAGAACTCACTGTCTCCTGGTGATTGGCCCAAAGTCACCCTGCTGGCTTTCCTGCCTAAGGTGGTGCTAGAACTCACTGTCTCCTGGTGATTGGCCCAAAGTCACCCTGCTGGCTTTCCTGCCTAAGGTGGTGCTAGAACTCACTGTCTCCTGGTGATTGGCCCAAAGTCACCCAGCTGGCTTTCCTGCCTAAGGTGGTACTAGAACTCACAGTCTCCTAGCTTTGACCCTGGAGCCCCAACCACTAGACCAAATATTCCCCCTGCCTGCCCCCTAAGAGTTTTCTGTGCATAGCCTTCCAACTCCCCACCTTCCCGTGAAGCAGCCTCCCACAAGATGCCCTGTTTTGCAGCGGTTTGCAAAACCGACACTATGCGTGAGGACGAACCCAGCAAGAGCTATTTAATGTTGCAAGGGGCAACCTGGTGTTTGTTACACAGCAACGTCGAAGGTGTGTGACCCTTTTCGCTCCTGCTGGACTCTGGACTCCTCACCTTTAGCCAGACGTTGTCACTCCAAAGAGTCACAGCAGGGCACCATTCTCTGTTTATGGACTCTAGTGCAACAGTGCGTCTATCGCAGGTTTTCTGAATCTCGGCTCTTATGACTTAATTTCTACCTTGCTAGTTGTTTAAAAACCCTTCAGAAGGAAAAACCCATTTCAAACATTGACTGCCATCATGATAATTTATTTGCCAGTGGTCTGCTTTTGTTCAAACCCAAATTTTGGATACAAATTTAATTTTTGAGCAGTGCTCCGGGCACGATATTGCCAACAACAACAAAAAAGCAATTTTAAGCCATCCTGATGGGATTGGCTACAGTGGACTAAAATTGACTAAATAAATTAAAGCAAGTTTCTGGTCCTTATGGGGAGCCAGTTATTCAATTCACACCCGTTTCCAATTGTTATTTAGAGTTTTTAATTAGCCGTGAGAGTGAGACTGGGAGGGGAATTTGATACAAATCAAATTGCTAATAAAATCAGCTGAGGTTCTACATCATGCTTTTCCCTAAGTTGATCAACAACAATGTACAAGAAATAAACCGGGTTAAGGTTCACACAATATGCTAAGCCAATGTGTCTTGGAAGTGGAAGATACTTCTAATATATTCTGCGGCTAGCAGGATTCCCACAACACTGACTAGAAATAATACAATACAATACAATAGCAGAGTTGGAAGGGACCTTGTAGGTCATCTAGTCCAACCCCCTGCGTGGGCAGGAACCTTATACCATTTCAGACAAATGGCTATCTAACATCTTCTTAAAGACTTCCAGGGTTGGGGCATTCACAACTTCTGGAGGCAAGCTGTTCTAGAGGTTAATCGTTCTAACTGTCAGGAAATTTCTCCTTAGTTCTAAGTTGCTTCTCTCCTTGATTAGTTTCCACCCATTGCTTCTTGTCCTGCCCCCAGGTGCCTTGGAGAATAGTTTGACTCCCTCTTCTTTGTGGCAGCCCCTGAGATATCGGAACACTGCTATCATGTCTCTCCTTCTTAGAATAACTTAGAAATAACACCTGGTTTCAACAAACCATGTTAAAACAAAGCCAAAACCTTATGTTTGGCTTTGTAACAAGCCATGTTTAAGGCCACACTTGGAATACAGCATCCAGTTTTGGTCGCCACGATGTAGAAAAGATGTGGAGACTCTAGAAAGCGTGCAGAGAAGAGCAACAAAGAGGATTAGGGGACTGGAGGCTAAAACAGATGAAGAACGGTTGCAAGGAACTGGGGATGTCTAGTTTAATGAAAAGAAGGACCAGGGGAGACATGATAGCCTCATCTATTTTAATTATGAAATGGCTACCCTGTTAGGATTAGAGATTTTGCATAATTTTAGGTTTTCATGTATTTTCTAGGCTAAGTCCTGGGCTCAATAATAAGGACTGTGAAAGGGATCTTGGAGTCCTAGTAGACAATCACTTAAATAGGAGGCAGCTGTGTGCTGCAGCTGCTAAAAAAGCCAACACAGTTCAAGGCTGCATCAACAGAGGGAGAGAATATCACTTGAAGGGTTAATACCACTTTATAAGGCCTTGGTGAGGCCA
Organism: Rhabdophis nuchalis; assembly: GCA_039707465.1. Taxonomy (NCBI): domain Eukaryota; kingdom Metazoa; phylum Chordata; class Lepidosauria; order Squamata; family Natricidae; genus Rhabdophis; species Rhabdophis nuchalis. The sequence continues at coordinate 3,357,524 of CM077660.1, forward strand.
CACTGGGAATATTTGCATCCAGTTTTGGTCGCCACGATGTAGAAAAGATGTGGAGACTCTGGAAAGAGTGCAGAGAAGAGCAAGAAAGAGGATTAGGGGACTGGAGGCTAAAACATGTGAAGAACGGTTGCAGGAATTGGGTTACGTCTAGTTGATTGAAAAGAAGGACATGGGGAGACAGGATAGCCGTGTTCCAATATTTGAGGGGCGTCCCATATGGAACAGGGGGTCAAGCTATTCTCCAAAGCACCTGAAGGCAGGACAAGAAGCAGTGGGTGGAAACTAATTAAGGAGAAAAGCAACTTAGAACTGAGGAGGAATTTCCTGACAGTGAGAACAATGAATCAGTGGAACAGACGTTGCCTCCAGAAGTTGTGAATGCTCCAACACTGGAAGTTTTAAAGAAGAGATTGGATAACCATTTTGTCTGAAGTGGTGTAGGGTTTCCTGCCTGAGCAGGGGGTTGGACTAGAAGACCTCCAAGGTCTCTTCCAACTATTCTATTCTATGCCACAGAACAAACCATGGTTAGAACAAAACCATGGTTAGAACCAGGTCTTGTAGCAAGTGGAAAGAATGTAGCTGAAGCACAGAGACTTATCGACCCTGCTATCTCAGGATCCAGAATTATGATGGATTAATTCATAGCGAGGTATCTTGTTAATTGTACCTAGTTGAATTGAATCATAAGCTAAGTAAATAGATGGTATACCACCATTCACACAGCCCCCTCCCAAAACACTAAAAAACGTAAAATGAGGGAGGGGCAGCAGGAGAGCTTTAAGAAGAGACTGGAGCGCTGCTTGGCTGAAGTGGCTTAAAGCCTCCTGCTTGAGCAGGGGGATTGGACTAGAAGACCTCCAAGGTCCCTTCCAACTCTGTTAAACAAGGGAATGAAAAGGCCAAAGTCATTGAAATCCAGCCTGCTCACCAGAAATCTCCTCCCCTCCCTTCCCACTTACCAAACAGCTGCGTCCACTCAACCCGGCTTCCTTGTTTTTCAAGACTGGAAGTGCTCTGCTCTTATAGCGGAACACCCCCCATCTCCTCCCCCTCTTCCCCTCCCCTCAATCTCCTCCCCCAGCCCTCCTGACCAGGGGAAGGGATCACGGGACCGCCCTGTAGCGTCCCAATGAGACCACACTTGGAATGCAGCATCCAGGTTTGGTCACCAAGATACAAACGAGGGGGTTGGACTAGATGACCTGCAAGGTCCCTTCCAACCTCTGTGAATCTGGTGCTTGAAAGAGGGCAGAGAAGAGCAACCGCGATGATTAAGAGGGCTGGTGGCTAAACCTAGGATGAAGGATTGTGGAAACTAGTTTAACAAAGAGGAAGAATTTTGGTCACGTGACGATGGGGCGGCTGCAACCGTCGTAAGTGTGAAAACGGTCATAAGTTGCTTTTTTTTTCAACACTGTTGTAACTTAAACAAACTCTGGGAAGTTGAGGACTTGCCTGTATAGAGTAGAAATGCAGCTGATGCTATGCAGGCCAGGCGGCTATGAACTCCTTCTGAGAAAGAGCTGTCAGCGGGAGAATAAGGCTGTAATTCTACCTGAAGGCAGTTTTTTCTTCCCCCTTTCCTTTTCTCGCCAGTCTTCCACCCCAAGGCTATATAAGAAATGATAAAGATACTTTTGCATCATGTTTCATCTCCAAGAACTGTGGGGTTGTTGTTGTTTTTTCCTGCGGTATTCTTGGCAGCTTTGCAAAAAGCGCTTTCTTTCTTTCTTTCTCTTTTTTTTGCAAGGAGTTTGTTCAACTTTTCAGTTTTAATCAACAGCCCGGGGATATCCAGGGAGATCTCCATCCAAACACCAGCTGGGGCTGACCCTGCTTAGCTTTTGAGAGCAGCCAAGCACGAAAACAGCAGCAAAGAGGAACTGAAATAGGTCGATTGGAATAGAGCTGAAGGTTTGGAGACCCCTGAAACAGGAGACAATTTCCGTATACAGTGACATCTGGATGCTAAGAGCAATAGAATAGAATTAGAATTGAATTAGAATATAATAGAAGAAGGAAAGAAGGAAGGAAGGAGAAAAGAAAATAGAATAGAATAGAATAGGGAAAGAGGGAAGGAAAATAGAATAGAATAGAATAGAATAGAAGGAAGGAGAATAGAATAGAATAGAATAGAATAGAAGGAGAATAGAATAGAATAGAATAAGGAAAGAAGGAAGTAGAAGAGAAGAGAATTAGAAGAGAAGAGAATAATGAAAGAAGGGAGGAGAATAGAATTAGAATAGAATAGAATAGAATAGAATAGAATAACGAAAGAAGGAAGGAGAATAGAAAGAATAGAACAGAATAGACCTTGGAGGTCATCTAGTCCAACCCCCTGCTCAAGCAGGAGATCCTATACCATTTCAGACAGGTGGCTGTCCAGTCTCTTCTTAAAAGCCCCTAGTGATGGAGCACCCAAACTGTGGTGATTCACTTAACGACTGCAGCAAAATGGTCCCAACATCAGATGTGAGCGCTTTAGAACACCCCCCCCCCGCCCAGCTTAGCAACCGAAAATTCTTCCACCATGGGTCGCCGTGAGCCCAACGGTCATTAAGCAACCAATCCTAAATCGAGAGCTCTCCCTGCCTCCTTTATTCCCATGTGATTTCGAAGCTGTCTTTATTTCTATTCTCTCTCTTTTTTTATTGCCTGCTTCTTTGTTCTTCCAATCAATGCTTTGCTGGCCATAAAAAGAGAGATAAAGAAACAGTTGAATTGATTTATGGATTAAGTGCTCTGCACCCTCCTGAAAAAATGTCTGGATGGAGAGACAAATTTTCATCGGAAAAAGGGCCTGGCTATATAATCCTTATAGCACATTTCTCAATCTGGGTGTTGTGGCCTGCCAGAGGCCAGTGGAGCTGACAGCAGAGTCGGACAGCAAGGACATGGGCCAGTCCTGGGGGGCTGAGGAAAGCTCAGACGAGGGCTCTGCATCGGAGGCAGAGAGGGAGCTAGACAGCAGTGAGGGCAGAAGAACAGCTGGAGCCTCTTCCCAGTGTGCCCATGCGCAGAGCTGCCAGAAGACAAGAACAACTAAGGGTCGACCTTAGGGGGGATTGGCCCGTCCCAGAGGAAACAAAAGAGGAAACAAAAGAGGAGCGAATGGGGAGGGGGGCTTTTGCAGGAAACAATTCATTCCTTCGGTCGTGTCAAGAGTGAAAAGTTCTGGTTGTGACATTAAGAGACCCTATGCCAAGTTTTGCCTTGCCCTGCGGTTGAAAACTTGTGATCTGGCAGCTCTCCAGGCGAGATAAGGTTCGTGTGGATAAACATTCCTCTGAAAGACGGTTTGCTTAAAGCCTGGCTGACTGTGATTGAAAGGAATTCACATTTCGTGTAAACAAAAGGGGTTTTGTCGGGACCCAGACTCTGCTTCTTGCTTTTGAAGGAAGCCTCGGTCAGAACACAGGTCAACTTTAAGATCTGTGGGTTTCCAGGGCGGGCCAGATGTAAGCACCCCCATGGGCCCGATCCAACCCATGGGCCTTGAGTTTGACACCCCTGGGCTAGATGTGTACTTCTCTCCCTTGACTGTTTAACTTACTTCATTATCGCTGCACCCTGTACGACAAAATTAAATGCCATCTTCAGTGTACATGATAATCATAAAAAAAAAAACACAAACACCCATTCTTCACGTTCTATACCAGGAGTCTGAAACCGGTGGCTCTGGAGCCACATGTGACTCTTTCATCCCTCTGCTGCAGCTCCCTGTTGCTCAAAATATGCGCCACAATTGTGCCATTTATTGAGGTTTTGTATCCATTTTTTTTAAGTTCAAAGTGTTTCTGTTGCACGCAGAAATATTTTTTTCCCTCTGTAGCCGTTCATTGATTTCATAAATGCAACACACTATAGTGTTTTTTTTTAAAATACATAGCATAAAGGTTAAAAAAAAAAATTTATATGCAGTGCTAGCTTCATTTTTAGACGTCAAGATTGTTTTATGGCTCCTGGTGTTTTCTTTTCTCTGGGAGATGGGTCCAAATGACTCTTTTGAATGTTTTAAGGTTGCCGACCCCGGTTCTATACAATTGAATTGAAATCCCCCGAGTTTGCATTCATACGGCACCAATATTATTCATCGTACGATTTATCCTCCTATCCCCAGGAAAGCCCATCGGGCACTCCGCGACACGCCAGCAGCCCATCTCCCGAGATCTCAAGCTGCTTTGCTCAAGAAGGTGGCAAAGAAAGAGATGATTGAACATACGGTTGATATAAAGTAAGAACTCTGTATATGCTGATCTTTTATATGTTATTTTTAAAATTGTAAAACTGAGAGATCTGGAGGGATTTCTACTACTACTAACAATGGAGCTACCAAAATTTTCTATGTACCCTTTTACCTTTTACCCATAAATGTTTTAAAACCAATCAAATTATTAAAAAGAAGAAGAAGAAGAAGGTGGACAGTCGTGACCCGAACCCACCTCAGAAGGGACAAAGTATTTGCAAAGTATTTGCCAACAGCTGGCTGTTCCCCCCCCCCCATTCCTCCCCCCATGGCACAGTCGCTTCTCTCTGATGGATCACGTCCCTTCCATTATGCAGAAAAGACATCGGAAAGGAAAGGGAACGCCCTGTTCTCTTCATGTCAGTCCAGCCAAGGGAGGCAGGCAACGTGTCTAAAGGAGAGGATAAAACACAAGGCAGGATGCCAACGGTCTCCGTTCTCCTTCTCTTCATTATGTGGGACAGGACTGGAGCGTTCCTTCGGAAGACGTCACCAGGGGTTGCGTAAAACCGAGTGAAGCGGGAGGAAACGTGGAGGGTCAATCCAATCCAATAGCAGAGTTGGAAGGGACCTTGGAGGTCTTCTAGTCCAACCCTCTGCCTAGGCAGGAAACCCTATACCGTTTCAGACAAATGGCTACCCATCATCTTCTTAAAGACTTCCAGTGTTGGGGCATTCACAACTTCTGGAGGCAACTTCTGTTCCACTGGTTAATTGTTCTCACTGTCAGGAAATTCCTCCTCAGTTCTAAGTTGCTTCTCTTCTTGATTAGTTTCCACCCATTGCTTCTTGTCCTGCCCTCAGGTGCTTTGGAGAATAGCTTGACTCCCTTTTCTTTGGGGCAACCCCTGAGATATCGGAAGACTGCTATCATGTCTCCCCTAGTCCTTCTTTTCATTAAACGAGACATACCCAGTTCCTGCAACCATTCCTCATATGTTTTAGCCTCCAGTCCCCTCATCCTCTTGGTTGCTCTTCTCTGCAATCTTTCTAGAGTCTCCACATCTTTTCTACATCATGGCGACCAAAATTGGATGCCGTATTCCAAGTGTGGCCTTCCCAAGGCATTATAAAGTGTTATTAACCCTTGATTATCTCCCTCTGTTTATGCAGCCTAGAACTGTGTTGGCTTTTTTGGCAGCTGCTGCACACGGCTGGCTCCTATTTCAATGGTTGTCCACTAGGACTCCAAGATCCCTCTCACAGTTGCTACCATTGAGCAAGGTACCACCTATACTGTACCTGTGCATTTCGTTTTTCTTGCCTAAATGTCGCTGCTCAACACCTGCTCAAGCAGATACTTGTTGCCCTCTTGGGCAGGTCCAAATATCGTGACAATTTGGACGTGGGGTCTCCTTGCCTCTCCTTCGTGCTCCTCCAAGCCAGGACCATCAAAGGATACTTCCAGGGATGAGATTCAGCCAGTTTGGATCGGTTCAGCTGAATCGGTTGTTCCGATTTTGTGCAGTTCAGGGAACCGGTAAAATCGACCTTAGGTGGTGTAATTGTGGGTTCTCTAAGCCCAAAATTTGAAGCCTGGTGGCATAAGGTATCCTGTTGTGAGCAGAGGAGTGGAGGACTCATCTCATGACTTGCTCAATTGTGTTAATATCCAATATACCAGGGGTCTCCAACCTTTGCAACTTTAAGTCTGAAGGACGTCAGCTCCCAGAATTCTCCAGCCAGCTTTTGAGAAGTCTGGGAGCTGAAGTCCTTCAGACTTAAAGTTGCAAAGGTTGGAGACCCCTGCAATATACAATGTGGATTCCAGGCAGACAAGCTGTATTCGAGGATTGGTCTAGCAAAGGATTCGTATGCCCTCGTTTGCAGTTCAATATTACCTGAGAAGAAGCTTTGCAAGATTGGGTTGACAACTCTTTCCCAAACTTAGGAAACTTATCTTGGATGAGTAGGACTGCTGGCAAAATGTTTGCCGTCATCATCATCCTATTTTTACTAGCGTTTTCATCTTTTATAGCAGCAGAATTATCAACGGACTGTCTAAAGCAGCGCTTCTCTGCCTGAGTTCTTTTAAGATGGGTGGACTTCAACTCCCAGAATTCCCCATGCCGGTTGGGGAATTGGGTGGACTTCAACTCCCAGAATTCCCCATGCCGGTTGGGGAATTGGGTGAACTTCAACTCCCAGAATTCCCCATGACGGCTGGGGAATTCTGGGAGTTGAAGTCCACCCATTTTAAAGCTGCCGAAACTGAGAAATGGAGCTCCAAGACGCCCATTATAATAGGCTTAGAGTTAATAATCTCGCTTTGAACGGCAGAAATGCTTCTTATCCAAACCCTTCAAGAACCAATTCATTTAAAATGACAATAATGGGAAGTTTATTGAATTCTTTGTTGCCAGCCATTTTGGAAATGTGATTAAATGTCGCTCTTACTTAGAGGACAAAAATTAAAAAAAAAATAATAAAGTGAAAAATAACCTAAAAAGAGAGGAGGGCAGAGAAGGCAGGCCTTTGGGCTGTAGATTTATGAACGTAGAACAGGAAGAAATTATTTTCCGAAAAAGCTTAGAGGTGGAGAACCAATAAAACACTCGTTTTCCTCAAACTAATATATATATATATGTTAGTTTTTTTAATGAGCTGATCAATAAATTAGAGAGAAAGATATAGCTCATAAAACTAACACACACACACACACACACACACACACACACACATATGTTAGTTTTATGAGCTGATCAATAAATAAATCAGAGAGACCAGGATAGAGCTATTTCGAGCTTATTAGCTCTCATCAGCTGGCCATACCCTTTACTGGGACTCGAACCGGGGACTTGACTCATACCAGTAAAGGGTATGGCCAGCTGATGAGAGCTAATAAGCTCAAAATAGATCTATCCTGGTCTCTCTGATTTATTTATTGATCAGCTCATAAAACTAACACACATATCTAAAAAATTTACACAATGGAACTCTTGGTTTTCTGTCTAGATTGTCTCTGGTGATGAGCCGAAAGGCAGAAAAGGAAACAGTATGCTTCTTCCCTTAATTGTTGTTGTTGTTGTTGTTGTTGTTGTTGTTATTATTATTATTATTATTATTATTATTAGGATTTATAAACCGCTCCCTTTCCCCACAGGGACTCGGGGCGGTGCACAGGAAGTTAAAAACATATAAACATAGCAATTATAAATAATTAAAACTGAATTAAATAATTATCCCGTGCTAAAAAATTTTTTAAATCCTTAAAACTATTACCCCTTTTAAACCCAATTAAAACAATTTGAACTTCAGACTATAGGCTAAGTGGAATCGAACCAATGAATCGTTTGACAGTGGTGAGGGAATTGTTTGTTTAGCAGAGTGAGGGCGTTCGGGGGAAAAACTGTCCTTGTGTCTAGTTGTCTTGGTGTGCAATGCTCTATAGCATCGTTTTGAGGGTAGGAGTTGAAGCAATTGATGTCTAGGATGCGAGGGGTGTGTAGATATTTTCCCAGCCCTCTTTTTGACTCCTGCAGTGTGCAGGTCCTCCATGGAAGGCAGATTGGCAGCCATTGTTCTTTCTGCAGTTCAGATTCTCCTCTGAAGTCTCCGTCTGTCTTGTTGGGTTTGCAGAGCCAAACCAGACAATTATAGAGGTGCAGATGACAGGCTCGGATGACAGAGGGCTGTTCTTGAACTAGGCTGTTTCCTTGGGGACCAACAAAACGGGTCTGTGAGTCAATTTAATTCACTTAGCAAACTCTAAAACCAACTCTCGTCGGATGGTTAGTTATGAACTTTGTGCCGAGCGGGGGGAATGGAAACGGTCTCAATAAGAGCGCCTGACAGAGGAGGAGGTTTATGGCAGGAAAAGTTGGCAAGAGATGAACGTGTTACACCCCCCTGGTTACCACGTGGTTATGTATTCCTTTCCCGTCAAGTAATTAAACATTACCGTTGGTGCTAGGAATTTCTAGAAGGCCAGCAGGGTTAAAGATACATGTCGATGTGTTTAAAAGGCAAACAAAGATTTAAAGGTAGCAAGGCAATAAAAATACTTTGAGCTGTATTTTGATGTACTGTGATCAAATATCAGTCAATGTTGAAATATGTAAAGAATGTGAATGGATGGATTGATTGTTGGGTGGATGGATGGATGGATGGATGGATGGATGGATGGATGGATAGATAGATAGATAGATAGATAGATAGATAGATAGATAGATAGATAGATAGATAGATAGATAGATAGATAGATAGACTGAATGAAAGGCAGATAGATAGATAGATAGATATGATAGATAGATAGATAGATAGATAGATAGATAGATAGATAGATAGATATGATAGAGATAGATAGATATAGATAGATAGATAGATAGATATGAGAGATATGAGAGATAGATAGATAGATAGATAGATAGATATGATAGATAGATAGATAGATAGATAGATAGATAGATAGATAGATAGATAGATAGATAGACTGAATGAAAGGCAGATAGATAGATAGATAGATAGATAGATAGATATGATAGATAGATAGATAGATAGATAGATAGATAGATAGATAGATAGATAGATATGATAGATAGATAGCTAGCTAGATAGATAGATATGATAGATAGATAGATATGATAGATAGATAGATAGATAGATAGATAGATAGATAGATAGATAGATAGATATGAGAGATATGAGAGATAGATAGATAGATATGATAGATAGATAGATAGATAGATAGATAGATAGATAGATAGATAGATAGATAGATAGATAGATAGAAGATAGATGGATGGATGGATGGATGGATGGATGGATGGATGGATGGATGGATGGATGGATGGATAGATAGATAGATAGATAGATATAGATAATGAATGAAAGGCAGATAGATAGATAGATAGATAGATAGATAGATAGATAGATAGATAGATAGATGATAGATAGATAGATAGATAGATAGATAGATAGATAGATAGATAGATAGATAGATAGACAGACAGACAATAGACAGACAATAGATACATTTAGAAAACCTGTGTATTCATTTGCGTGAATAATTCCATTATGCTGACATTACATTTTTGGTATATTTTCTGCCTTAAGTGATAGAAAATTTTGCCAATAATTCTTAGCAACCACATCACTGCAATTCAATAAAAATTTGTGGGGTGGAGAGATTTGGTTCATATTCTTGATTTCTCTCTCTCTCTCTTTTTTCTATTTAGCTGCTGGCAAATCACTGCCTTTTTTTTTCTTGATTAGAAAGTGCAAAAAGATACGTTCTATTCCAGTTTTCCTTCTGCCTGACACCATTATGTCTCGCTCCCGTCCAAGATGTATTTTTAATTTAATTTAATTTTAATTTCTCACAATCCTGCAGAGGAATGTTATATCACAGGCCATTGTAGGAAATTAAAATGGAAGTTCTCCGCCCTGCTACTTCATCAGTCTCATTGCAAGGCTGAGATGAAGCAGAAATTTGGAAGAGTCCTTTTTTTTGCATGAAATCCACAAACAAACAAACAAAAATTAGTCTAGGTACCAGTGCCAAGGCTGGACAAAATCAATTACCATCCTTTAATTATCCTTCTGTTAAAAATCGGCCCAAAGAAATTGCAGACTTCTGTTGTTCGCAGAAAAGAATTTTTGTCTTTCAGCATCCTGCAAAAGAGCTAAGAAAGCAAATAACTTTAGTTATGGACCAAAAGAACAGGCAAATTAGTCGTATATAATGGGAACACGGTGGCTCAGTGGCTAAGACGCTGAGCTTGTCGATCAGAAAGGTCAGCAGTTCAGCGGTTCGAATCTCTTGCGCCGCATAATGGAGGGAGCTCCCGTGACTCGTCCCAGCTTCTGCCAACCTAGCAGTTCGAAAGCACGTAAAAAATACAAGTAGAAGAATAGGGACCACCTTTGGTGGGAAAGTAAGAGCGTTTCGTGTGCCTTCGGCGTTGAGTCATGCCAGCCACATGACCACGGAGACGTCTTTGGACAGCACTGGCTCTTCAGCTTTGAAATGGAGATGAGCACTGCCCCCTAGAGTCGGGAACGACTAGCACATATGTGCAAAGGGAACCTTTGCCTTTACATAAGGGAAAATTATGGTTAATACCAAGGGAAGCTTTGTAAAAAGAGTCTGCCTGGTGGGAAAACGTAAAATAAACCACTGCGAATGTCTTAATCTGCTCAGCAAACCAATGGACCACATGATTGATTCCCTGTAGAATAAAAGCAATAAAAGGACCTGATTTTGCACATCTATAGCTCTGATGCTAGCATCTTGGGTAACATGTGACACACACACACACCCAGCTTTGAGCATTTCAACCGTAAAACAATCATTTCCTGAAGCTTTGTCATTTTTTATTGATTTTATGGCACTTGATACTTCCTCCACTAGGATATCTGGCATTTCCTCTTTCCTGGGTGTTGTTACTTTTGAGTGATCTTGATCTTTGTATAGCTCTGAATAGAATTTCCCAATGATTGCTAACATTTCCTGTCTTGTTCTGCACCCAGAGCCACGAAGTGTTATATAGGACTAGAAGACCCCCAGGGTCCCTTCCAATTCTGTTATTCTGTTTGGAAGTAACAAGCAAGTTCCCACGTGGAACGTGGATTCTGATAAGAATCCGTTCAGACCAACTAGACATAAACACTGCCCCAAAATTTGATCTTTAGTAACCTGTAAACTCATTATAATGTGGCAAATACACCTGTAAGGAATAAACAACTTCTGATACTAATAAAAAGAAGTCCAGAAGTAAACATGGGTGCTGATCTGTTCATCTGGTCACTTTTGGTGGATCCCAAAATTTCACATTGTGTTCTTGACTTTGTGGGACAATGTGACTTTCAACCTGCTAACATTTGAATTGTGAATTGCCCAGAGTTATTTGCTGAGGTGGGCAGTTATAGAAAGCAAGCAAGCAAGCAAGCAAGCAAGCAAGCAAGCAAGCAAGCAAGCAACTAACTAACTAACTAACTAACTAACTAACTAACTAACTAACTAACTAACTAACTAACTAACTAACTAACTTAGAAGAAGCTCCTGAAACAAACAAGCAAGCATACAAACTCAGCTGAACCTCCCATTGCATTTAATGGTGCTTTCTGAGGCTGTCTGCCATGTTCATTTTCTCTCTCTTTGTGAGCATCATTTCCGAAATCGGCCAGCTTATCTTTTCATAGGGCACTGCAAGTTTAAATATCCCATTAATCAGCCGCTTAATCTACCGCAATAAAAAGAGTGCTTTTGTTGATTAATTGGCAGGGGAGTCTATTAATTGGTGAGGCTGCGATGGAACTGGAGGCTTGTTTATTTCCTGGGACTCTTCCTACCGAGTGAGTGAATGCAACCGGGAATTACTCCAGTGAGTAACGGTGAAGGAATGCAATTGCAAATGAAGTCCTTTCCCTTTTTAATAAGGACTGGCGATGCTGCTAATTAGGTTCTTCCAGCCCATCTGAAGGTGGACCATCAAGTCGATTCTTCTCTGCCAGCATGATGAGTTGAGAAGATCGATTGTCCAGGGGAGAGTTTCTCAAATCTTAGCCACTTTAAGACAAGAGGACTTCAACTCCCAGAAGCCCCCAGGCAACCATGCTGGATGTCAGACATGAAAAATCAGGGCCATCCATTAAGTTGCAGATTTATTGCTTCTACACAAGACAGAGGTGGAATTCAGCCGGTTCTGACCAGTTCTGGAGAACCAGTAATGGAAATTTTGAGTGGTTTGAAAAACTGGCAAATACCACCTCTGGCTGGCCTCGCCCCCATCTATTCTCTGCCTCCTGAGTCCCAGCTGATAGGGAGAAAATGGGGATTTTGCAGTATCCTTTCCCTGGAATGAGGAGGGAATGGAGATTTTGCAGTATCCTTCCTCTGCGATGGGGAAGGAATGGATTTCGGAAGGAGCAACGACTGAGTCAACCCTGAGCCTGGTCAGGATTGAATCTCCTGGCTGTGGGCAGACTTTGTCTGCAATGCTGCATTCTAACTTCTGCGCCACCACTGATGATGACGGGGAAGGTGAACCTATGACCACGCGTGACAAATCTGACATGCCACGGTGTTTTGGGTGTGACACCAGGGTTGAGTTTGGAAGATTTTGGCCTGGCAGCTCTCCATGCCTTATAAGGTCTTTGGTTGCATCCACCGGCACCCAAGAACTACTCCTGAAAACACAATGGTTTTGGGAAGGTCTGTGCTGAATTGCAATCGGCAACCTTTCGTTTTATTCCATTTTATTTGCAGGGGGGTGGAGTGGAATCATCAGAGGATAAAACCAACAGAGAGGCCTCCCTAGCTAAATGGCTGGTGAGCATGTCCCCGAAGGGAGCCAAACACTGACTCACCTATCTGCTCTTTCCGCAGCCTTAAGCTCTTTTCTATTAGCTCTTTTGCAGCCTGGGAGAAAAATGGATGTAAGAGCTCTGACAGGTGGACTGTGGTTAAAAAAAGAGAATAAATTGGAGCACAAGGACTGTTTAAAGTCCCCAATTGCAAAGAGGCCGGACCGATAGCGCAGCTTCCATCCCCTTTCCAAGCCGAAGGGACTCAGGTTGTTGTTATGCTTGCCAGCATCTGCGTAAAAGATTTTTCTCTGCCTCTTTTGTTTTTTTTTTAAGTACGGCGTCATAGTGATAATAATATGGTTGGTTCAGGGGTGAAATCCAGCAGGCTCTGACAGGTTCTGGAGAACCGGTAGCGGGAATTTTGAGTAGTTCGGGGAACCGGCAAATACCACCTCTGGCTGGCTTCAGAGTGAGGAGGGAATGGGGATTTTGCAGTATCCTTCCCCTGGAGTGTGGAGGGAATGGGGATTTTGCAGTATCCTTCCCCTGGAGTGGGGAGGGAAGGGAGATTTTGCAGTATCCTTCCCCTGGAGTGGGGAGAGAATGGAGATTTTGCAGTATCATTCCCCTGGAGTGGGGAGGGAATGGGGATTTTGCAGTATCCTTCCCCTGGAGTGTGGAGGGAATGGAGATTTTGCAGTATCCTTCCCCTGGAGTGGGGAGGGAATGAAGATTTTGCAGTATCCTTCCCCTGGAGTGTGGAGGGAATGAGGATTTTGCAGTATCCTTCCCCTGGAGTGGGGAGGGAACAGAGATTTTGCAGTATCCTTCCCCTGGAGTGTGGAGGGAAGGGGGATTTTGCAGTATCCTTCCCCTGGAGTGTGGAGGGAATGGAGATTTTGCAGTATCCTTCCCCTGGAGTGGGGAGGGAGTGTAGATTTTGCAGTATCCTTCCCCTGGAGTGGGGAGGGAATGGGGATTTTGCAGTATCCTTCCCCTGGAGTGGGGAGGGAACTGAGATTTTGCAGTATCCTTCCCCTGGAGTGTGGAGGGAATGGGGATTTTGCAGTATCCTTTCCCCTGGAGTGGGGAGGGAATGGGGACCATCTATACATTCGTGAAGCTTCCTAAACCTGGGAAAATTTAGAACATCAGGGCAGCTGCTACCCAACCTCGCCCAATTTTCTCCCCACCCAAAAAATATTAGCCAGACTTTACTTGGCTATTATTTGAAATTGGCTGAAGCAAACATCCCCGATTTTCTCCTGTCCCATCCAGGGATGGGTTGCTGCTGACATTCCCGCTGCTTCAGTGCGCAACGCCTGTGGGCAGTTGCCTGTCAATGGGTCTGCGCATGCGCAGAACATTTAAAAAATGCCCCCCAAAAACCGTGCCGCGGCAACCGGCAAACCGGTCCGAAGGTGTGACCCAGCTTGGGTGGGTGCTGGTTCTGTAACCCAAGCTAATGTTTCCCAACCGGTTCGTCCAAACCGGAGCGAACCGCTAGCAACTCACCTCTGGTCTTATCCTAACTAGCAGAACTGCCTCAGACCTTTAGCGTCGTGTCGCTTTTGTTCCCACGAAAGCTGAAGATCCGTCTTTTCCCCTTCCACATCTGTGCTTGCTATTCATCCTGGCCCATTGTTGAGGGATGGCATCTCATTCCTCTCACGCTCGCCCGGAGCCTTGATGTCTTCCTCCCCGCTTTTTAAAGACTTCTGACAAAGCTTCCATCTGCTGGCCTCTTCCTTCCTGTCAGGGCCCCAATTGATTCCTTTTCTCTCCGCTGACCCCTTCCTGCACTTCCCCCTTTTGTTCTTCCCTCCACATTGTGTCCTCACACACACACACACACAATTGGGGGCAGGGGTGGGATTGAAAATGTTTAGCAACCTGTTCTCTGCCCGGTTGCTGGGTGGGTGTGGCCCAGGGGTGGGTTCCGGCTTCTGCTACTGCCTGTTCACTCAGGGATGCACTTTGCGTCACTTTGCGTGCGCTTTGCATGCGCTTTGCATGTATGCACAAGTCAAACATTAAAATAAGGTGGCGGTACCTACAGTGCCACTGACAGAACGGGTTTGGGGGTGTGGCCAGCTGAGTTACTACTTACTCAGCCAAACCAGTCTGAACCACTAGGAACCCTACCTCTGGTGTGGCCATGGGGGTGTGGCCTAGTTGGTTTCCTGCATCACACCGGGGCAAGCTGGAAGAAAGCCTCTGGGAGGGCAAAAACAGCCTCCCCCGGGCTCTGAAGGCCCTCCGAAGGCTGGAAACGGGCCCGTTTTTGGACTTCCGGTACTTCTGGTGGGCCCATTTTTTACCCTACCCAGTCTCCGGAGGCTCCCCTTGAGCCTCCGGTAGGCCGAAAATGGCCTCCAAGGGCTCACTTAATTAGTGTGAAGATTTGTTTGTGACTCTCAGACATTCCTTGCCAAGTATTGCCTTGTACAGTGTTGCGTTTGGAAGATATCGGCCTGGCAGCTCTCCAAGCCTGATGAGGTCTGTGGTTATAAATACGCCCTTGAAAGACTGTTTGCCGGGACTTTGCTGGATATGAATGCGAGGAATTCACATGAGCCAAATAAAAAGGGTTGCTGTTTTTTCCCCCCGAGTCTGCTTCGTGATTTGGTGAATCCTAGGTCGGAACAAGTATTGGGTCTCCCACTTAAGCCGGGGGCTGGACTAGAAGTCCTCCCAGGTCCCTTCCAACTCATTCGGTTATTCAATGGGGACCAGAACAACGCAATCCTCGGATTCTGAAAAAGCCAGTTTAAAAAAATCCCCCACTAACCTATCTGAAATTTCATTTTCAGCGCCCCAGTTTCCCAAACTGCTAATTTGCCCCCTCTTGACAGGTTTACGGAAGATTCGATGATTCAATGCCAGGGTTTCCCCTTCCCTCTCTCCCCTACACCACTCCAGGAAGTGCCGCACCCCCAATTTTTGCATTCCGTTATCCTTTGTGAAAAGTGACAAATGCCGGGGTGCCCTTTCCGTGCCCTCTTCCCCACGTTCCTACCGGCTCGGGAGATTTATGGGTCAGCCATAAAAATGAATTTATCTCTCGTGAAATATGGGGCGATCGGGAGGAAGTGACAGCTCTATACAAATGGAGCCGTGTTGTATGTGCAGAAAAATTATCAGGAGGGAGGAGGCAGGAAATGTCTCACCTGCTCAGAACCTGCCATTTATAACGGTAAAATTAAGATGCTTCGCACGTCTGCGCAAAGGCTCACCTCCAGGTCAGGCTTGCCGGTGGGGTTGGCTAAAATGCCGATTTGGAAACCGAGGAGTTGATGTTATCTCTCTTCACCCAAAAACGCAGTCCTTGACCGGCAACACTTCCATTAGTGACCGTTCAATGTTAAAGTGGCACTGAAAATGTAAGGCAGTGGTGAGGTTCAATTATTTTTTACTACCGGTGGGCGTGGTGTGGCTTGGTGGGCATGGCAGGAGAAGGATACTGCAAAATCCCCCTTCCCTCCCCACTCCAGGGGAAGGATACTGCAAAATCCCCATTCCCTCCCCACTCCAGGGGAAGGTACTGCAAAATGTTCATTCCCTCCCCACTCCAGGGGAAGGATACTGCAAAATCTCCATTCCCTTCCCACTCCAGGGGAAGGATACTGCAAAATCCCCCTTCCCTCCCCACTCCAGGGGAAGGATACTGCAAAATCTCCATTCCCTTTCCACTCCAGGGGAAGGATACTGCAAAATCCCCCTTCCCTCCCCACTCCAGGGGAAGGATACTGCAAAATCTCCATTCCCTTCCCACTCCAGGGGAAGGATACTGCAAAATGTTCATTCCCTCCCCACTCCAGGGGAAGGATACTGCAAAATCTCCATTCCCTTCCCACTCCAGGGGAAGGATACTGCAAAATCCCCCTTCCCTCCCCACTCCAGGGGAAGGATACTGCAAAATCTCCCTTCCCTCCCCACTCCAGGGGAAGGATACTGCAAAATCTCCCTTCCCTCCCCACTCCAGGGGAAGGATACAGCAAAATCTTCCTTCCCTCCCCACTCCAGGGGAAGGATACTGCAAAATATTCATTCCCTCCCCACTCCAGGGGAAGGATACTGCAAAATCCCTAAAGGTATGTGCGGCCAGCTGGTCTTTGGGTTTTCAGTACTCTGGCACGCACATGAGCGCGCATGCCTGGATGTTCTGGTTTGGGCACTCGGTGCTGAAAAGGTTCGCCATCCGTGGTTGCTGGGTGGTTGCTAGGAGTCGGAATAACTTGATGGCACGTAATCAATCTGTCAATCAATTCTGGTGATTGCCTCTCCTATTGGCGTTACCTTAGCTGTATTTTTTTCTATTCCCAGGTCTTTATATATTATTTATCCTCTCTGATTCTTTCTCTTCTCGTCTGCTGCCTTCAGGGACTGCCGCGTCCGTTATCCAGAATTTGGTGTGTGTATATGTGTGTGTGTGTGTGTGTGTGTGTGTGTATTGTGGTCCCCAAAATACGCTTCTGTTTTCCACCTTCTGCAACTTTTATCCCTAGCTTTCTCGCTCAGCTGGGGAAGGAGACAAATAGATGCCCATTTGGTGATCCAAAGAGGAGAAGCGAAGACTGGCAGCCATGCCCTCCCTGTTCCATCTCCGTGGCAAAAGCTCTGGAACAAATACGCCATAGATCAAAGAAACTCTGCTTGCCAAGTCAGGAAGCAGCGTGTCACAGGCTGTGCATAGAAATGTCCTTCTTCCTGATCTTTCTTACAACACAGCGGGCTTAGGGGAGGTCATAAGAGGCCGAGTGATTCCCCCCCCCCAAAAAAATATCTAGATTAGTTGATGACTACGGAGCCTAGAAACAGAATAACAGAGTTGGAGGGGACCTGCGAGGTCCCCTAGTCTAACCCACTACTTAAGCCGGAGAGTCTCTTTTCTCTTGCTTATGTTTTTACTGATTTCATTTGTAATTTCTGCGATCCGTCTGCGTGGTTGCTAGGATAACTTGATGGCACATAATCAATCGATCAGTCAGTCAGTTGATCCTGGTGATCCCATCCTAAGTCTCCCAGTTGGCGTTTAGGCCTAAAACGGGATTAGAGCTCACATCCTCCTGGTGGTTGAATCAAAGAAATCCAGCTGGCTTCCATGCCTAAGGAGGGACTAGAAATCACAGTCTCCTGGTGATTGACCCCAAGACACCCAGTTGGTTTTCATGCCTAAGGAGATAATGAATGGCCCCTCCCAGAGGAAATAAAAGAGGAGCGAATGGGGAGTGGAGTTTGCAGGAGACAATGAGTTTGCTTCATTGGTTCGGGACTCTCCGAGACTCCTTGCCAAGTTTTGCAGATATCGGCCTGTCTCAGCTCTCCAAGCCAGATAAGGTCTGTGACCGTAAATCCTCCCTTGAAAGTCTTTGCTGGAAGTAAATGAGCAGAATTCACAGTCAATAGAGCCTCTAGATGCTCCCATATAACACCGATCCTGCGCGAGCTGCACTGGCTTCCTGTGGCCTTTCGGGAGCGCTTCAAGGTTCTGACGACCATCTTCAAAGCGCTCCATGGCTCGGGGCCTAGTTATATGCGAGACCGCCTCCTGCCCCATACATCCCTTAGACCGATACGCTCCCACAGAGAGGGCCTTCTCAGGGTGCCGTCGGCCGGGCAATGCCGACTGGCGACACCCAGGGGAAGAGCCTTCTCTGTGGCGGGCCCTGCCCTTTGGAACGACCTACCCCCTGAATTGCGTACCATCTCGGACCTCCGCCTCTTCCGCCAGTGTCTAAAGACACATCTTTTCCAGCAAGCCGGCCTAGCCTAACCTCCCGTCGGGGCTATTTTAGATAGTTTTTAAACTGGGGATTTTAATTTGGTTTTTAGCATAGGATTGTAATTTAATATGTTTTTAAATTTTGTATTTATCGTTTTGTATGTTTTTAAATTCCTGTGCGCCCTCCTGGGTCCTTCGTGGAGAAGGGCGGGATATAAATGTGATTAAAATAAAAATAAAATTAATCAAAGGGCTTTTTGTCGGGACAAGGAGTTGGCTTCATGTTCTCGGGAAGCCTCGGTCAGAAAAACTGGTGCTTGCTTTAGTCGGGACGTTGACCCCGCAGTTCGATGGTGGAAAGTGGAACAGCCCAAGAGATTTTGCTTAAAATGAATGTCTCAAAATGAAGGACGTCTCCTCCTCATTCCATTTTCACAGCGGAAAATGAATTTTTCACTTGAGTTTCCCTTCAGCAACGATGCAAGCCTTCCCTGCCTTCGACAACCATACTCCAGCTTAGCAAGGGCTAGGCTGCCCATGGCGGGTGTCTCTTTCCAAATCCTTTCCTTCAACACTTCTCACCCTTGGCAAATACTGCTAAGATTTTGCTTCATGGTAGAACCGGCCCTGATTCCTAGGAAACCCCTCCACCCCCAGCCCGGTGCAGGCAATAGGCGAAAGGAGATGAAAGCAAGAACGATTAAATAAAACGCATTTCCAGCCCGGGGGAAAATAATTAAAGGAAAGAAAGCCGCTGGGGAGAATTAACGGAGGTTTTGCATTGCTGTCAGAGGGGAAGGGATATCTAAGAGAAATAGTGCGGTCATTAATAAGCCGGGCGAGGAAGATTAAATTAATGATAACTCCAAAATGCCCTTGCAATAAGAAGACTTTTGCGGAACCTTATGGAGAACGAAAATGCATTTATTTTTTTGAAGAAGAAGAAGGAGAAGGAGAAGCGAAGAAGAGGAGGAGGAGGAGGAGAAGTGAAGAAGAAGAGAGGAGGAGGAGGAGAAGTGAAGAAGAAGAGAGGAGGAGGAGGAGAAGTGAAGAAGAAGAGAGGAGGAGGAGGAGGAGGAGGAAGAGGAGGAGAAGGAAGAAGAAGAAGAAGAAGAAGCAGGAGCAGGAGAAGACGAAGACGAAGACGAAGACGAAGAAGAAGAAGAAGAAGAAGAAGAAGAAGAAGAAGAAGAAGAAGAAGAAGAGGAGACCCTTGGAAGAATGGCTAAAAGATAAAGCAGAGCCATTTAAAAGCTATCCAGGTCTTCGGGTTTCATGATAAATCTAATTAAGAAATCTATTAAGATAATGGAACCGAACGTCATAACAGGACTCTCTAGAAAGGACTTAGGCACTCTGCATGATTAGGGGCCTCTGGCTCAGTTAAATAACGGAATTTGTCTTTTCGGTCCCAAACTGGATTCTGGAAAAGGGATCCCAACACTCAGACTTGGGAAATTGCCGAATGGTTGGGGGTTCATTTCCCATCCCTCCCTTTTTAATGATTGTTCATTTATTTAAATGTAACCGCCTTGCTTAGCAATAGAAATTCAGCTACTAATTTGGTTTGTAATTGAGGACTTCCTGCATTGAAGATTTCACCAAAGATCACATCCTTCCTCTCCCAGTAATACAATACAACACAATACTACAATACAATACAAATACAATACTCCATAATACAATACACAAAACAATACACAATATAATACAATATACAATACAATATTACACTACAATACACCACAATAAATACAATACAGTACACCACAATGCAATACACCACAATATAAATACAATATACCACAATACAATATAATATACAACACAATACAATACATAATGCAATATACACTTCAATACAATACAATACAATACAATACAATACAAATGCAATATACCATAATACAACACAAGGCAACACACCACAATATAATACAATACAATGCAATGCAGTACAATATGCAATGCAGTACAATGTGCAATGCAATGCAATACAATATTTGGACCACCCCTGCCTTCCAAACAAACAAATAAATGATGGAAAATACCTATTGACAAAGAGGCAGAGTTTAAGCATTACAAATAGCAAGGAATTCTATTTTTCATCTGCAATTTTAAAACAAGCCACAAATGAACATTCAGCTAAGTGAAGGTTTACTGACAATTAAAAAAAAAAAGTAGATCTCTCTTAGTGGGGCAAAGCCCTCTGTGGGCAGATAGATTTTGCTGCATTGGCAAAAAAAAAATCTATCTTCTTTGTGTTTAGTCAAAGCACTTTTATCTCCTATCTTCACTAAACACACACACGGATGTTCAAACAGAGTCCATGGGGATGAAAAGAAAACTTTGCTCTGTAGTCTAAAGGAAATGACACCAAAGGAGAAAAGAGAGGAGGAGGAGGAGGAGGAGGAGGAGGAGGAGGAGGAGGAGGAGGAGGAGAAAGAAGAAGAAGAAGAAGAAGAAGAAGAAGAAGAAGAAGAAGAAGAAGAAGAAGAAGAAGAAGAAGAAGAAGAAGAAGAAGAAGAAGAAGAAGAAGAAGAAGGAAAGAAAGAGGAAGAGGAGGAGGAATTATTCAGAGAGTACATTGATAGAAGTCACTTCTCTAGGAGTCATGAATGGACAAAGGTGGCCTTTCCTTCTTCTTGCCTTGCCTTGCCTTGCCTTCTAATTCCCTTCCCTTCTTCCTTTCCTCCCCATTCCTTGCCTTCCCTTCTTCCTTCCTTTTCCTTCTCTTCCCTTTTTCCCTTCCCTTCTTCCTTCCCCCCCTTCTTCCCTTCTCCTCTCTTCCCTTCTTCCTTCCCTTCTTCCTTCCCTTCTTCCTTTCCTCCCCCTTCCTTTCCCTTTCCTTCTTCTCTTCCCCCTTCCCTTCTTCCTTTCCTTCCCTTCCCCTTTCCCCTCCCCTTCTTCCCTTCCCCCTTCCCTTCTTCCTTTCCTTCCTCCCTTTCCTTCCCTCCCCTCCAGGGACATTTTTAAACTGCTCTTAAATTATTTGTTAAGCTTGGAATTTGCAGGCACTCCAAATACTTCGGGTGGGGGTGTGTGCTTCCCCCCCACCCCCAAATCAGAAGTGCAGCAAATGAGCCTGATGCAGAAGAGGCCAGGGGCCTTTTTAATGGCCTTTTGAAGGGAAGCTAATTAGCTGGAGAACTTCTTTTGTTTCTCATGGGTCATTTGGAGACCAACGGCTGACCAGGTTCTGTGGACGATGCTGGTTGCCGCATTTGACCAAGAGGTTCAATCTTGGTTAATGCTCACCCACCCAGGCCCATCTCAGCAAACGAGCCGAATTTAATTGGAGAAGTAGTTCACGGTTCCGTGTCAAATCCCAGCCCAGAAAATGGATTAATCCGGGTAACCAGGTTAAATGCATTCTGGGAACGTAACCAATGAAACTGCAGGCACCACCTTCTATGACCCAACAAGGCAACATCATCAGGGCTGAAGCCACCTTCAGACGCGGGTGGTGTTCCCTAGTTGGGTCAGGAAATGTCTGCAAGGAAATAACTAAGTTCAGAGAGCACCAAGGACCCCACAGTTCTCCTCCTCCTCTCCATAAACCTCACTCCCTTCTAGCCCTGATGATGTTACCTAGTTGGGTGATGAGATGTCTTCAAGAAAACCACCAAGTTCAGAGGGCACCAAGGACCCCACAGTTCTTTTCCTCCTCCTCCTCCTCCTCCTCCTCCTCCTCCTCCTCCTCCTCCTCCTCCTCCTCCTCCTCCTCCTCCTCCTCCTCCTCCTCCTTCTCCTCCTCTTCCCTCCACTCCACAAACCCTACTCCCTTCTAGCCCTGATGAGGTTACCTAGTTGGGTCATGAAATGTCACCAAGCATCCCACAGTCCTCCCCATCCTCCCTCCACTCCACAAAACCCACTCCCTTCTAGCACCAGTCAGGTACCGAAGCAAGAAAACCTCCAAGCTCAGAGACAAATCCCCCCCAAGGACCCCCCCCACAGCCCCCCTCCCCTTCCCTACCAAAATTCTCTTCTATCCGTAACTGGTTTCATATTTCCCTGCCAGGGACCGAGCTCTTGAGTCCCATCCTCTTTTAACCCTGATCAGGATGGGGTGGCGGCGGTTGGAAAACATTTCCATAATTCATCCCGCGGTTTCGCAACTTTCCCACACAAAGCTGGCCACATGAATACTTAATATATCGCCCTCCCCTGGGGACCGGGGGGGGGGGCGGGGGAGAGATGAGAAGAAGAGCGATATTATTCAGCCGCAGACTGGAGGAGAAGCGGTTGAGGAAGGCAGGAGAATTACAAACAGAGAGAACTTCACTGGGCAGGGAGAAGAAGCCTCCCAGCCTAGCTACCGCATGGAGAACGACTGGTGTTTTCTCACTTTTTTCGCGATCGGTAAATAGAGCCTCCGCTGGCAGGAGTACTCTACCTCTATAATGCCCAGAACTACACCTAGGGCAGGGGTCGGCAACCTTAAACCCTCAAAAAAGCCACAAAGGTCCTAACCGGAAGCCCCCCGTTCAATTCTGGAGCCGACCGGACGTCCGCTTCCCCCCACCATAGTCTCCTCCTAGCGTGGCATCCTTTTTCCTCTGCTGACCAGACGTCCGCTTCCCCCACCATAGAGTCTCCTCCTAGTGTGGCATCCTTTTTCCTCTGCTGACCAGACGTCCGCTTCCCCCACCATAGAGTCTCCTCCTAGTGTGGCATCCTTTTTCCTCTGCTGACCAGACGTCCGCTTCCCCCACCATAGAGTCTCCTCCTAGCACGGCATCCTTTTCCTCTACCTGTCCTAACCAAATGCCCTATCCATTGTGGCGCCAACCGGTGACGGGGAGCTGCAGCAGAAAGAGCCACATGCGGCTCCAGAGCCGCAGGTTGCCGACCCCTGACCTAGGCTAAATAACAGAATGCGCTCTGCCCTGTGCTAGGATACTGTTTGCTTCCAGTTATTGATTGTTCCAGCTGTAAAATTATTTCGAGCAGGGGCCTCTTAAAACAATTACAGCCCTGAACGGAAAGTGGATTTATTTATTATCGGCAGATGCTGCCGTTTTAAGACAGAGCAGCCCATTGTCTCTCGAGATATAAATCCCAGAGAAGAAAGAGAACACAGCGAGTCCTAAGCATGATCGTATTAATGCGCTATTCATACTTTTAACATTTAATTACCGAATCGGGACAAACCACAGCAATAAGAAGGGAGGTGTTTGATTGGCTGATGGATTGATTGACAGTCCAATCCCACAGGAATTCGGTTTGGCTTTAAAAGAAAACTCTTCAAATCAGCAACGTTCTACCTTCAAAAGCAGTAACTAGTTTGCTACTGGAAGACCATGGAGGTGTTAACCTACCGCTTGATAGTTGGTCGGCTGCCAATCCTGAAGTTAATCCCTATTTATCTGGGTGTTGTTTGTTGGCCAGGAGATATCTTGAATCGTTTTCATTTTTTAGGTTTTCAATTTTTTTTCATTTTGAATGGTGTGTAAATGTTGTTTATCTCTATGCGCCCGTTGATGGCTGATTTGTCTGAATGAAGGCCAAGCTTCCAGGAATTCCTTAGCAGTTTTGGACTTAACTAGTTGATTGAGAATCTCCATCGACATTTATTCTGGATTCCTTTTTTTCTGGTAAAGGTTCCCCTCGCGTATATGTGCTGGTCGTTCCCGACTCTAGGGGGCGGTGCTCCTCTCCGTTTCAAAGCCGAAGAGCCAGTGCTGTCCAAAGACGTCTCCGTGGTCCTGTGGCCGGCATGACTCAACGCCCGAAGGTGCACGGAACGCTGTTCCCTTCCCACCAAAGGTGGTGCCTATTTCTCTACTTGCATTTTTTACCTGCTTTCGAACGGCTAGATTGGCAGAATTTTATTAAATTTATACCCCGCCCTTCTCCAGAAAGGACCCAGGGCGGCGCACAGGAATTAAAAACATACAAATATAACAAAATATAAAATTTAAAAGCATATTAAATTCCTACCCTGTGCTAAAATCGATTTAAAATCCCCCAAATTAAAACTGTCTGAGAGTAGTCACAACGGAAGGTTACGCTAGGCCGGCTTGATGGAAAAGGTGTGTCTTTAGACACTGGCGGAAGAGGCGGAGGTCTGAGATGGTGGGTAGTTCAGGGGGTAAGTCGTTCCAAAGGGCAGGGCCCGCCACAGAGAAGGCCCTTCCCCTGGGTGTCCATAAACCATAGCCAACGAGGCCCACACAATACCTTGAGCGAGAAACGGTGTGACAGTTTTTTTTTTCCTTTGGATGTCACCTGTATTTTTTGGGCTTTTGCCTTAGAAGATGCTAAATCTGCTCTTTGTTCTGCTTGTCATTTATATTGCAGTTATGTTCTCCGTGTTTTTTCAAGAAAGCTGCTTCTGGTTTTTTTTCTTAGATATGGACAGTTCTGGATGACTTTGTTTGTCTGCATTAATTCTGCTGTTTGATCAGGAAGTGGAAAAAAGGCTGTTTGTCACCCTTCGGGAAGGGAGATGGAGGACAAATGAGAGAGCCAATCAAAGCATTTCACCTCATATTAACAGAGTTGGAAGGGACCTCGGAGGTCTTCTAGTCTACCCCTCTGCTCAGGCAGGAGACCCTTTCATTCAGAATAGCAGAATAACAGAGTTGGAAGGGACCTCGGAGGTCTTCTAGTCCAACCCCCTGCTCAGGCAGGAGAACCTTTCATTCAGAATAGCAGAATAACAGAGTTGGAAGGGACCTCGGAGGTCTTCTAGTCCAACCCCCTGCTCAGGCAGGAGACCCTTTCATACAGAATAGCAGAATAACAGAGTTGGAAGGGACCTCGGAGGTCTTCTAGTCCAACCCCCTGCTCAGGCAGGAGACCCTTTCATACAGAATAGCAGAATAACAGAGTTGGAAGGGACCTCGGAGGTCTTCTAGTCCAACCCCCTGCTCAGGCAGGAGACCCTTTCATTCAGAATAGCAGAATAACAGAGTTGGAAGGGACCTCGGAGATCTTCTAGTCCAACCCCCTGCTCAGGCAGGAGACCCTTTCATACAGAATAGCAGAATAACAGAGTTGGAAGGGACCTCGGAGGTCTTCTAGTCTGCTCAGGCAGGAGACCCTAGAGACTGTTCCAGACAAACAGCTGTCCAGTCTCTTCTTAAAAGCCTCCAGGGATGAAGGCTACACAACTTCTGGTGGCAAGCTGTTCCACTGGTTAATGGCTCTCATTTTCAGTTCTAGCTTCTCTCTGGTCTCTGATGAATCGCGTGGGGTATTTATTTTCTGAGAAAATAGGTTTACACGCAGAGAGATTCTATTTTATTGCACTTCAGCAATCCACTGAAAAAAGAAGTGCCTTCATGCAATCCATTGTATAGGAACCTTTTACCTCCATGACCAAGTACAGGTAGTGCTCAACTTGCCACACTTCATTTAGTGACCGTTTGAAGTTACGACGACACTGAAAAAAGTGACTTGGGACCATTTTCCACACTTAATGACTACTGTAGCATCCCCATGGTCACGTGAAGGAAACTCAGACACCTGGCAACTGACTCGTGTTTATAACAGTGTCCCAGGGTCACGTGATCCCATTTTGCGACCTTCGGACAACCCAAGTCCATGGGGAAGCCAGATTCACTTAACAACCGGCTTACTAACTTAACAAGTGCAGTGATTCGTTTAACAACGGTGGCAAGAAAAGCCATAACATGGGTGAAAATTCTCTGAACAAATGTCTTTCTTAGCTTCGGGCTCCGTTGTGGTCGTAAGTCGAGGGCTATCTGTGCTTATGACAGTTGCAGTCTCCCCTTTTACGACCTTCGGACAAGCAAGGGAATCTGGGGGAATCTGGGGAGCAAGATTCACTTCACAATCGCGTTGCTAACTTTGCTATCCTGTAATCTACTTGGCTTTTAGTAAAGTATACCTTTGGCTAGAAACGGAATCGAGGGTCTTTCTTACCTGAAGGGCCAAATCGGAGCAGGACTGACAGTCAGGTTGCAACAGTGTGAGCAGGCAGAACATCTGTGCCCGGTGCCCCATCCCTCCCATCAACCCCGGGAGGCGATCCGTGTGTTTGCAGAGTGTTAAATAAGGCAGAAAATGGATCGCGTCTCACTAAGGAGGAAAAATGAAGCTGACGCAGGAAATTAATAACGGAGGGTTATAACAATGAGGCAGCTGTGGGAACCATTGAGAGGACACAGCAATTGTTGCAAAGACAAGCAGGCGTTTGCTGGCTCACAGTGTTTCGTATACACAACCTGTAGCAAAGGGCGTTCACAGCCATTATCGGCGGCCTTACGGAGGGATGTACAAGAATTTTGCTTATCTGCTCATCGAATTTGAAAAATCTGGAGCTTTTCGGTTTGGCCAGGGGTTCCCAATTGCAGAATTAGTCAACCAATCCGAATAGAGCTGGAAGGGACCTTGGAGGTCTTCAGTCCAACCCCCTGAACCCCCAAGGTCTCTTCCAACTCTGTTATCCTGTTAGGATCAGTAAAAAAATTCCAAAGCATTGTTCTGTCGGAGAGGGAGAATTTTTCCACAAAAGCCAGACTCCTGAAAACAGCAAAAATGTCAATTGTTGGAGGGGAAAGGTAGGTTAGAAAGACTCAATAGACTTCGGACCGACAGCGCAAATCTGATAGATTCTCAAAAATGAAATTGGATGGGCTTTTTTTTTTCCCCGCTTCCTCACATCTAGGTGTCATTTTCAGTCATTGTAAATGATTGTATAGAGACCCAGGTTTTCTCTTCTGAATTACTGAAAATGACCCATTTTTCTGGCTTTTCACAATGCCAGAGCCACAAGCTGAAAAACCAAGGGAGTTTGCCCAGCAACTCATGCCGCAAAGCACACACACACACACACACACACACACACACACACAAAACACACATACGCCACACACGGGCACATTCTGAGCTTAGCAAAAGGTGTGAAGAGAGTTGCTAGGATATGCTGGGGCGAAGTGGATAGCGTGACTTTAGCTACTTGGAAGTTAGGTGGCATCGCAGCTCCATCCATGCCGCCTTTGATGTGGTGTGGTGACAATAGGAATAGAATAGAATAGAATAAGGAAAGAATAGAATAGAATAGAATAAGGAAAGAATAGAATAGAATAGAATAAGGAAAGAATAGAATAGAATAGAATAGAAAAAGAATAGAATAGAATAGAATAGAATAAGGAAAGAATAGAATAGAATAGAATAAGGAAAGAATAGAATAGAATAGAATAAGGAAAGAATAGAATAGAATAGAATAGAATAAGGAAAGAATAGAATAGAATAAGGAAAGAATAGAATAGAATAGAAAAAGAATAGAATAGAATAGAATAGAGAAAGAATAGAATAAAATAGAATAGAATAGAATAGGGAAAGAATAGAAATCTTTATAGAATAGAAGAGAAGAGAAGAGAAATCTTTATAGAATAGAATAGGGAAAGAAGAGAATAGAAATCTTTAGAGAAGAGGAGAGAAGAGAAGAGAATAGCAGAGTCAGAAGGGACCTTGGAGGTCTTCTAGTCCAACCCCCTGCTCAGGCAGGAAACCCTACACCGCTTCAGACAAACATTTATCCAATCTCTCCTTAAACACTTCCAGTGTTGGAGCGTTCACAACCTCTGGAGGCCAGTTGTTCCGCTGATGAATTGTTCTAACTGTCAGGAAATTTCTCCTTAGTTCTAGGTTGCTTCTTTTTCCTTGATTAGTTTTTTAAAGATCCATCTCATCCGGGCACCACCACCCCTTTTTTGGGGGGGGGGGAACTATTACCATCTAGCAGCCGGTACAGGGCAATAAAACAAGGACCAATAGGCTGAAAAACAGCTTCTGTCCAGGGGCAGTAACCATATTTGGATTCTACTCTATAGTGCAATATGAATGCAATCAGGGTGTTCAATTCAATTGCATAGAATGCGAACGATCGGTGTTTTTATTTTTATTTTTATGGTTATAATGTACACCGAAGATGGCATTTAATTTCATTGCATGAGATGCAAGGACAATAAACGAAAGTAACTCTACATCTCTTCCGGACGTGTTCCTCACTGAACAAGTGCAGTGATTCACTTAACAACGGCGGCTGGAAAGGCGGTAAAATAAGGCAAAAAACCCAGTTCACAACCATCTCACTTAGCGGACAGAAATGCAGGGCTCGATTGGGGAGTGTACGTTGAAGGCAACCCGCACACCAGAGCCTTACGGGAGTTCTCCCAGGGTCAAAAGAAGCCTCAAATTCTCTTGGTTCTTTGCCCTGTTTTTAAATTGGATCTCTTCTGGGCCTCTTGCATTCAGAAGGAGATTTCAGCTTCACAACTGTGTCCTTTTTTAAAAAATGCCATCCAAGGAAGATGAAAGATGGGCAGCACTGAGTCACCCCCAGCTCGGTAGCTGCCTGTTAATATAATTCTACAGGCATTTTTTTTTGCCAGCCTTCCGTGCCTGGTGCAAAGCACGCTTAAACTGGATCACAGAAAGGACTCGCATTTGACACCTTGTGCCAAGCTTGTGGCTGGTGTCACTTCTGCTCATTAGTGGGTTGTGCATTTCCAGGCCTAAAGAGTTGGTTAGTGGCCTGGGGTGTTACATAAATGCAGGAGGGGTAGGTGAAATTAACACAGAGATGGATGCTTGGGAAAGGCTTTTTAAAATAAAGCTGTCCCCCACAGAGAGGGAGGGAGTCAAGCTATTTTCCAAAGCATCTGAAGGTCAGAGAAGAAGTAATGGATGGAAACTGACCCAGGAGAGATTCAACTTGGAAATAAGGAGGAATTTCCTGACAGGGAGAGCCATCAACCCATGGAACAGAAGCTGCCTTCGGAAGTTGTGGGAGCTTCATCCCTGGAAGCTTTCAAGAAGAGACTGGGCTGCCCTCTGTCAGAAATTATGTAGGGTCTCTGCTTGGGTGGGGGGTTGGACTAGATGACCCACAAACTGGCTTCCAACTGAGAGAGAATATGTCTAGCTGGTATTCCATTTACATTGTGACATAATTTATGATATGATGCCATACACACATGTATATATTCCTGCAAAAGGATGTATTGTTGGTACATGACACCAGAGAAACAATTCAAACGAATATTTCTAAACCTGATTTAAAAATATGAAAACATGAGATATTTTATGATATGGGGTGGACTGGTGAGCAAGCTTTTGATACGAATTAGGACAACGATGCAAAAGATTTTGAAGATAATGAAGAAAGCGGAATTCTGATTATTGTGACTTTTGGGACCCTGAAAAAAACACAGACGTTCGACTGATTTTCTGGATGGTTCATTGCAACAAGAGTATTATATTTTTTTAAAAAATACTAATATCTCCACAGTGGAGGAATGGACTTTGCAGAAATGCTGAGGCTGACCTGCTTGGTCAAGGGGAAAAAATAATAAGAATAACGAAAAGGCTTCTGAAAAACTCCAGGCCTTTTATTAACTTTTTGTTGAAGGGAGAGAAAAAAAATATGACACCATGATTTATGGGTTTCGAAAATAAGAAAGATGTAGATTAAACGAGAGAATGGAGGACTTTATATAATCCCTACAATTTGCTATAAAACTGTACGTACAATATATGTCAAAAAGCAAAATGTTATCATTTCATGATCAATTTATTTGGTTCTGCAAGGAAAGGCACAACATTTCCATGGTTTGGCATGAACTGGGCTGCCTCTGTCCAAGGTCCTGAACCTGGGAGCTGAAATCCAGTTTTTGGCTGCGTGTGAAGACAGCTGTTCAGTTAAGTTTGGCCTCTGCCCAATGCCTTCTTGCACTGGCAAGGGTAGGACCGATGACCTCTGGGTTCCCTCCCAACCCTCCAATCTCGCCCAATCTTCCTACAGGTTTTAAAATGGCATTCAGGAGCTGCCATTTCCCATGGTATGTGTTGACCTGACCAGAGGAAATATCTAGCCAATGACTTAAAGGCTGAAGGGATGAGTAGGGGAGAAGTTAAGGGGCCTTGTTAAAAGAAAACAAAATACAGATAGTCCTCCACCTACGACCACAATCTAGCCCCCCCAGGTGTCTGCCGCTAAGCGAGGCGGTTGTTAAGTGAATCTTGTCCCATTTTACGACCTTTCTCACCACCGTTGTTAATTGAATCACTGCAGCTGTTAAGTTCGTTTCATGATGGCTTCCTCGCTGAGTTGGCTTGCCAGAAGGTCGCAAAAGGGCGAACCGTCTTAACATACATGAACTTGGCATGCGGCTGAATTTGGATTGCGTGACCACATGGTCGTAAGTGGTGAAAAACAGCCCTAAGTCACATTCCCCACTCCCGGTGTAGTCTTTGAACGGTCGCTAAATGAAAAGTTGTAGATAGTCCAGGATCGGCGTTTAAATGTTCATTCTGTCCCATCCGACTGTATGATTCCCATTCTCTCCAAGGTTGATCCAATCTTTGGGGATCCAGATCATAGTGTAGTCTGGTAATATATAAAAGCTTTCGGATCAAAACAGACTTCCCGAATCCCATTTGCACCACAAGCATGCTGAGGGGGAATTCTGGGAGTTGAAATCCACGCGTCTTGAAAATATCTACTGACCCCTCACATCCTGGACATCAATTGTTTCAACTCCGGCCTTCAAAACGATGCTATAGAGCAGGGGTCTCCAACCTTTGGAACTTTAAGTCTGAAGGACTTCAGCTCCCAGACTTCTCCAGCCAGCAAAGTCTGGGAGCTGAAGTCCTTCAGACTTAAAGTTCCAAAGGTTGGAGACCCCTGCTATAGAGCACTGCACACCAAGACAAGACACAAGGACAGTTCCCCACCACCCCAAACGCCATCGCTCTGCTAAACAAATAATTCCCTCAACCCTGCCAAACTATTCCCTAAGGCTGCATTAGTATTACTATTCGTCTTCTCATCGTTCCTATCACCCATCTCCTCCCACTGATGACTGCAGGACTGTAACTTTCTTGCTTGTATCCTTATGGTTTATATTGATATTGGTCATTTCCTGGTTGCTTATTTGTACCCCATGACCATTATTAAGTGCTGCACCTTATGATTCGTGACGAATGTATCTTGTCTTTTTATATACACAGAGCATCTGCACCAAAGACAAATTCCTTATGTGTTCAATCACACTTGGCCAATAAAGAATTCTGTTCTGTCCTGTTCTGTTCTGCATTCTACATTTTCCCTCCTTCTTTCTCTTTGCCCCTCCCCTTTCTTTCTCTTTTCCATCACTCTCTCCCCACCTCCCTCTTCTTCATGCATCCATCCATCTATCTTTCCCTGTCTCCCCTTCCTTATCCCTCCCCCTCTGACTCTTTCCCTCCTTTTCTTTCTCCTTTCTATCTCTCTCCCCACCTCCTTCCTCCATCCATCCATTAGTCCATCCATCTTTCTCTTTCCCTGTCTCCCCCTGCTTTCTTCTCTTTCCTCTTTCTTTCCCCTTTCTCTCTCTCTCTCTCTCTTCACCTTCCTTCCTTCCTGCCTGCCTGCCTGCCCGCCTGCTTATGCCACCAGCCACGGGTAGAGAAGCACCATGAAAAATTGCCACACTTTAGCCACTGCCCCTTCAAATAAACGCCAGGACATCTCCTTTCACCCCAAACCATCTGACCCCAACCCTCTTCAACCCTGGACGTCCCATCACAATCCTGAGTGAGTCAGAATTGGCCCAGGGCGCACAACCAGCGGGTGCGCGCAAACAAGCCCTCCATCACCAATATTTCCTTTTTCCCCTTTCTGGCCCACGCGAAAACATCCAAGCGCAAGGACGCTGCCTTGAAGGTTGCCCCCCCCCCCAGCAGCAGAGATCCCTGCTACCTGTCCAAGTACCCGCACTGCATAACGAGGACGGGGAGGGAGACGAGACCCTCTCCCCGCCCCCCCCGCCCCCCAGTGAAACTCCAACCGGAGAATCTGCAATTCTTCAGGAAACGTAGTCTTAAAAGTCTCCGTCCCCCCCTTGTCGGCCTCTGGGGAGGGGGGGGGGAATGAAATTAGAGAGGGGGGGCAAGGCGGTGCGCCTCCTTCCTCTGCATGTGATATCCCCCCCCCCTCGCCGCCGCCGTCCCCCCTCCTCCCTCCACCTGCAAAACGATTTACTGTATTTGCTTTGCCACCAAGGCGTTTGGTGGACCGCGGAAGGCGCGCGTGCCGCCGCCGTGAGTCAACCCGAGCAAGGAAGCCAGCGAGGGAAAGAGAAGCGAGGGGCGGGAGGGAAGGGAAAGGGAAGCCTCCCCCACCTCCCCTCCGGTCAGAAACTGCCAGGAGAGCCGGAAAAGAACCGGGGGTTTGTCGTTGGGGATCTGACGGTTGGAGAAACTTCTTCTGGGGCGGCCAGAGCCCTTGGGGGGCCCTCCCCCACTCTCCTCACCCCCCCCCCCCATCCCCCTGGCCTGCCTCTCTGCCTACCTGCTGCTCCTGGCGCCCCTTTAAAGAACCGGACTTAGAAGGGATGTTTTTTTGGTGAGGTTGCGGAGAAGCGAGAAAGCGGCTTGCGACGGACGGGCGGAGGGGGCTGCAGCTTGGGGCTGGAGACCAGGAGCGCCCCCTCCCCACGCATACAGACACACGCGAGGGACCGGACCGGGCAGGCGCTGACTTTCTCCCGACTTGCCATCCCCGGGAATTGGAGCCCCGGGCTGTGGGACACAGTCGGAGGTCTCCGCGCCCGGGGTGGTGGGGATTGTCTCGGTTTGCGGCGCCGAGACGCAGGGGAGGTCGAGGCCAGCTCGCCCAGCCGTCCACCTGGGCCGAAGGGGATGATGGGCTTCTCTTCCACCGCCGCTTCCAGCCTCCGATGTCTCTTCTGCGCCGCGGGGGTCTCTCTCCGCGCGAGTTCCAGTTAGGAGCCCGCCGGCGCGTGGCGGGGAAGCAGCGGGGTCCACCGCGAAAGGAGCTTTCCAAGCCCCCGGAGTGGGCGATTCAAGGAGCCTCGAGGGAGAAACTGGGAGGATAACCCACCCACCCGCTCACCCGTCTCCTCTCGCACCCCCAGCGATCTTTCCCGGCTGCTTCTCCCCCCACACCTCCCCGCGTGGCACCCAGGTCGCCTCTTATGACATTTGGAATTAAAGTTTGGGCTTCTGCAAATCGCCAAGATGCCGTTTCATCCCGTGACGGCCGCTTTGATGTACCGGGGCATTTATACCATCCCCAACATTTTGGCCGCGGATCCCAACCCCGTGGATATTCCCGAGGACGAATTGGAAGGTACCCAGAAAGGGGGGGGCGTGGAGGGGGCTGGAACGAGCACCCCAGAGGGAGGAAAAAAAGGGGCGCGCGTGGGGAAGGGGCGTCCTTAAACCCAGGGGAAGAGGGGGGGGGGAGGCAGCGGCTTCGGGGAAGGGGCGCGGGGGTTGGGTGCAGGAGGGGGACGTCTCCCTTTCTCACCCCCTCACCCACCCATCCCGGGGAAGCGAAGCCGGTAAACAAGCTCACAAAAAAAAAGAGAGAGAAAAGTGGCGAGGTGTTTTGACGCGCGCGCGTGTCTTTAGGGTGCCTGGCGGAGCTTGGCGCTTATGCCGCGGTGGAAGAGGAGGGTGGGGGGAAGCGAAAGGGGCGGGAAACAGGTCTGTAGGGGGGTGTGTGTTGATCTGGTCTACCTCGCAGGGTTGCTCGGAAGAAGGGAACGCGAGAAGGAGAGAGGCGAGGCGGCGAGGAACCCAAAGAGATAAGGCGGTGGGATAGGCTTCCAAGCACGCCACCCCCTCCCCAATTCAACTCGGGGAACCCGCGATTGATATTAGGGGGTTGTGGGGGAGAGAAGACGCGTGGAAATTCGGCTGGAAACCACCGCAGCAGCCTCTGTGTGTGTGTGTGTATTGGGGGAGGCAAGAGGCCAGGTGGAGACGTGCTGGGCATTCCGGCATTAAGTGAGCCCAACAGGAATCGTTGTCGCGCGGTGGGGGGGGGGAGGGAGGGAGGTGGCGGAGAGGAGGGGAGCTTCCCGAGCCCCCCCCCTTCCCAACCCCCCTTTTCTCCCCCCCCCTCCGCTGTTTTTGCAACAGCAAGAGGCATTTCCTGCAGTCTGCGCGGGAAACAGGTAGCGGCGGGGGCGGCAGTCTCCTTCCAGGCGTGTGTGTGTGTGTGTGTAAGGACCCCGTGATATAAACACCCTCTGCGGCGCCTCCAACCGGAGTTGCAACTTGGAAAGCCGGGCGCCCCCCCCCTCGCCCTCCGTCGCCCCTCTCTTCTATCCCTGCTTCTCTTCTCTTCCTGGCCACCCATCCACCCACTCACCCCCTGCCAGCCCCCTGGGGTCGCTGATCCTAACCCCCCCCCCCCGGAGGAGAAACAACTCCCCGCTGCTCCCTCATCCACGCGTGGCCACGAGCCGTCGCCTCCTCCTCCTCCTCCTCCAGCCTTCGCGCGGCTGCGTCGGTGCGCCAACAGAAAAACACGCAAGGCTGGGTTATATAGGGGGTGGGTGAGCGAGGGGAGTCCTGCCGCTACCTCGAAACGGGGGGGGGGGCTTTGTGGGTGGGTGGGTCATATTGGGTAACGAGGAGTGGGCATCTCTCTCCCCACCCCGCCCTGTCCCTCTTTCTCTCATCCCTCTTTCTTTCCTTTCTCTCTCTCTCTCCTCTCTTTCCCTTCTTCCGCTCTCTCCTGTCCCTTTCTCTCCTCTCTCTCTCTCTTCTTCCTCTCTCTCCCTCCCTGTCCCTGTCCCTCTTTCTCTCATCCCTCTTTCTTTCTTTCCTTTCTCTCTCTCTCTCCTCTCTCTTTCCCTTCTTCCGCTCTCTCCTGTCTCTTTCTCTCCTCTCTCTCTCTCTTCTTCCTCTCTCTCCCTCCCTGTCCCTCTTTCTCTCATCTCTCTTTCTTTCATCTCTCTCCTCTCCCTCCCTCCCTCCCTGTCCCTCCTTCTCTAGTCTCTCTTTATCTCCTCTCCCTCTCTCTCCCCTTGTTCCTCTTTCTCTCATCCCTCTTTCTCTCCTCTCTCTCCTCTTCCTTTCCCTCTTTCCCTCATCTCTATCTCCCCCCTCCCTCCCTGTCCCTCTTTCTCTCCCCTCTCCTTTCCCCTTCTCACTTTCTCTCCCCCCCCCCCTTCCCCACCGCGGCAGATTTTCCCGATGGCGTCTCTGGCTTGGATTTTCCGAGGGGTCCACGCGGAATTGCGGAGAGGGCATGGGGGGGGGGGGGACGCGAGCTGTCAATCTCTCTTTCTCCGCCTTGACTGCCTCCCTTCTCCCCCCCCCTCCTCTTCCCCCCTCTCCGCATGGATCGCTCGTTGGCCAAAGTCACGCAGGAGTGTGTTTATACATATTTTAGAACCGATCTGGGCTGATGAGATTGGCGGCGCCTTGTTTTTGAAGATGGGAAGGGGAACGGTTGCGCCCAACCGAGGCTCAACAGGTCCGCCTTGTAAACAGGCCGGGCGAAAAGCCCCGCAGGCTGCTTTTCCCCGCCTCCGTGGGTTCGCCGTGCCCCGTGGAAGCTTGCCGTGGGGCCTCTCCGATCTTCGGCGTGAACCAAAGAGGAAAAATCGCTACAATTCAACCGAGTGGGGTTGCCACTGGATCGGACTCAGCCCGCTGCGTGGGGGTCTTCCTTCCACCCGCGTGGGAGGCCTGACCCGGGTGGGATCAGCATTGCGACCTGGGAGGGAGAGAGGCGAGGCGCTAAGTGGGGCAGGGTGGTCCCCGCAGCCTTCCCCGAAGGGCCAAAGCGCATATCCTAAGAAATCCTCAATTCTGCAGAAAACGGGCAGCTTCCTTCCCACCCAAAGGGACCACAGGAGCAGCTTTCCCTGGTACTATTTGCCCCCTGGCACATTTACCCACCCCTCTATTTGGTGCCCTGTCCACTCCACCCGCTCAGAGGGGGCTTCAGCTGTCTACAAACAGTCATTTTCTCCCCCCACCCGCCCCCATGTCCAGTGTCCAAGTGTGTCTAAAAACTCTGCCTTGAATTGTAAATAAACAAACAAACATTTGAGGGGGAAACGTTTACTCTCTGGGGCCCTCCAAAATGAACTGAATGGCCCCAGGGGACAGATTAACAGAGTTGGAAGGGACCTTGTAGGTCATCTAGTCCAACTCCCTGCCCAAGGAGGAGACCCTACACCATTTCTGACAAGAGGGCAGTCCAGTCTCTTCTTGAAAGCCTCCAGGGATGAAGCTCCCACAACTTCTGAAGGCAACTTCTGTTCCATGGGTTGATGGTTCTCCCTGTCAGAAAATTTCCTCTTTATTTCCACGTTGAATCTCTCTCCTTGGTCAGTTTCCATCCATTAATCCTTGTCTGGCCTTCAGGTACTTTGGAAAATAGCTTGACCCTCTTTCTCTTCTCTGTGGGAGCCCCTCAAATATTGGAAGATGCTCCCCTGTCTCCTCTAGTCCTTCTCTTCCCTAGACCAGCCATGCCCAGTTCCTGAAATGTATGTTTTAGCCTCCAGATCTTTGATCCATTTAGATAGATTCAGATTAACAGAGTTGGAAGGGACTTTGTAGGTCATCTAGCCCGACCCCCCACCCACCCAAGCAGGAGACCCTACACCATTTCTGACACATGGCACTCCAGTCTCTTCTTGAAAGCCTCCAGTGATGAAACCCCCACCACTTCCGAAGGCAACTTCTGCTCCATTGGTGATAGATAAATCAATAGCTAAAATTTTACTTCGCGGCTTGGCTGGATCGCATTTCTTTTCCACGGCACAAAAACCAGATTGGGGATCCCGGTGAATCAACGGAGCAGCTTGGCTCCTGGGAGTGTTGGGAAAGATTCAGGGAGCCATTTGTCCCGAAAGGTATATACAAGGACTGCTGTTTTGGCAGGTGGTTGGACTAGATTACCTCTGAGGCCCCTTCCAGGACTAGGATTCTAGGATTGCTAAGGGAAAAATTTTCTTTTCATGTTTTATTTGTTTTACTTACATTACTAACCATCAAACAGTGTGGGATCTTCGTACAGTTATTTAAACAGCCGTAATCCACAAATTTGTTACTATATTCATCACAATGATGTTAATGATATAGCTGTAAATATTAATATAATGGCAATAATACATAAAATCTTATTCATCGAGTTCTCTTCACGTTTAACATTTTCTCTTTTTTACATCTCCTTTCTAACTTCTGTTTCTATTGTCTAACCATTGATAAAATACATTCCACGTCAAAAAATATTCAGTTTCCTCTTTATCCTTAATAATAAAGGTAAAGGTTCCCCTTGCACATAGGTGCTAGTCGTTCCCAACTCTAGGGGGCGCTGCTCATCTCTGTTTCAAAGCCAAAGAGCCAGCGCTGTCCGAAGACGTCTCCGGGGTCATGCGGCCAGCATGACTCAACGCCAAAGGCGCACAGAACGCTGTTCCCTTCCCACCAAAGGTGGCTCCTATTTTTCTACTTCAGGTGTTTTTAACAGCTAGGTCTCTGCCCTAATGACCGGCCGGGTAGGCGTGGCTAGGGTGGTCATGTGACTGGGTGGGAGTGAGTGATGTCGTGTTGGCCACGCCCACTCAGGTTTTGTGGCTGCCAATGTTTTCTTTCCTGTGGGAAACGGGGCCAAGCACATCTTTAAGTGTTTAAAGTTGCAGATCCTTGAGCTAAGCAGACAGGTGTGATCATATCATAGCCTAGTTATATGCGAGACTGTCTCCTGCCCCATACATCCCTTAGACCGATACGCTCCCACAGAGAGGGCCTTCTCAGGGTGCCGTCGGCCGGGCAATGCCGACTGGCGACACCCAGGGGAAGAGCCTTCTCTGTGGCGGGCCCTGCCCTTTGGAACGACCTACCCCCTGAATTGCGTACCATCTCGGACCTCAGCCTCTTCCGTCTAAAGACACATCTTTTCCAGCAAGCCGGCCTAGCCTAACCTCCCGTCGGGGCTATTTTAGAACTGGGGATTTTAATTTGGTTTTTAGCATAGGATTGTAATTTAATATGTTTTTAAATTTTGTATTTATCATTTTGTATGTTTTTAAATTCCTGTGCGCCGTCCTGGGTCCTTCGTGGAGAAGGGCGGGATATAAATGTGATTAAAATAAAATAAAAAAAATAAATCTTAAAAATAAAAAATAAAAATGACAATGATTCAGGGTTCAAGCCAACCAAACTTACTTATGCTGGGGAAATATCACAGTTAAGTTTCTGACTAACCTGGTTAGTCATCGTGGGCGAACGGGGGGGGGGGGGCAACTGAGTAACAAGGGCTAACATGAATAAAAATAATGTATTTTGTAAATACAGTATATGACAGATTGGTCTCCAGTGGCTACTTTCGCCTTACCCTACCCAGAAAGTCCATTTCATCCAGGTATGCTCCAATTTTTGATCTAAACCGATTTCCCGCAGCACACTTAACCCAACATAACCTGAACTAATCCACTCTCGGGGTTCTTACAAGATCGCAGGCTGACTAAACCGTGCAGCACATATTTAGTTACACACTCTGAGAAACTAACTCAGTTATCTCAGCTACGTAACCTTGGCCTTAAAGTGTTGTGTGAATGGAGCTCCTTGGGTCTTTCGGTGACCTGGGTCAGCAGGAGTTGGGAGAGACGTTGTCATTTTGAACTATTCTAACCATTTTTTTTTTTAAAAAATTGCACTTCTAACTTAAAGTCTATAGAGCAGAGGTCCCCAACCTTTGCAACTTTAAGTCTGAAGGACTTCAGCTCCCAGAATTCTCCAGCCAGCTTTGCTTGGGGAGCCAGCGCTGTCCGAAGACGTCTCCGTGGTCATGTGGCCGGCATGACTCAACGCCCGAAGGCGCATGGAACGCTGTTCCCTTCCCACCAAAGGTGGCCCCTATTTTTCTACTTGCATTTTTAACCTGCTTTCAAACTGCTAGGTTGGCAGAAGCTGGGACGAATCACAGGAGCTCGCCCCGTTAGGGATTCGAACCGCCGAACTGCCCAACTTTCTGATCGACAAGCTGAGCGTCTTAGCCACTGAGCCACTGCGTCCCTTTATGCCCTACATCAGGGGTCTCCAACCTTTGCAACTTTAAGTCTGAAGGACTTCAGCTCCCAGAATTCTCCAGCCAGCAAAGCAAAGCTGGCTGGAGAAGTCTGGGAGCTGAAGTCCTTCAGACTTAAAGTTGCAAAGGTTGGAGACCCCTGCCCTACATAAACAGGATAAAAATATAAATAAAAAAATAAATTGTGCACAGACCACATATATTATAGCACACAGAGAAACAATACCCTCTTGTTCGGATGTATAAATGCACATGGCGAGAACATAAACCTATATTTTTTTTAAACAAAATAAAGGCCAGCTTAAAAAAAAAAATCTGCTTTTTTCCCCTTTTAAATAAAAATTAGCGCAGCTTCAGGGGCGAAAAAAATGGCCGTTCCCACCGCAAATATACTTTAAATTCTGTTTACAATCCTGTGCTAGCTTTGTAATGAAAATCATTTTTTTTATGACAGTGGGTTCTTTTTTTTGTTTGCTTGCCCTCAAATGCCAGTTATTTCATACAGCAACTTCCAAAGCAGATGAAATAAAGGGCAATGTTGGGATGAGGGGGGAAATATAACACCAGCCAGCTAAAATAGGTCGGTTTGCAGAAGGAGTTCCGAATTGTTTTTCCGTCTTGAAAAAAAACTTGGTCCCACCATCTTTCTACCTTCTTTCTGAACCTGCTGAGCTTGGACTGAAATCGGAATGGCAGATTAGGAAGGGACCTTGGAGGTCTTCTAGTCCAACCCCCTGCTCAAGCAGGAAGCCCCATCCCAATGCAGAGAAATGGTTATCCAGCTTGTCGGTAAAAATCTCCAGTTTTGAAGCCCCCGTAACTTCTGCAGGCAAGCCATTCCACTGATTAATTGCCAATTGAATCTGCAACAGAAATATGGACTGGTACGGACTGGAATGGACTAGAAGGGAAGGGAATGGACTAGACTGGACTGCAATGGAATAGAGTAGAGGGAATGGAATGGAATGGAGTGGAATGGCAGGGCAGGGCTGGGCAAGGAATGGAATGGAATGGACTGGAAGGGAATAGACTAGACTGGACTGTAATGGAATAGAATAGAGAGGAGTGGAGTGGAGTGCAGTAGAATGGAATGGAAAGGCAGGGCAGGGCAGGGCAAGGAATGGAATGGAGTGGAATGGACTGGGCTGGGCTGGAAGGGAAAGGGAATGGACTAGACTGGACTGCAATGGAATAGAGTAGAGTGGAATGGAATGGAATGGCAGGGCAGGGAATGGACTGGACTGGACTGGAAGAGAATGGACTAGACTGGACTGCAGTGGAATAGGAATAGAGTAAAGTGGAATGGAATGGAATGGAATGGCAGGGCAGGGAATGGAATGGAGTAGAAGGGAAGGGAATGGACTAGACTGAACTGCAATGGAATAGAATAGAGTGGAATGGCATAGCAGGGCATGGCAGGGAAAGGGCTGGGCTGGACTGGACTGGACTGGACTGGAAGAGAATGGAGTAGAGAGGAATGGAGTAGAATGGAATGGCAGGGCAGGGAATGGACTGGACTGGAATGGAGTGGAAGGGAAGGGAATGGACTAGACTGAACTGCAATGGAATAGAATAGAGTGGAATGGAATGGAATGGAATGGCAGGGCAGGGCAGGGAATGGACTAGACTGGACTGTAATGGAATAGAAGTGAGTAGATTGGAGTGGAATAAAATAGAGGGGAGTGGAATGGCAGGGCAGAGAACAGGCCGACAGAAGGTCCCAGCAGGAGACCTTCTACCATTCCAGACAAACGGCTGTCCAATCTCTTTTGGAAAACCTCCAGTGATGGAGCCCCCCCCCCCAACTTTTGAAAACAAGCCATTCCATCGATTAATGATGCTCGTTGACAGGGAGCATCTCCTTATTTCTAGGCTGGCCCTCCCCTTCATAGGGCTTTTCTCCATTTATTATATTTATTTATTTTATTTGCAAGCTACGGACACGGAAGGCGTCTCCTGAGGCTCCCGGGCAGCTTCAGAAAGCCTTGCATTCCCTTGATTACGTAACCTCTCTCCCATTTCATTAAAAAATATCCTGATTTGCTCAGCCGTGGCTCGGGTAGCATTGCAAGCAGGCCAGACCATCCAGCCGCTTCCAAAACAAATTTCCCAACCCCCTGCTGCAGTTAGCCGTGCCATCCTATCACAAGGAAGTTGTTTGTGTGGGGTCTGTTTTTTTCCAATCACAGCCGCCTGATGGAAAGGTGACAATCCACGCATTCACGCTTACAAGGTTTTCTACAATCGGAGGGCTGCCGTGCGTCTTCATTTTTATTTTTTTTATTTTTTTTGCAGTAAACCTACCCCGGGGGGGGGGGGGGGTGAGAAACCTCTGTAGTTTGGGGGGCTTTCGTTTTCCTTACGACTCCAAACGAATGGCACCGTTTGAGATTTCAGCTGCTGGAATATTTTGGAAGGAGAAATGAAATGGGGAAAAAGAAAAGGAATGGTGAAATTCATGTGCAGCTGAAGCAGTGGTGGGTTTCTGCAGGCTCGCACCTACTCGTAAGAGTCGGATGGTGAATTTTAGAGAACCGGTGAGAGGGGGTTAAGTCTGGCCTGCCGCTGCCAGTAACCCAATGGGAAGGAAAGGAAAGGAAGGCAGAAAGTAAGAAAGGAAAGAAAGGAAAGGAAAGGAAAGGAAGGAAGGAAGAAAGAAAGAAAGAAAGAAAGAAAGAAAGAAAGAAAGAAAGAAAGAAAGAAAGAAAGAAAGAAAGAAAGAAAGAAAGAAAGAAAGAATTTATCATCACAATTGAGTCCAAAATTTTGGTTGCTAAGCAAGAGCGTTGTTAAATGAGTTTCACCACATTTTACAAGTTGGCCACTCCCACCCTGTCACATGACTGCCAAGCCACGCCCACAAAATAGGCCACACCTGGAGAGTAGGTTCTAAAAAAAATTGAAACCCACCACTGAGCTGAAGGGAATGCAGACCTGTCTACATTTCTGGACAATAATGATAGGTTCAACCCACAAGAGGAAAATGCTGGGTGTAGTGGAGAGAGGCAACGAATGTGTGGCTTCAGCAAGCCAGCTTCTAATGGAATCGCGTGGCCTGTGAGGATGCAGAGCATAGATCCACGATGGCCAACCTATGGCAGGCGTGCCAGAGGTGCCACGCAGAGCCCTCGCTGTGGGCCAGAGGTGGTTTCCTCCCGGTTCGGCCGAATAGGTAGTAACTCAACTGGACACACGATTGTACCGTTTCTATCCTCGGTGGCGGCGTGTTGATTTTCTATAACACCTCTCCTGCGCGAGCTGCACTGGCTGCCTGTGGCCTTTCGAGTGCGCTTCAAGGTGTTGACGACCATCTTCAAATCGCTCCATGGCTCGTGGCCTAGCTATATACGAGACCGCCTCCTGCCCCATACATCCCTTCGCCCGATCCGCTCCCATAGAGAGGGTCTTCTCCGGGTGCCGTCGGCCGGGCAATGCCGGTTGGCGACGCCCAGGGGAAGGGCCTTCTCTGTGGCGGGCCCGGCCCTCTGGAACGACCTACCCCCCGACCTACACACCACCTCGGACCTCCACCTCTTCCGCCAACGTCTTAAGACATATCTATTCCAACAAGCCGGCCTGGCACAGCCCCCCGTTTCTGACTTTTTATATATATAAATTGTAATTTGCAGGGTTTTAAATGGGTTTTTAGCACATTAATAATTTAATATGTTTTTTAATGATGTATATTGTTTTTTGTTATGGTTTTAATAATGCCTGTGCGCCGCCCTGGGTCCTAACAAGGAGAAGGGCGGGGTATAAATCCGAAATAAATAAAAAATAAATATGCATGCGCAGAACAATCTTCACAGCAAGATTGGTGGGCACCGGGGGCCTGTTGCAACGGGATCTGGAACCCACCACTGGTGCAGAGCGCACGTCTGGTGTGCGTGTGAGAGAAGCGAGAGAGTGCGCGCAAAATTTGTCAGGCGCCGAAATGGAGGCCACCCCTACTGTGAGGACATGAGCCATCACCAATTGCTCTTCTGGTTTCCAGCACATTTATTTTTTTTAATTTTTATTTATTTCAATTTATATAACCGCGCCCATCTCCCCAGGGGGACTCAGGGCGGCGCACAAAGTAATGAAGACAGAAATATAAAAAATATAAACCATCATAAGACTATAATAAATAAGACTACATACTAAAAACATGTTAAATTCATGGTGCCCTGTGCTAAAAAGATAACCTAAAACCTACTGGCCCATTAAAATCCAATTAAAACAATTTAAAACTCAGACTCCCAGTGGTTACGGGGGACTAGGCCAGGCCGGCTAGATGGAAGAGATGTGTCTTCAAGTGTTTGCGGAAAGAGCGGAGGTCCGTGGTGGTCCTAAGTTCGGGGGGAAGGTCGTTCCAGAGGGCTGGGCCCGCCACAGAGAAGGCCCTTCCCCTAGGAGTCGCCAGCCGGCACTGTCCAGCGGATGGCACCCGCCACACACGTATGCCAACGAGCTGGTCTTCGCAGGTGCCAGCGAGCCCCCAAACGCCCCCCAAATAGGCCATTTTACGGGCTGTTTTGGGGGCATTTTTCGGGTCGTTTTTCCAGCCAGATTTCAGGGTGTTTTTCAGATGGAACAATTTCAAGAGTGGAGGGCGCAACACCTGCCCCCAAAACCCCCCATGTAGTCAAGCCATGTTTATTTAGGAAAGGTGAGACAGCTTTCTAAGGTAGACATAGAACAGCCGGTGCAAGCTAGTGCAAACAACAAAATGCATTAACATATCCATTTCGAATTTCAGACCGCCCAGGCCAACGGACGGCGTGTGTTTAACTCGATTGAAAGCTCTGGCAAACCCCGTTTGGCTAATGTGCCAAAGTCCTTGCTTGGTTTTCAACAGGAGTGGTGGGCTTGGAAGGACGCGGTGGCTCAGAGGCTAAGACGCTGTGCTTGTTGATCAGAATGCGGTTTGGTGGTTCGAATTCCTAGCGCCGTGTCACGGAGGGAGCTCCCGTGACTTGCTTCAGCTTCTGCCAACCTAGCAGTTCGAAAGCCCGTAAAAAATGCAAGTAGAAAAATAGGAGCCACCTTTGGTGGGAAGGAACAGCATTCCGTGCGCCTTTGGTGTTGAGGTATGCCGGCCACATGACCACGGAGACGTCTCCGGACAGCGCTGGCCAGTGGTGGGTTTCTGCAGGCTCGCACCTACTCGCGAGAGCCGGTTGGTGAAATTTAGAGAACCGGTGACAGCGGGTTCCACCGGGGTACCCGGAAGTAAATCTGGCCCGCCACTGCCAGTGACCCAATGGGAAGGA
This sequence comes from Rhabdophis nuchalis, assembly GCA_039707465.1. Taxonomy (NCBI): domain Eukaryota; kingdom Metazoa; phylum Chordata; class Lepidosauria; order Squamata; family Natricidae; genus Rhabdophis; species Rhabdophis nuchalis. The sequence goes on from CM077660.1 coordinate 3,401,827, forward strand.
AAGGAAAGGAAAGGAAAGGAAAGGAAGGAAGGAAGGAAGGAAGGAAGGAAGGAAGAAAGAAAGAAAGAAAGAAAGAAAGAAAGAAAGAAAGAAAGAAAGAAAGAAAGAAAGAAAGAAAGAAAGAAAGAAAGAAAGAAAGAAAGAAAGAAAGAAAGAAAGAAAGAAAGAAAGAAAGAAAATTTATCATCACAATTGAGTCCAAAATTTTGGTTGCTAAGCAAGAGCGGTGTTAAATGAGTTTCACCACATTTTAAAAGGTGGCCACTCCCACCCTGTCAGATGATTGCCAAGCCACGCCCACAAAATAGGCCACACCTGGAGAGTAGGTTCTAAAAAAATTTGAAACCCACCACTGGCGCTGGCTCTCCGGCTTTGAAATGGAGATGAGTCGGGAACGACGAGCACCTAGGTGCAAGGGGAAACTTTACCTTTGGGCTTGGAGGGAGAAGGCCAGCTCCTCAGGAGTAGGTATTATTATAAAAATAAAACAAAAGGATGTGTTAACTGAATAGCCAGGGGAAGAAAAACTGCCATTGCAGCTGGAGATGTCATGCAAAAATTAAAAGCGATGGGCTGTTTTCGAGCCAAAGAAAAACGAAACTCAAAAGGTGAAAAAGGTTGGCATGAGACAAGCTGTTCTTCGCTCTCCGGTTGTTATTTTACACGCCGTTGTGGCTCAGAGCCTCTTCGGAGGTTGGAAGGCGAGACAACACACAGATTGTGACCAAACCGGCTTGGTTTTTTTTTAGACTGACCAAGATTTGTAGGTTGAACAGTTGTTGAGCTGATATCTCCGTTGGGAGACAGAAAAATTTTGCCGCGGAACATACAGCTAGAGAACCGTTGCTAGTAAACACACAAATAGTATCCCAGACACTGTTAGTGAAATAAATCGCTTTAGTGGTGTTGTAAAACTAAACTACTGCTTCACAAGCAGTGATAGTATATGGTGAGTCAAAGTCCTTAACGAATAACAATTGCTTGCAGTCAGCAACCCACAATTCTTCCTTCTTCACACAGTCAGTCACGGCACACGAGCAGATAGCAAACAATAGAGATATCAGCAAAGAGAAACGATGGAGCAGAGAGAGATTGCGCTCTGCTTACTTCCTCTTCTTGCCGAGATAACTACAGTCTCTAATTGCATTCCAATATTCCAACATCCTTAAAGCAACACTGACCATTTGTCATGGTACTATATATTGTCTACCCCAGTGTTTCTCAACCTTGTCAACTTGAAGATGTCTGGACTTCAACTCCCAGAATTCCCCAGCCAGCATTCGCTGTCTGGGGAATTCTGGGAGTTGAAGTCCAGACATCTTCAAGTTAACAAGGTTGAGAAACACTGGTCTACCCAACCCTAGGAGTCTACTCCTAACAAGCTGTTTTCCCTGAGTTGAGGTCTTGGTGAAAGAGAGGATAATAGGGGTTGGAAGGGGCCTTGGAGGTCTTCTAGTCCAACCCCCTGCTTGGACAGGCAACCCTAAAGAATTCCAGTGTTGGAACTTTCCACAGGCCTTCAAGTCACCAAGGTTGTCTACGCCTGGTTCAGCTCTTTTCCCTATGGCCGTTTTCTTTTTACCTTGACGTTCTCCCCTGGCCAGGAGCAATGAAATCAAGAAGGCAGAATCCTTATCTCTCTTTATCTCCTGGCTTCTTCTAAGGGAGAGCTTCAGAAGGTGACAGGCTCCAAGGACATTCCTGAATTGAGCCATCTCTAAATTGACTTTCCAGGGGGCTGGCAGAGCCGCCTCGCCTCTCACTGATACCATCTGCCTTTGAATGAGTTTAACATACGGTTCCCCCCCCCCCTCTTCTGCCTTTCTTTCTTTATCTGTTTCGAAGCAACCGATATGCTAGTAAGCTGTAGCTGGCTTTGTAGGGAACCCGATGCTGGAAGGCAGGAATTAAAACTTCTGAAATTAAAGGAGGAGGAGGAGGAGGAGAAGAGAAGAAGAAGAAAAGAAGAAGAAGAAGAAGAAGAAGAAGAAGAAGAAGAAGAAGAAGAAGAAGAAGAAGAAGAAGAAGAAGAAGAAGAAGAAGAAGAAGAAGAAGAAGAAGAAGTCTCTTGAAAGGGGAAAGAATTCTTTTCACATTGAAGAAAGAGGAGGAGGAGGAAGAGAAGGAGAAGGAGAAGAAGAAGAAGAAGAAGAAGAAGGGAGGAGGAGGAGGAGGAGGAGGAGAAGAAGAAGAAGAAGAAGAAGAAGAAGAAGAAGAAGAAGAAGAAGAAGAAGAAGAAGAAGAAGAGAGGAGGACGAGGAGGAGGAGGACGAGGAGGAGGAGGAGGAGGAGGAGGAGGAGGAGGAGGAGGAAGAAAAAACAGGCATAGCCATCTTTCGTAACCACTGCCTGGGTCTTCTGCACAAAATAAAACCAAGCCAGGTTGGCTGCTCCTGCTTGTGGAGGTTTCATTTATGTTCTCCTGCTGTCTTTCCTTTTTTGGAGGATAAGATGCAGGCAAGCAAGCAATCTTCAACTTATGACAAAAAATGGAGCCCAAAATGTCCGTTGCTAAGCGTTCCTACAAAACGGGGGTCATCTCACCTGCGTTAAAGACTCGGCGTCATCTTCCCTAGAGCTGCCGACAGAAAACTTGGAGTTAAACTTGGATTTAAATCACACCCGCAGTCTCCCGGGGTCCCAAACAGTCTTCTGAAATTCTCTGCTACATTTCGTCATCTTCATTTAACCAGGGGTCTGGGCAACTGAATGGTGCTAGTGGAATGTTTGACTGGCCGGATGCCATTCCCTGTCGCCAGAGCGGAGTTTCTTTCAGCAGATATATATTCTCAGTGTGCCCAAAGAGAGAGAAATATCTGCCGCTACCTAGGATCGAACTCACAGACTCCCGACTATGAGGCGAGAGCTCCGCCTCTAGGCCACCCCACCACCTCTCCTGATGTCATTTCATAATGACTCCTGATCATCATCTTCATTTAACGGCCCCATAATCCCTTGCGGGGGGTGGAGTCTTGAGCAACTGAATGGAGCTGTTTTACTGGCCGGAAGCTCTTCCCTGTTGCCAATGCGGAGTTTTGTTCCGCAGATATATAGAGAGAGAAATATCTGCCTCTACCTAGGATCGAACTCCCGATTGTGAGGTGAGAGCGCCACCTCTAGGCGGAAAGTCACTCGGGAAAGCCTGCCTCTTCATGACCGTGGCCATAGCCTGTTGAAATCCAGATTCCCTTTCAGGGGTCCTTGAAGCCCCCTGCCCAACATTAACCCTTGATGGAGCGGATGGAACAACAGGGATGAATCCACTCAATTTACACTGTGCTGCGGTTTTGATTTATAGCGATGGTGTCCCCTGCAGACGAATAAATTGGCGAATGTCATGCGGATGTGCTTTCTCTCCCTTTGGATTCCCCCTCCCTCCGTCCCTCCCTCCCTGCGTAAAATGTTCTCCCGCACTTAGGCGAAACAGCGGCATAATTCGGCTGAATTAATGCCTTTCCAAGAGTCTGCTGGTGGAAATTGCTTATTTAAGGAACAGGCTAATCAAGCGTAAATTCTTAAACGAACTTAAAAAAAAAAACCAAACCAAAAAAACCCCAGATTCATCTGGGTCGTTATGGCTCCGGAATGGACTCTCTAATTATTTCTTTTTTTAATTTGAAGGAGCTCAACTCTTCATTCGCCCTAAATTGCACAGGTATGATTCGCAAGTGTTAGAAGGAGGCCTAGAGGTGGCGCTCTCGCCTCACCATCGGGAGGGTCTGCGGTTTCGATCCTAGGTAGAGGCAGATTTTTCTCTCTAGATATATATATATCTGCGGAACAAAACTCCGCATTGGCGACAGGGAAAGGCATCTGGCCAGTAAAACAGCTCCATTCGGTTGCCCAGACTCTGCCCCGCGAAGGACGATGGGGTCGTTAAATGAAGATGATGATCAGGAGTCATTATGGAATGACATCGGGAGGGGTGGTGGGGGGGCCTAAAGGCGGAGCTCTCGCCTCACAATCAGGAGGCTGTGAGTTCGATCCTAAGTAGAGGCAGATATTTCTCTCTCTGGGCACACTGAGAATATATCTGCCGAATGAAACTCCGTTCTGGCAACAGGGAATAGCATCCGGCCAGTAAAACACTCTGCTAGCTCCATTCAGTTGCCCAGACTCCACTCCACATGGAATTGTGGGTCATTAAATGAAGATGATGATGATGATGTGTGCAGGTGTAGAAAGACATGGGTTAGGTGTGTGTGTGTGTGTGTGTGTGTGTGTGTGTGTGTGTGTGTGTGTGTGTGTGATCTTTAAATCAGGATATAAGTGGAACTTCAGAGGTGACTTCCTACCGGTACCATATGGTTCGGCCGAATAAGTAGTAACTCCAGCAGACATGTGACTGTACCAGTTCTATCCTTGGTGGCGCCATCTTGATTTTCTGTTCCTATTTTTCTACTTGCATTTTTCAACGTGCTTTCGAACTGCTAGGTTGGCAGAAGCTGGGAGAAGTCACGGGAGCTCCCTCCGTTAATGCGGTGCTGGAGATTCGAACCGCCGAACTCCCGGCTTTTCTGATCGGCAAGCTCAGTATCTTGGCCGCCGAGCCACCGCGTCCCACGTTGATATCGATTATGAATACACGATTATATTGATATTATGATATCCTACGATATTATGATGCGATGGTAATAACCTAGCAGCTAGCAAAATAAATCAGGCAATATAATCATCCAAGCCTCTATTCCAGTGTTAGCCCAAGGGCTACCCAGGAGAGAAGTCAAAAGCGCCCGTAGATATAAAATGAAAAGCTATAAATCCTCTGCAATTAACGGTCAAGATACAACAAGCCAAGTCATATTTCAACGCAGAGGTGAATTTGTCTTTGACCAATGATATTGTTCCTTCATCGTCCGGCTGCTGTGCGTTGCGATGGATGGTTTTAAATCCCAAAGGAGAAAGTTTGGGAGAAATTTATTGGGCCTCCCAGGGAATTGATCTATGAGGGGCACGGTGTAAATGGACCCTAATGTCAAGGCAAAATTTACAGGGTTGCATTATTATTCCGTGGGTTTCAACCACCTCCAGCACCAGATGGGCCATTCGGCTCCGGGATTTCACAGGGCCTGCCTTGAAGAGGTGTGGGTGGACGAATGGGGAACCTTTGGAGAATCTCAGTTTAGAGATTCTCTAGTCAGTCAGAGACCAGTCAGGAATGTCGGGAATTCTGTCGTTAAAGGGTATTTTTGGCTTAACGCTCAGGCTAAAATCTGAAAGATTCTTGGTCGAGCCCTCGGCCTCTCTCCTCCCCTCTCCTTCTCCTTCCCAATCTCCCTCTCCCTCTCGGCCTAGAGGTGGAGCTCTCGCCTCCCAATCCGGAGGTTGTGAGTTCAATCCCAGGTAGAGGCAGATGTAGGGTCTCCTGCTTGGGCAGGGGGTTGGACTAGATGACCTGCAAGGTCCCTTCCAACTATGTTAATCTGTTACTCCTTCCTTCCTCCTTCCTTCCTTCCTTCATTGGTAGAGGCAGATGTAGGGTTTCCTGCTTGGGCAGGGGGTTGGACTAGATGACCTGCAAGGTCCCTTCCAACTCTGTTAATCTGTTACTCCTTCCTTCCTTCCTTCCTTCCTTCCTTCCTTCCTTCCTTCCTTCCTTCCTTCCTTCCTTCCTTCCTTCCTTCCTTCCTTGGTAGAGGCAGATGTAGGGTCTCCTGCTTGGGCAGGGGGTTGGACTAGATGACCTGCAAGGTCCCTTCCAACTCTGTTCATCTGTTATCTTCCTGTCTGCTACTCCCATTTCCTCTCCTCTCCCTCTCTCCTCCTGTCCTCCCCTTCCATTTCCTCCCCTCCCCTAAGTCCCTCTTCCTCTCTCTCTTTCCTCCTCTCCTCCTCTCCTCTCCTCCCCTCTCCTCTTCTCCCTTCCCTTCCCCTCTCCTCCTTCTCCCTCTCCCCTTGTCCTCCCCTCCTGTTTCCTCCCCTCCTCTCCCCCTCTCTATTCCTCTCTCCCCCTCTCTCCTCCTCTTGTCCTCTCCTCCTCTCCCTTCCCCTCTCCTTCTTCTTCTCCCTCTCCTCCTCTCCTCCCGTTTCCCCCCTCTTCTCCCCCCTCTTTCCCTCCCTCCTTCCCTCCCCTGTTTTCTCCCCCTCTCTCTCCCCCTCTCTCCCTCGCTCCTCCCTCCTCCTCTCCTCTCCCAGCAGAGAAAGAAATCCTCCCTAACTTACCAGTATAAAAAGCGAGATCAGATCGATGTCAGCCTTCCCAAACAGACCAGACAGGAAACACAACCAGACGAGCTAATTGTACCCTATTATTGCACGGCTACATTAACAGACTTTTGCAAGTCTGAAAGTACAAATCCCCCCCCCCCGTCTGTTTTATAGCCTGAGAAGGGAGTTTCCTTCTCTGCCCATTAGGCAGCTGCAGGCTCTACTCTCTCTTATCTTATCCTTCTCTAACAACCTCCCTTCCTGGCCAGCTCCCGAGGACATCCACACGTACCATTACATTAGCCACTAGGGCATGGGTGGGCAAACTTTGCAACTTTAAGTCTGAAGGACTGCAGCTCCCAGAATTCTCCAGCCAGTTTTGCTAATTGATGTTCTCAGCTTTGCTGGCTGGAGAATTCTGGGAGCTGAAGTCCTTCAGACTTAAAGTTGCAAAGTTTGCCCACCCCTGCACTAGGGCCTAGGGTGGGTCTCTGCCACCATTACTCCCGGTTCGGTGCGCACAAAAAATATTGCGTGCATATTCATTTGCACAAAAATAGGCCTGTGCATGCGCAAAACGTTTTTAAAAAAAGGAAAACCATTAAATTGGGGCTACGAAAACTGTTTTGCTTGTGCGCAAAACTGAAAATCAAGATGGCGCCGCCATATGAGAACCGGTTCGGGGCCGGGACCCAGGCCGGCAAACCACTACCGGTTCGGCTGAACTGGTCTGAACCAGTAGGAATCCACCTCTGCACTAGGCTAATGTGCATTTGGCCAATAGACCAGGGCTTCCCAATTTCTCTTCTCCTTCCTCTCATCATGCATTCCTCAAGGAGGCAGCTACGAATGGTAAGATGTTCCTTCTTCTCTGCACCTTCTCAGGCTCGGCAACAACAGATGACTCACGGGGCGGTGGGGGTGTGTGTGTCTTATCTCTGCACTGCATGTTGCCTCCTGTAAAACCCACCGTACGGGACAAATGTCCCCACATCCCAGTGCTCAAAACAGTCCTTCTCAGCTTTCGGCCATCGCTGTGAATCGAGAGACAGATGGCGGCTGGATGAGAAGTGCGTTGCTACCTCTGGTGTTCTCCGAATAGAACTGCAGTAGTACATCTCTCACCGTCGCAGTTGATGAGCTTCCTTCCGTTTCTTCTTGCCTTGCCCTCGGAGAACTCCCCCCTCCCTCTCTTCTCTGGGACAGCCCCCTCAAATATTGGAAGAGTTTTATCAAGTCATCCCTAGTCCTTCTCTTTGTTACACTAGACTAGGGGTCGGCAGCCTTAAACGCTCAAAAGAGCCCTTTGGACCCGTTTCCCACAGAAAAGGAAACACCGGGAACCACAAAACCCTTCCTACACCTGACTATTTCCTTAGCGGCCACAAAACAAGCATATGTAGTTGAATTAAACATTCTGTTTTCTTCTGAAACTTTTCTTTTCTTGGATTTAACCATGGTTGGCCTACTGGGGGTTGAAAAGCTTAATAAATCACCTGCCAGCGGTTGTGGCACTTTGGCGGTTGTGACACATATTTTGAGCAACAGGGAACCGCATGTGGCTCCAGAGCTGTGGGTTGCTGACAGAGAGTGGACCGCCTTTTGTTTGGGTTGATAAAAGGTCTCCTTGTTGGAATTCATTGTTGGAATGTATTTTTATGCAAAAGCTACAGTAGTATTTAGCCAGTAAACTGCGGTGTTTAGAAGTTTGGATCTATGGTATATATGCTGTCTTGTCCTAAGTAGCTTCCTGTTATGCAGTTGAGCAGTAAAGCACATGGTGACTGTGCTCCTTGTTTGGTGATGAAAACGTACAGAATTTCTAACACTTGTCAAGAAAGCCTCTGTTTGACACCTACCTTGCCCTGGGAGTTGGACTAGAAGACCTTCAAGGTCCCTTCCAAGCCTATGATTCTATATTATGTGTGCTATTTTCATCCTAAATAAGGAACAGCCCTTTGCAATACAGAACTGGTGGCAAGCATCTTTCCACAATGGGCCAAACTGCACAATTTGAGGGTCACGAGAGCCGAGGCACGTTCGCATTGCAACTTATGTCCTAATGAATTAAACCACACTAAGGTTCGACGTGGTCTGATCAACCCCACTTGTACAAACAGCTGGCATCTCACAGTGTAATAAACCCAATTTTATTCAGCTTCTTCTTTCGTCTTCTCTAATGAATTGCGACAGGCCCAGAAAATTAAAATGAAGAGTGAAGTCTTTTCTTGCGATTACGAGGAAGAAAATGATGCTGGTCTTATCTCTACAGAATTGTGCGCAGGCAGCATTGCAGTGTTTGTGTGTTGTGTGTGTATTTCCCCAATGTGAGGACTTTCTCCAAACTGATTTATGGTCATTTCCATTCTCATTAACAATCCTTCGGGTTCTTATTCTCTGTTGTTATTAACCGAACACAGTTGGGAGGCACCTTAGAGGTCTTCTAGTCCCTGTTCAAGGAGGAAACCGAATGAGGCAAAGAGATTATCCATTTACAATTTCTGGAGGCCAGTCATTCCACGGATTAAAATTCCTCCTTAATTCTAAACTGCTTTTTCCCTTGATTAGTTTCCACCCATTGCTTCTTGTCCTGCCTTCAGGTGCTTTGGAGAATAGCTTGACTCCCTCTTCTTTGGGGCAGCTCCTGAGATATTGGAAGACTGCTATCATGTCTCCCCTAGTCCTTCTTTTCATTCAACTAGATATAACCCAATTCCTGCAACCGTTCTTCATATGTTTCAGCCTCCAGTCCCCTAAATCCTCTTTCTTGCTCTTCTCTGCACTCTTTCCAGAGTCTCCACATCTTTTCTACATCGTGGCGACCAAAACTGGATGCAAACATTCCAAGTATGGTCTCACCAAGGCCTTATAAAGTGGTATTAACCCTTCACGTGATCTTGATTCTCTCCCTCTGTTGATGCAGCCTTGAACTGTGTTGGCTTTTTTAAGCAGCTGCAACACACAGCTGGCTCCTATTTAAGCGATTGTCTGCTAGGACTCCAAGATTCCTCTCACAGTCCTTATTATTGAGCCCAGGACTTAGTCCAGAAAACGCACGAAAGCCTACAGATAGACAAAAACTCTCTTCCTAACAGGGTCGCCCGTTTCCTAATTAAAATAGATGAGCATTTCCAATGGAGCCTTTGGAGAGCGTTTTCCTTATCGGCCCCTGCAAAATAATATCTCTAAATTTCGTCCCTGCTTCTTTCTGGCTCAGCCTCTGATTTGAAAAATGAAAAGGAAGCAGGCGATATTTCAAAGTCAGAACCCCCCCACCCCCCTCCCTTTAAAAGAAAGAAAAATGAGACAATTACAAAGCGGTAAATACCTGGCTAAACAGCAACAGATGAAGAGATTCTCCTGAATGGATTGTGGACCTCCCTAAAATAACCAAGAAAACAGAGGGATTCTTTTAATTTTCGCAACGTGGATTTCTCCTGTGAAATTGGAGGGAATTTTGAAAGAGGCATGGAACTGGGGATGTCTAGTTTAATAAAAAAGGATTAGGGGAGACATGATAGCAGCGTTCCAATATCTCAGGGGTTGCCACAATGAAGAGGGAGTCAAGCTATTCTCCAAAGCACCTGAGGGCAGGAGAAGAAGCAATGGGTGGAAACTCATCAAGGAGAGAAGCAACTTAAAACTGAGGAGGAATTTCCTGACAGTTAGGACAATTGATCAGTGGAACAGAAGGTTTTTTTTTTTTTTTAATTTAATACTTATAAACCGCTCCCTCTCCCCACAGGGACTCGGGGCGGTGCACAGGAAGAATAAAAGACAATAAATATATACAGACATTTTTAAAAACAAATTAAACCTGAGCCTGTGCTAAAATTCCCCATAAAACTAGCTAAACTAAAATAGCATTCCCAATAATTAAATACAATAATAATAATACCCCAAAGACAGAGAGACTATCCTAGGCCGGCCAGACAAAAGAGATGTGTTTTTAATTTTAGACGGAAGGAGCGGAAGTCCGTGGTCGTCCTAATGTCGGGGGGAAGGTCGTTCCAGAGGGCTGGGCCCGCCACAGAGAGAGCCCTTCCCCTGGGCGTCGCCCGCTGACAAAGTCTAGTGGACGGCACCCGGAGAAGTCCCTCTCTGTGGGAGCGAATCGGCCGTGAGGATGTATGAGGCAGGATCCGATCCCGCAGATAGCTAGGTCCCGAGCCATGGAGCGCTTTAAAGAAGTTGCCTCCAAAGGTTGTGAATGCCCCAACACTGCAAGTCTTCAAGAAGATGTTGGCTAGCCATTGGTCTGAAATGGTATAGGGTTTCCTGCCTAGGCAGGGAGTTGGACTAGATGACTTCCAAGGTCCCCTCCAACTCTGCTGTTGTATATGGTTGTCTTTGATACTGTCTGATGGCAGGGGGGCAATTTATTGATTTATTACACTTATATGCCACCTCTCTGACACTAAGGGCGCGAAAGATAGGAGACCGTTCCCTTTTATGTTTTTCAGGGATGAAATATCAAGCTTTTGAGTGGTGCGGCGGCCTAGTGGTGCGGCTCTTGCCTTATAATCAGGAGGCTGTGGGTTCAATCCTAGGTAGAGGCAGATATTTCTCTCTCTGGGCACAATGAGAATTCATCTGCTGAACAAAACTCCACTCTGGCGATAGGAAAGGCATCCGGCCAATCAACAATCAACACTCAGCTCCATTCAGTTGCCCGGACTGCACCCCACCAGGGATTCTGGGGTGCTTAAAAGAGGATGATGATGATGATGATGAAATATCAAGCTTTTGATAGACCTCTCTTTGACTGGACTTGTTGCTTTGATGGCTGGCAGGGGAATTCTGGGAGTCCATCTTAAAGTTCTTGAGGTTGAGAAACGCTGGTTTACACTATAGGAATTGTAATTACAGGTAGTTGTGTAAAACTACCAGTGTTGGAGCATTCACGACTTCTGAATTTCACCCCTGGCTGGATCTCTCTTTGGTTGGTCTCCATCCTTGGCTTCCTGTCCTGCCTTCACGGGCTTTGGAGAATAGCTTGACTTCCTCTTCTTTGGGGCAGCCCCTGAGATATTGGAAGACTGCTATCCTGTCTCCCCTGGTCCTTCTTTTCATTAAACTAGACATACCCATTTCCTGCAACCATTTAAGAGGAAGGAAGGAAGGAAGGAAGGAAGGAAGGAAGGAAGGAAGGAAGGAAGGAAAAGAAAGAGATGTCAATATGTTTATTAAGTCCAGAAGGACTATATCCAATCTTTTCTTTTTCCAGGAACACACATCTGCTTCTCTCCTTGATTAGTTTCCACCCATTGCTTCTTGTTCTACCCTCAGATGCTTTGGAGAATAGCTTGACTCCCTCTTCTTTGGGGCAGCCCCTGAGATATTGAAACACTGCTATCCTGTCTCCCTTAGTCCTTCTTTTCACTAAACCAGACGTCCCCAATTATCTCAAATATTCTCCGGTATTAATTCCTGGCTGCAGAGGCTGGAGACGGTGGCTGCTATATTATTCCAAGCCAGGGACCGGGGAAAGTTTTGCTACAGAGAGAGAAGAGGACATGTACTTGGCAGGTCATGTTGAAGGTGGCTTTTAAAATATTGCAAGATAATGATCAGATGGAGAGCTGGAGTTGAGACAAGATATATCTCGAGACGAAAAAAGACTCATCAGTGTCAGGTCTTGGTGTGTGGCAACCTGGCAGGAAGGAGGTGATATATCAACGCCAGCCCAGAGACGTCTTAAGGGCCTCTTGTTTTTTTCCGCTATCAAATCCTCATTTCCTTGTAAAACTGAAACAGAGGAAGAATAAAACCAACTCTTCCTACATCCAGCCAGACGTGGGTTGCTAATTTTTTTTACTACCGGTTCGGTTGCCCTCCTGCGCGCATTTGACGCTTCGGCGCATGCACAGAAGTGTCCGGGCGGGTGGGTGGAGCCTCCCGCCACCGCTACTACCCGTTCGGCCGATCCAGGCTAAACCAGCAGCAATCCACCTCTGCACCCTTGCTTATCAATGGAGACCGAGTGGAGCAAGTGGTCAATTTTAAGTTTCTGGGTGCTATCATCAAAGAGGACCTCCCATGGATTGCAGCCCTGGTCAAAAGGGCCCAGCAGAGATTATCCTACCCGAGACTTCTCAGGAAACAACCACTGAATGTCACAACTGCTGGTGATCTTCTACCGCTGCACTATAGAGAGTATTTTTACTCATGGCACCTGTGTCTGGTTTGCCAATTGCACCATGGGAGATAGGACAGCGCCCCAGAGGGTCAACGTCATGGCCCAGAGGATCATGGGTTGCCCTCTTCCTTCTCTGGAGGAGTTTTATAGCTCCCGCTGCCTTAAGAGAATTCAAAACATCCTTCAAGATCCATCTCATCCTGGGCATCCTATTATTTTTTTTGAACTATTACCATCTGGCAGCCGGTACCAGGCAATAAAAACAAGGACCAATAGGCTGAAAAAACAGCTTCTCTCCCAGGGCAGTAACCATATGGAATTCTACTCTATAGTGCAATATGAATGCAAAATCAGGGTTTTTCAACTTTATAGCACGTGAAAGATGAGTGTTTTTTGTTTTATTTTTATAGTTATAATGTATAGTTAAATGTGGCATTTAATTTCGTTGCACGAGGTGCAATGACAATAAACTAAACTAAAAAAAACCAGGGTCAAAAACTCACCCAAAATCTCAGGTAGTCCTCAAATACCTGCACAATTGAGACCAGTGTTCCATTCTTCTTTTGCCTTCGGGGGCTTCGGAAAATAGGTTGACCTCCCTCTTCTTGGTGACAGCTCCTCCAATATTGAAACACTGCTCTTATGTCACCCCTGGTCCTTCTTTTCATCAAACCAGACAACCGTTCTTTGTAAGCTGTAGCTTCCAGTGTCAGGGCTCCAAATAGCATCCAAAATTAAATCAGAGTCCGAGGCGAAGCATTCCTCAAAGTCCCAATTGATGAAGAGAGCCACGTTGGCACATCCGGGGAAACCCCGAATCTGAAAGGTTCCCGGTTTCCCCCACCCAGTTGAAAGTTCAAGATCTTACCCCCACATCTACCAGTCCATCCCGTGGTCCAATCTCCCACTGCCACGAAGGCAGCTTCCACCCATCCAGTTCCGGTCAGGTGCAGAGGTGCAAAGACAGAGGATGACCTTGGCTTTCTAGAAAGGAATGTTGTTATGGCTACATATCGTCTAACTCCATTACAATCCCTCTTCCCATTTTCCCACAATAGAAAATGCATAGCAGAATAATAGAAAGCGTGGGAGGCCAAAAACCCACAGGGCCCTGACATCCAGGCCCCTAATCATCCTTGGGGCTCTTCTCTGCACTCTTTTCCAACCTCTTTTTAATATTGTAACAGCCAGTTGTTGTTAACGGCGCATTGTACAGTTGTGTTGCGCAAAGGATTTTTTTTTTGGCCCTTTTCAATCATCTGAAATGTGATTATGCGCCACACTATCCTCCCCCTCCCTCCCTCCCTCCCTTCCTGTAGTTGCTTTTCATCACACCTCTGTATTTTGGACGCTTGCCAAAGACATTATGCATTGGATTTGAGGTGTCTGACATGCAGCAACTCCAGCAGGTGTTCAGAGGTCCATTGTATTCATCTCTGGGTCCTTTATTGGTCTTTGTCCTTGGGTGAGCAAGGGAGGGTCTCAACAAGAGAGGGGGCGTTTGAGCATTTTGAGATATTGGTATTTTTCAGGAGGGGGATTTTAAAGTCTGCAGAGGTGGGAAGGTTGAGCCTGGAAAGGGGATGGATGAAAAAGTTATCAGGCAGTATTCGGGTAAAGATAATCATCAACGTACAATTATTTGTGAAGTGGCCATTCAATAGAATAGGAATAGGAATAGGAATAGGAAAGAAATTTAGAATAGAATAAAATAAGAAAATAGACTAGGAATAGAATAAGAATTTAGAATAGAATAGAAAAGAAATTTAGAATAGAATAGAATAAGAAAATAGAATAGGAATATAATAAGAATTTGGAATAGAATAGAATAGAAAAGAAATTTAGAATAGAATAAGAAAATAGAATAGGAATAGAATAAGAATTTAGAATAGATTAGAAAAGAAATTTAGAATAGAATAGAATAAGAAAATAGAATAGGAATAGAATAAGAATTTAGAATAGAAATGAAATTTAGAATAGAATAGAATAGAATAGAATAAGAAAATAGAATAGGAATATAATAAGAATTTAGAATAGAATAGAAAAGAATAGAAATTTAGAATAGAATAAGAAAATAGAATAGGAATAGAATAAGAATTTAGAATAGAAATGAAATTTAGAATAGAATAGAATAGAATAAGAAAATAGAATAGGAATAGAATAAGAATTTAGAATAGAATAAGAATTTAGAATAGAATTAGAATAGAAAAGAATAGAATAAGAATTTAGAATAGAATTAGAATAGAAAAGAATAGAATAAGAATTTAGAATAGAATTAGAATAGAAAAGAATAGAATAAGAATTTAGAATAGAATTAGAATAGAAAAGAATAGAATAAGAATTTAGAATAGAATAAGAATTCAGAGTAGACTAGAATAGAATGAAAATAGAAATAGAAGAGAAATAGAAAAGAAATAGAAATAATAGAAATAGAAATAGAATAGAATAAGAATTTAGAATGGAATGGAATGGAATAGGACTAGAATAAGAAAATAGAAATAGAAATAGTGCAGAGTGAACCACAGAGATTGTGGGTGCCCTCAGATACTGCAACCATCACAACTAAGACTGAGTTGCCAAGCATCTGAATTTTGATCGCATGACCCGGGGGGGATGCTGTGTGAAAAACGTTCCTCCGTCCCTTTTTTTCAGGGACGTTGTCTACTTCAAACGGCCACTAAACGAATTGTTGTAAGTCAAGCGCTACCTGTGCCCACCAGAATCAAGGCAGAATTACTTTGAGTCTCCTCCTCACCGTTTCCCGCTGCCCCGTGATTGAGCTGTGTTTCTCCTCCTTTGAATGCTCTTTCTCTGTCCCAAGAATTACCTCCCTTTACATTGGACCACTCAAAGTCTCACAGCTTTAATCCAGAGCGTCAGGATGTGAATCCCTAAGCTGTCAACATTCATCCAGCTTCGTATTAGAGTGACAGCTCCTTTTTTAACCGCTGCCCGTTGAGGGACAGTTCTGACAAGGTCCTGTGCCTACTGCCATTTTTTGCCGATTGAAGGAAGAGTCTTCTCGGCAGGGAATAAAGCCGACAACTGCAAACTTCTTGATTGTTATTGTCAGTTACAAAGTCGTGTCCAAACATCGCTACCTCATGGACCACGTTCCTCCAGGCCTTCCTGTCCTCCACCATCCCCTGGAGCCCATTGAAGCTCACGCCAGCTGCTTCAAGTGACTCCATCCAGCCATCTCCTTCTCTGCCGTCCCCTTCTTCTTCTTTTGCCCTCCATCATTCCCAGCATGAGGCTCTTCTCCAGGGAGTCCTTCTTCCTTCTCATTAGGTGACCAAAGTACTTGAGTTTCCTCTTCAGGATCTGGCCTTCTCAAGAGCAGTCAGGGTGGATCTTCTCTAGGACTGACCGGTTGGATGGCCTTGCAATCCATCTTATCTATCTATCTATCTATCTATCTATCTATCTATCTATCTATCTATCTATCTATCTATCTATCTATCTATCTATCTATCTTATCTTTTCTATGTTGTTGTTACTGTTAGTTGCGAAGTTGTGTCCAACCCATCGCAACCTCATGGACCACGTTCCTCCAGGCCTTTCTGTCTTCTACCATCCTCTGGAGTCCATTGAAGCTCACGCCGATTGCTTCGGTGACTCCATTCAGCCACCTCCTTCTCTGCCGTCCCCTTCTTCTTCTCTTGCCCTCCATTGTTCCCAGCATGAGGCTCTTCTCCAGGGAGTCCTTCTTCCTTCTCCTTAGGTGGCCAAAGTCTTTGAGTTTCCTCTTCAGGATCTGGCCTTCTCAAGAGCAGCCAGGGTCTATTTTGTGTCTTCGCTGCCTTAAGTCGTTTATAAAATCAATGATGGCAGGATATACATTAATTACATAAATCCACTTGCTTCTCTCTACGTCCCTCTGTCCCTTCGTTTGTGAAAACTCTCGTAGTCTTACCAAGGAATGTCACAACAAATTTGTAGACAGAGTCTCTTGTGACTTTTGTTTTCTTGTATACAAGATCTCCAGGGTCCGTCACAGCCTACCTCATTTTCACCTCCTACAGAAGATCAATGTTGAAAGAAAAAAGCCGGAGTCTATGAAAACGGGTTTAAAAATGGAAGGAAACGTCTGTTTGATTCGCAATGGAATCGTAACTCGGACTGAATGACCAAACACTGAATTTTGAATCTCACAAACGGAGCTTTTGTGTTTGCGGTCTTACCAATTTAGCCGGCCAATTTGTCAACAATAATGTGCATGTTTTAGAAAAGCGTCAGGGAAGAATTCGCGTTACTGGAAACAATCTCGGCGATGCATTCTTTGAGAGAAAACTGTTTCACGGCAAATACGGGCATTGTTATAAATTTAGAAGCGTGTTTAGGAAAGGGGTAACAGAAGCACTCGCAAATTAGAGAGCAAGCTTTTGTTTTGTTGGTAAAAAAACCACACACACACACACACACACAGACACACAGAGACACACAAATCCTTCAGATTGAACATACTTGCAAAGAGGAGAATCGAAGCAAAATGCTACATACAGACACAAAGGAAAAAGAGAAATTGACAACGATTATGCACCATTAATAATGCCTTGGTAAGGCCACACTTGGAATACTGCATCCAGTTTTGGTCGCCACGATGTATAACAGATGTGGAGACTCTAGAAAGAGTGCAGAGAAGAGCAACAAAGAGGATGAGGGGACTGGAGGCTCAAACATATGAGGAACGGTTGCAGGAACTGGGTAGGTCTAGTTTAATGAAAAGAAGGACTAGGGGAGACATGATAGCCTCATCTATTTTAATTATGAAATGGCTACCCTGTTAGGATAAGAGATTTTATATATTTTTAGGCTTTCGTGTATTTTCTAGACTAAGTACTGGGCTCAATAATAAGTATTGTGAGAGGGATCTTGGAGTCTTAGTAGACAATCACTTAAATAGGAGCCAGCTGTGTGCTGCAGCTGCCAAAAAAGCCAACACAGTTCAAGGCTGCATCAACAGAGGGAGAGAATCAAGATCACGTGAAGAGTTAATACCACTTTACAAGGCCTTGGGAAGGCCACACCTGGAATACGGCATCCAGTTTTGGTCGCCACGATGTATAACAGATGTGGAGACTCTAGAAAGAGTGCGGAGAAGAGCAACCAAGAGGATGAGGGGACTGAAGGCTAAAACATATGAAAAACGGTTGCAGGAACTGGGTAGGTCTAGTTTAATGAAAAGAAGGACTGTCTGAGACAGGATAGCAGTGTTCCAATATCTCAGGAGCTGCCCCAAAAAAGAAGGAGTCAAGCTATTCTCCAAAGCACCTGAGGGCAGGACAAGAAGCAATGGGTGGAAACTAACCAAGGAGAGAAGCAACATAGAACTCAGGAGAAAATTCCTGATAGTTAGAACTATTAATCAGTGGAACAACTTGCCACCAGAAGTTGTGAATGCTCCAACACTGGAAGTTTTTAAGAAGATGTTAGACAACCCTTTGTCTGAAGTGGTGTTGGGTTTCCTGCCTATGCAGGGGGTTGGACTAGAAGACCTCCAAGATCCCTTCCAAATTCTATTCTATTCTATTCTATTCATTATAACGGCAGTTTCTGGAATGACCACAGAGAATCCAAGATCTCGCCAAAACCCAGCCTGGCTGTAAATATGTGGGACTGTTTTTATTTGTTTTTAAAAAGGCTTAAACAAAGCTAGAAGAGACCCCTTACTTTGGGTGAAGGGTCTTTGCTCGAGGCTGGCTTTAGCCGTGCCTTGGATTCTTCCAGCAGCCCCCTCCCCTTCCTAGTTCCCCCCCCCCAAAAATGAATGGGAGAAATTATTTAACATCCTCAGGCGCATGTCATTCTGATGCACAAGGAAGAAATACGCTTTAGGGAGTTGTGTGATGACACCAATTTTCAACTCTTCATTAAATGGAGAGGGGGGGGGGAATTGGGGGGGGGGTGCTCTGAACCAGGTCACTCATCTTTTATTTCGTTTTATTTAAAGCTATCCGGGAGGCAGAGAGATTTGTTACGAGTTGGTTGGGAAACAATTGGCCAGAGGAGAATTAACTCGTCCCTGGTCTGCACTCACTTCCACCGCAAATTCCACCCCCCCAAAATATATATATATATATATATGCAGCAGGGAAAAACAGATCTTGATGGACTCGCCGAGTGGCTGGGCGCGTGCCAAGAGGTCAATTAAAGTATTAGCAGATGCATTAACCTTGGTACGTGGCGGCTTAGCGAAATTAAGCGTGGGATGTGAACTGAGCCATGGGGCTAAGCATCAAAGCAGGCCTCCATTCATAAAACCACATATGCAGAGGTGACAACCTGCTTTGACAACCGGTTGGCCGACCGCGCGCTTCGCCTGGCGTGCCTGATGTGTGCAGTTGACAAGAAAACAGGGGGGAAATATTAGACACTGCGGAGATGAACAGGCTAACTTTGAGAATAGAGGATAAAGAGGAATCGGTGTATTTCAAGATTTTATGATCGGTTTAAAGAAAGGAAAGCTAGAAAAGAAAGCGAGAGAGAGATATAGAACCCAGATGGGACACTATTAAGTGGAAAACCGGGGGGAAGAAGAGGGGAAAGAGAAAAGAAAGTGTTAATATATAAATACACGTTCAAGAATGAGATGCAGAGGGGGAAAATAGTTAGGATAGGATAATGAAAAAAAAGGGAACAGGAAAAGATAAGCCTAACATTATAACAGGGTTTGCGGGAATGCCATCCTGAAAATACACCGCCATAAATATGAGACAGTTCCCGAGCATCCAAATTTTGATCGCGTGACCATGGGGATGGCGGCTGCAATGGTGGGAAGTGTGGGGAGAAAACGGTCTTAAGTTCCTTTAAGTGAAAACTCACTTAAGTGCATCGCTTAGCAACAGAAATTCGGGGCTCCAATGCATTTCTGACGTTTTAACTTCTTCAACCCTCTTGGAAGTTGGGACATAAGGCAGACCATTCCTCTTTGCGCTCCTGGACGGCTGGTGGGTCCTTCCATCCAACTTAACTCATATTTCCTTGCGGCCAAATGAAACCCAGTTGATGATACAAAAAGCTTGCTCTGTAAAAAAAACACCTTCCTAAATGTTCTGCTGGATTATATTCCATCAGATTCCCCTCGTCTATTAATTTCACAGTGCTAATTTTAACGAGCCGCCCATTACGGCTTCCTTGGCAATAGTCGGACGCGATCACCCATGGTGCTTAATTGCTCGTAAAACCATCTTGCTAAAGTTCTCCCTCTCGGATAGATTCAAATCAGGAGCCGAAATGGGACGTGTCCATCAAACGTGGGCTTCTTCGGAAAAGTCTCCATCTTCCCTGGAAACAGAGCTTCGGTTTAGTTGCTGGCAGAAGAAGAGGAAGGGGGTCAAGCTATTCTCCAAAACACCAGAAGGCAGGAGAAGAAGCAACGGATGGAAACTCATCAAGGAGAGAGAAGTCAACCTGGAATTAAGGAGAAACTTCCTGACAGTGAGGACAACCAACCAGTGGAACAGAAGTTGCCTTCAGAAGTTGTGGGTGCTCCATCACTGGAGGCTTTTAAGAAGATGTTGGATAGCCGTTTGTCTGAAATGGTATAGGGCTTCCCACCTGAGCAGGGGGTTGGACTAGAAGACCTCCAAGGTCCCTTCCAACTCTGCTATCGTTATCATTGTATCTGATATCTAATTCATGCTTGACGAAATGAAATAAAATAAGACAAATCGACAGATAAATAGACGGAATGTTACGCTCTCGGCTGTAACTTATTTTCTTGGCTTTTTGTTTTCTGTTGTTCTTCTTCTCTAGCTAAGTGAGGTTGATGTTTGCTAATGTTTAATAAATAAGCCCCAGCCACTGAGTTGCCCCACTGAACGGAGTGATGGCGCCCGCTCTAATCGGAACATTAAGGATTGACTTCATTGGTGGGGTGTGGAGGGCAGATCTATAGGGAATCCATCCAGGGCCATTTTTGCAACAAAGGGGGAATCCGGTGCCGTTGCGGTAAAATTGCGATTCTTTTTTGTCGTTTTTTTTCTGCTCCGCGCTTTTAAGTGCTTTAAATTATTATTTTTTTTAAAAGGCCCAGGGGAGTATTTTACATCTTCTTTTGGCTTCTCTCTGGGGGAATCTAAGGAGAATATAGAAACCAGCAGGGTTCCAATTGCAAGGAGATGACTCCGTGTACGTCTACACACACACACACACAGACAATCACACAAGATGCCTGCTTGGTAAATGAGTGTGAAGACAGCACGCTTTGCCCAGGAGGATTTCGTTAAATTCCCTCTTCCTTCCTTCTCCTCCTCCTCTTCTTCTAAAAAACAAATTCTTTTCTTTCATCTGAGAACTGGAAAGGAAGGAAAGGAAGAGGGTTCTTCTTCAGCCCTGCAAAGATTTGTTTTTATTGAATTCCTTAGGGGTTTTCTTTGAAAAAGGCTTTCATCTATCTATCATCTCTATCTCTCTCTCTCTCTCTCTCTATCTATCTATCCATCATATGTACGGTATTTATTTCTATATCTTTCTATATCATCTATATCTGTCATCTGTCTGTTTGTCTATCTATCATCTATATTTATTTCTATCTCTATCCCTATCTCTCTCTAGATGACAATCTATCTATCTATCTATCTATCTATCTATCTATCTATCTATCTATCTATCTATCTATCTATCTATCTCTGGATATCTATCTATCTATCTATCTATCTCTGGATATCTATCTATCTATCTATCTATCTCTGGATATCTATCTATCTATCTATCTATCTATCTCTGGATATCTATCTATCTATCTATCTATCTATCTATCTATCTATCTATCTATCTATCTATCTCTGGATATCTATCTATCTATCTATCTATCTATCTATCTATCTATCTATCTATCTCTGGATATCTATCTATCTATCTATCTATCTATCTATCTATCTATCTATCTATCTATCTCTGGATATCTATCTATCTATCTATCTATCTATCTATCTATCTATCTATCTATCTATCTATCTCTGGATATCTATCTATCTATCTATCTATCTATCTATCTATCTCTGGATATCTATCTATCTATCTATCTATCTATCTATCTATCTATCTATCTATCTATCTATCTATCTATCTCTGGATATCTATCTATCTATCCATCCATCCATCCATCCATCCATCCATCCATCCATCCATCCATCCTATATATGGTATTTATTTCTATCTCTATCTTTCTACATCTCAAAAACCTAACACACACACATATCCCTCTCTCTCTCCATATATCTTTTATATTTATTTATTTCTCTCTCTCTCTCCTCCCTTCTCTGCGTGTCTCTATCAATTTCTTTCACTTCTCTTTATTTCTCTCTCTATCATCAAAGAGAGATTATCTCCCCCTCTCTCATTTCTCTCTCTCCTCTCTCTTTCCCTCCACTCTCTCTCCTCACTTGCTCCTCTCTCTGTGCTCAATCTCTCCTCTCTTTCTCTCCTCTCTCTCTTCGTCTCCCTCTTTCTCTCCACTCTCTCGCTCCTGTCTTTTTCTCTCTCCCCCCTCCCTCTCTGTGCAAAAGAGAAAATGCAGAATCGGCTTTAGATCTGTTCTCCTTTTAGCATCCTTGCTTTAGACATGTACCATGGAAGCCAGGACTGGGTACAGATGGTAACCCTGGGTGAGACACAGCTATGCTCTCGCCAGCAAGCATCCTCTGAATACAGTCGCGAGCGAATTCTCTGCAAGGCATCAGGTTGGGAACGGAGGTTAATTGCCGTTGAGCTGAAATGAAAGAATGGGTGACGGTGGTCAAGAAAGCAGCTTGCAAAAGGAAGTGGCTATTTGCAAAAAAAATGCAGAGATCAAAGCAACAGGGTGCTTAGCTTCATGGGGGGGGGGGGGGGAATTCCATATCCCAGTTCAACAGTTTGATCTTGAAAATGGAGTCTGAAATGGTATAAGATTCCTGCCCATGCAGGGGGTTGGACTAGAAGACCTACAAGGTCCCTTCCAACTCTGCTATTGTATTGTATTGTATTGGCCTCTACCACGGGCGAGGTTGGCAAAGATGTTTAAAGGCAACTCAGCTAAATGTTGTCAGTGCCACCAAATACACCTGGATCCTTTTATCCTAGGTGGTGGACACGTGGAGAGGCAAAGAAATATTGGACCAAAATTAAGACTTGGTTGCAAGAGATGATACAACGATCACCCAGAAACATTCCTGCTGGAAATTCTACCTGAAATTTATAATAAAGAGCATGTATATTTAATTCTTCGTGTATTGACTGCAGCTAGAAATTGTATTTGCACAACATTGGAAAAGTGTAGAGATCCCGATGAATGAATGAATCAGACCTGGGTTAGAAGTTGCCCAATCCTAACTCCATGCAACCTCAATATCAAAGCCAAAGTCTTCTGGCTTGCTGTTAAAATATTCATGTTCGGGAGAGACATGGGAACAAGGTCAACCAATGAATAGGCATAGCAACTAAGTCAGCCAGTGGGAGCTTAAACAGAGCTGAGTCTGTGCAGAGAATTGAAACAGAAACTTAAGCAGTCTGTGGCTCTGAGAAGTAAACTAGCAGCCCGTCTGGGCTTGTCTGCCGAACAAAGCTAACTGCTTCTGTTTGCCTGTAACTCTCCTGCCTTGTGTTTACTCGGAAGAACCACCTATTGGTATTGTACATTTATTCATCTATTCTTATGTCTATAAAGAAGTTAATCCAGCTGCATGAGTTACCTGTGGGTGCTTCTGGATTTGAATTTATGCGACAAATGCTGACATGAGCTTCCCTTCTTCTCGTTCTCTCTGCAGAGATCCGTGAGGCCTTCAAAGTCTTTGACCGAGATGGCAACGGGTTCATCTCCAAGCAAGAACTTGGCACTGCCATGAGGTCCCTCGGCTACATGCCCAATGAAGTGGAGTTGGAAGTCATCATCCAGAGGCTGGATATGGATGGTAAGGTTGTCTGGAGATGGTAGGACAGGACCTTCCTTCTCTCCCACCCACCACCCACTTTGGATGTTGTTGTTTTTTCTCATCAACCTTCTTCTTCTCCAGAGCTTCTTCATTCTGTAGTTTTGGACTGACTGTGGTGGCTGGTATTGTTGGAAGTCATAGCCCAACATGTCTGGATGGTGGTGTGAAGA
Organism: Rhabdophis nuchalis; assembly: GCA_039707465.1. NCBI lineage: Eukaryota > Metazoa > Chordata > Lepidosauria > Squamata > Natricidae > Rhabdophis > Rhabdophis nuchalis. The sequence continues at coordinate 3,425,199 of CM077660.1, forward strand.
AGCCTCCATCTCCTTCCTTCCTTCCTTCCTTCCTTCCTTCCTTCCTTCCTTCCTTCCTTCCTTCCTCCCTTCTTTCTTTCTTTCCTTACCTTCTTTCATCCCTCCTTCCCTCTTCCTTTCTCCCTCCCTTCCTCTCTCCCTCCATCCCTCCTTTTCCTTCTTCCCTTCCTCCCCCTTTTCCTTCCTTCCCTTCTTTCCTCCCTCCCTCTTCCTTTCTCCCTCCCTCTCTCCTCACCTTCCTTCTTCCCTCCCTCCCTCTTTTCCTTCCTTCCTTCCCTTCCAGTTCCTTCCTGTCATGGTGGCGCAATGATTAGAATGCAGTACTGCAGGTTGAACTCTGCCCACTGTCAGGAGTTCAATCCTGACCAGCTCAGGGTTGACATCCATCCTTCTGAGGTTGGTAAAATGAGAACCCAGATTGTTGGGGGCAAGATGTTGACATTGTAAATCCCTCCCTCTCTCTTTTCTTTCTTTCTTTCTTTCTTTCTTTCTTTCTTTCTTTCTTTCTTTCTTTCTTTCCTTCCTTCCTTTCCACAGACACTACAACCATCACAAATACATGCTTGTAGCCAAGTACCCCAATTTTGATCACATGACCCTGGGCATGCTGTGATAGTCCTAAGACCAAGGACTGGTGGTCGGTCCTTTTTATTTCTGGTTGTCTTGTTGTGACTTCGAACGGTCACTAAACGAATGGCCGTAAGTCAAGGACTTGCCCGTATCCCCTTTCACAAATAAGTGACTCTTCAACTGGATGCTTCCTTCAGATCAACTGCCATTGCTTCTCTCGTTTCTAGGCGATGGGCAAGTGGACTTTGAAGAGTTTGTGACGTTACTTGGACCCAAACTTTCCACGTCCGGCATCCCAGAGAAATTTCATGGCGCGGATTTCGACACCGTGTTCTGGAAGGTAAGGAGGGTCCCCATTCCAGATCTCTGTGACCCACTTCTTAAGTTCCTTGCAGATGCTGGTGCTCCAGGTATATCTTTTATTTTATTTTTTGCACTTTTCCTGAAGGTAGAACACCTCCGTGTCTATGGAGAGTCTCAATCATCCAGGTTGTGGTTGTCCCAAAAATGCCCCCCACCCCCCCAAAAAAAACAACCAATGGGATTTTCTTGGTGTTTTTCTTTGGAAGCGTTTCACTTCTTATTTAAAAAATTTCGTTCAATGATTGGGGGGAAATAAAGGACTGAAGATGTTGGGTTCTTGATGTTCTCTGAGCTTACAACACCAGGAACCCATCCATTCCATATCTAGAGAGCTTCCCTGAAGGACCAAAGAGTTAAGATGTTGGGTTCTTGATGTTCTGAGCTTGCAACACCATGAACCCATCCATTCCATACCCTGAAGGACCAAAGAGTGAAGATGTTGGGTTCTTGATGTTCTGAGCTTGCAACACCATGAACCCATCCATTCCATAATCTTGATAGCTTCCCTGAAGGACCAAAGAGTTAAGATGTTGGGTTCTTGATGTTGTGAGCTTGCAACACCATGAATCCATCCACTCTATATCTAGAGAGCTTCCCTGAAGGACCAAAGAGTGAAGAAGTTGGGTTCTTGATGTTGTGAGCTTGCAACACCATGAATCCATCCATTCCATATCTAGAGAGCTTCCCTGAAGGACCAAAGAGTGAAGATGTTGGGTTCTTGATGTTCTCTGAGCTTGCAACACCATGAACCCATCCATTCCATATCTAGAGAGCTTCCCTGAAAGACCAAAGAGTTAAGATGTTGGGTTCTTGATGTTCTGAGCTTGCAACACCATGAACCCATCCATTCCATATCTAGAGAGCTTCCCTGAAGGACCAAAGAGTTAAGATGTTGGGTTCTTGATGTTCTGAGCTTGCAACACCATGAATCCATCCACTCTATATCTAGATAGATTCCTTGAAGGACCAAAGAGTTAAGATGTTGGGTTCTTGATGTTCTGAGCTTGCAACACCATGAACCCATCCATTCCATATCTAGAGAGCTTCCCTGAAGGACCAAAGAGTGAAGATGTTGAGTCTTGATGTTCTCTGAGCTCGCAATAGCATGAACCCATCCACTCCATATCTAGATAGCTTCTCTGAAGAGTGAAGAAGTTGGGTTCTTGATGTTGTGAGCTTGCAACACCATGAATCCATCCACTCTATATCTAGATAGAATCCCTGAAGGACCAAAGAGTGAAGATGTTGGGTTCTTGATGTTCTGAGCTTGCAACACCATGAACCCATCCATTCCATATCTAGAGAGCTTCCCTGACGGACCAAAGAGTGAAGATGTTGGGTTCTTGATGTTCTCTGAGCTTGCAACACCATGAACCCATCCATTCCATATCTAGAGAGCTTCCCTGAAAGACCAAAGAGTTAAGATGTTGGGTTCTTGATGTTCTGAGCTTGCAACACCATGAATCCATCCACTCTATATCTAGATAGATTCCTTGAAGGACCAAAGAGTTAAGATGTTGGGTTCTTGATGTTCTGAGCTTGCAACACCATGAACCCATCCATTCCATATCTTGATAGCTTCCTTGAAGGACCAAAGAGTGAAGATGTTGAGTCTTGATGTTCTCTGAGCTTGCAATACCATGAACCCATCCACTCCATATCTATATAGCTTCTCTGAAGAGTGAAGAAGTTGGGTTCTTGATGTTGTGAGCTTGCAACACCATGAATCCATCCACTCTATATCTAGATAGAATCCCTGAAGGACCAAAGAGTGAAGATGTTGGGTTCTTGATGTCCTCTGAGCTTGCGACACCACGAATCCATCCACTCCATGTCTAGGTAGGTTCTCTGAAGGATCGGAGAGTCAGGATTAGCAGTGTGAAAGCGAAGAGCGGGTTCACCAAGAAAGAAAGAAAAATCCCGACAGGTTCTCCGCCCAATATTTTTTTGGCACGTGCCTCCTGGACCTCCAGCTCGCCGGTGGCATCGGAAGCCATGCCATGCTCTTCCTTCCCTCTGCAGTGCGACATGCAGAAACTGACGGTGGACGAGTTGAAGCGGCTGCTGTACGACACTTTCTGCGAGCACCTCTCCATGAAGGACATCGAAAACATCATCATGACGGAAGAGGAAAGTCACATGGGAAACGCAGAGGAGTGTCCAGTTGACGTGGAAAGTAAGCGGACGTCGTCTTGGGGCTCAGATCACCGGTGTGTGTGTGTGTATGTGTGTGTGTGTGAGGACCAGAGACCAATTGTCCATCCGATTCCTACTCCTCAAAAGCCCCAAAGACGCTTCTACCTTCTAGTTCAACGGTGTCCAACTCCCCTTGCCAAGGTTGGTGGACTTCAACTCCCACAATTCCAAGCAAAGCTGGCTGGGGGGAGGAGGGGGATTCTGGGAGTTGAAGTCCGCCTTCCTTCCACCTGCCGAGAAGTACGGTGATAATCTCTTCTGGTTTCTTCTCGCCTTTCTCTCCCTTTCTCCTTCTCCTCTCTCTCTCTCTCTCTCCCCTCTTCGTCATGGCCTCGCCCCCCGTTCTCCTCCCTCACCCTTCCCACCTCCTCCCCAGCCTGCTCCAACCAACAGATCAGGCAGACGTGCGTCCGGAAAAGCCTCATCTGCGCCTTCGCCATTGCATTCATCATCAGCGTCATGCTTATCGCGGCCAACCAGGTTCTGAGAAGTGGGATGAAGTAGCGTCTGGAGAAGCTTAAGCCACGCCCGGGGTTCATGGACCGTTGGACTTTCCCCTGAAGAACCCCGAGGGAGAAAAAATGATTAGACTACCTAGAAATTCTCTTTGAGCCACCAGGAGCCCTGGCTGGGAGGGAGGCCGTCATTTCCTCCATGGCGAAATTGCGTCCGTGCGACACACCAACGCGAAGTCACCTTCTTCCCTTCCGTCTCTCTTGGGGGTTTCCCTCCACCATCAAACCACCCCCCCCCCAAAACTGGGGAGGCAGCTATCTTCTGAACAGATAGCATGGTTTTCCCCAGGCAGGGTCGCCACTCGGCCAAACCCAGGGCCCTACTTGGGGCACGCATGGTGAACTATTTTTCCAACAACTTTGAAAGCATGTTCATGTGCATGGGGACCCTTCTTCCAACACTCCCTCCCCGATCTGAGTTAATGCAATACCCTGTGCTTTTATAATCCGATAGTAGGATCCTATGAAATATATAAAATATTCTCTCTATATATAAATATAACATATATATATATTTATGATAAATCGAATAATCAGTTAAGCAATATATACAACATGCGTCAGGATTTTCTATCCAAGATTCAGGCATTTGCATGACCATCAACATAAACAAGGGCTGGACTGCAAATCGAAATCGGTTTGTAGCCTCCTCCTACCTCCTCTTGGGAGGTTTCCCCCCCCCCCCAGCATCTATGCACTTTTTTCTTCTGGGGTGGGGTGGGGTGGGGTGGGAACGAGGGGGTTTACGGGAGCCTGTTGAATGTCGATCCAGGATTGTTTGGGTGGAAGGAAACAGGAATGTTGGCTTGGGAGGAGGAGGAGTTGTTGGAGGAGCAGGAAGAGGAGGAGCTGTTGGAAAAGGAGGAGGGGTTGTTGGAGGAGGAGTTGGAGGAGGAGTTGTTGGAGGAGGAGGAGGAGGAGGAGGAGGAGGAGGAGGAATTGTTGGAGGAGTTGGAGGAGGAGCTGTTGGAAAAGGAGGAGGAATTGTTGGAGGAGGAGTTGGAGGAGGAGTTGTTAGAGGAGGAGGAGTTGGTGGAGGAGGAGTTGGAAGAGTGGTTGGAGGAGCAGGAAGAGGAGGAGCTGTTGGAAAAGGAGGAGGAGTTGTTGGAAGAGGAGTTGTTGGAGGAGTTGGAATTGTTGGAGGAGGAGTTGGAGGGGGAGCTGTTGGAAAAGGAGGAGGAATTGTTGGAGGAGGAGTTGTTAGAGGAGGAGGAGTTAGATGAGGATGAGTTGTTGGAGGAGGAATTGTTGAAGGAGGAAGAGTTGGAGTAGGAGCTTTTGGAGGAGTTGTTGGAGGAGCAAGAAGAGGAGGAGATGTTGGAAAAGAAGGAGGGGTTGTTGGAGGAGGAGTTCTTGGAGGAGAAGGAGTTGGAAGAGTGGTTGGAGGAGCAGGAAGAGGAGAAGCTGTTGGAGAAGGAGGGGGGTTGTTGGAGGAGGAATTGGAGGAGGAGTTGTTGGAGGAGGAGGAATTGTTGGAGGAGGAGTTGGAGGAGGAGCTGTTGGAAAAGGAGGAGGAATTGTTGGAGGAGGAGTTGTTAGAGGAGGAGGAGTTAGATGAGGACGAGTTGTTGGAGGAGGAATTGTTGAAGGAGGAGGAGTTGGAGGAGGAGTTGGAGGAGCAGGAAGAGGAGGAGCTGTTGGAGAAGAAGGAGTTGTTGGAGGAGGAGTTGTTGGAGGAGAAATTAGAGGAGGAGGAGTTGTTGGAGGAGTTGGGGGAGGAGTTGTTGGTGGAGGAGGAGTTTGAGGAGGAGGAGGAGTTGTTGGAGGAGGAGTTGGAGGAGGAGGAGTTGGAGGAGGAGTTGTTAGAAGAGGAGGGGTAGCCTTCGTGGAACCTTCATTGCTGGTGGACTCTCTACGGCAGGCCACACAAGGTGTGGAGAACGTTTGAAGTGGCCCATGGGTGACTCTGCTCCTGAGGATATCTCCACTTCTGACTGAGCCTCCTACCGTCCATTCGCAACCTCAGCAGAAGCCAACATTCCTCAACGTGGAGAATCCTTCCAACCATCTGGGACCTTCAACCCAACCATTCTCCTGCTGGCTGAGGGACGCAGAGAGCCTTGAGGTCCACGCCTCTGGACCTCCGAACCAGGCTGAGCCAAGTTGCAGCATTGTATATAAAAGATCTCCCGAAGTCATTTCTTTTGCCCATCTTTAAGCCCAACAAAGCGCGATTCTGGCTCGGCCGGGGGGTGTTTCTTGCGTAACCGTTTGGCTTTGAGGTGACGGAAGAGTTTGATCCCCTGCCGTATCCTGGGTCCCCAGCGGGTGAAACGCGGTCACCATTTCCAACGGACGAAACTAGCTATTGTGCCTTATTTCTCATTGGACTCTGTCCGACGTCAAACTTGCAAGCGGTTGGTTCATGTACTACTAGTACTAACTGTGGCCAGATGAAAAGAGACAATTGAACACAATCCCCATGCTTTCTCGCCATGAATGTATCGTTGTGCCACAATTGAATCAATTGTTAAACTGGAAACAAAACACTTGCTGATCGGAGTTTGTTTCTTAAGTCTGTCTCTTGTTGTTGCGACGAAGAAAGACGCGAGGCAGGAATTAGCTTGATGGGAAAGCTACACAGACAAGCTATTGGAGCTTCCCATGGGAAGACATCCAGAATAGCTGTGCCAGCTCCCTTTTTATTATCATAACCCGTTTACGTGGCAGAAACTGATTCATTGCTCAAAGTACACTTGTACTTTGGTTAGTTCATATAAAGCTCTTGGTTACTACAAAGTTCCTGGTTAATGCTTGTCCATGTGGACAGTTCAAAGTTTACTACTGCAAGCAATGTTATGTGCTTACGTGCCAATTCTTAAGTTTCACTCTCTTTGAAGGCTTAGCCATTAAGGATCACTATGTGGACTTTTGCTTCCTCAGCGTGGGTTGCCAGCCACTGAGAAAACAATAATCCCCACAATCCATAGCTCAAATTTATTATTATTTTAAGACCAAGGGCACGAGGAACAGATTCAGGTGCGTCTAACAGCAATCCCCAAGGAAAATCTAAGAAAAGGAGGGCTCAGGGGCTAAAGACGCTGAGCTTGTCTATCAGAAAGGTCGGCAGTTCGGCGGTTCGAATCCCCAGCGTCGTGAAATGGAGGGAGCTCCCGCGACTTGTCCCAGCTTCTGCCAACCTAGCCGTTCGAAAGCAGGTAAAAAATGCAAGTAGAAAAATAGAAAGCCACCTTTGGTGGGAAGGGAACAGCGTTCCGTGCTCCTTCGGGCGTTGAGTCATGCCGGCCACATGACCACGGAGACATCTTCGGGCAGCGCTGGCTCTTCGACTTTGAAACAGAGATGAGCGCCGCCCCCTAGAGTCGGGAACGACCAGCACAAATGTGCGAGGGGAGCCTTTAGCTTTACCTAAGAAAAGTCAAATCTCTTTCCTACCGTTTTCTTGGTTACAATCAACTTAGATATAGGTAGTTACAGATTAAGAGAGTTGGGAGGGATCCTGTGGGTCATCTAGTCCAACCCACCCCCCCTCCGAGCAGGAGACCCTACACCACTTCTGACACATGGCACTGCCAGGAAGCTAAGAATCACAAAAAGACACCAAAATACACCCAAATGTGGTTCGTTTCACGCAGGCGCCCAGTTCACTGCAAATTGTTCTGTGCATGCGCGAAGAATGTGAAAACTTAATGAAAAACATGCCCCCAATGGCTGCGGCAACTGTGCAACCGGTTCAGGGATGTGGCCAGCCTGGGTCACTGCCGATTCTGTGACCAAGGCCAAATTACCACTATCGGTTCTGCCGAACCAGTGCGAACCGGTAGAAACCCACTGCCAGGGTTCCACATAGCATCCGAAAGTAAATCAGAGTCCGAGGCGAAAGTATTACTCAAAGTTCCAATTGATGAAGAGAGCCATGTTGGCACATCTGGGGAAACCCTGAATCTGAAAGCTTCCCGGTTTCCCCCACCCAGTTCAAAGTTCAAGATCTTGCCCCCACACACACACACACACAAGTCCATCCCGTGGTCCAATCTCCCACTGCCACGCTGGCAGCTTCCACCCATCCAGTTCCAATCAGATGCAGAGGTGCAAAGATAAAGGATGACCTTGGCTTTCTAGAAAGAACGTTGTTATGGCTACCTAGCATCTCACTCCGTACAATCCCATTTTCCCACCATAGAAACTGTCTCGTAGAATAATAGAAAGTGTGGCGGGCCAGAGATCCAGAAGACAAGACGGCTGCATGCCTGACACCCCCTCCTGACCTAGTCCCACGTCTGGAGAGGGATGGATTAAGGGGGGCGTAGGACCACCTCAATCGCTTGGGGCTATTCCTCTTTTCTTCTATTGCTTCTCCAAACACGCAGCGCACCGATGCCATGAAGCAATTCACGGAAATGACAAGGTATTTAAAAGAATGGGCGAAAGGCACAAGATTTATGGGAAGACCGAAGCCTGTGCATTATGCATGGGCTTTTTTCTTTTTTCTTTTTTTAAAAGGAAAATTGTGTGTTGCTTAAAATGTACCCGATAGACAGAGCACAATGTTCCATTGTTATAGTCAAGGGACTGGATTGCTCCACGGCATTTATAATAAAAAGGAATAAATCATGCCCTTTCTATTTCCTTCTCACAAAAACTCAGGATTCCCTCCCCCAAATTACTAAGCAGTTCAGTTGCTCTGCACTCTCCCACATTAATTCGATTATTTAGATCACTAGTGTTCCTCTTCTGAAGAACCAGACACCTGTCAATCGGGTGGGCAGAGGCTGCCCGGGAACTGGGATGATAGGTAGCGCCCGACGTTACGACGAAAATGGACGGCGGGAACATTCCGTTGCTAAGCGAGGCGGCGGTTGAGCGACTTTGGCCCCCTTCTACGAACTTTCTTGCTGCTGAATCATGGCAGTTGTTAAGCGAGGAACGGAGTCGTTTGGTGAATCCAGCTCCCCCATGGATTCTCCTTGTCCGGAGGTCGCAAAGCGTGACCCAGGGACACTGCAACTGTCATAAGTACCTGCCAGTTGCTAAGCCTCTGAATTTTGATCGTATGACCATGGGGTCGCTGGAATTGTCGTAAGTGCAAAAAACCCAGCCATGAGTTACTTTCCCCAGTGTCGTCATAACTTCGAACCATCACTAAATGTTGTAAGTCGAAGACTACTTGCCCTGTTTCTGAAGTCTGCTTCTGGGCCTGGCCCACCCCAAAGAGTTAATAACCATGTTAGTATCCACAGAGTTTGAGAATATTTTAGAGGCTCTGTTAAATCTGTATATATATGTGTGTGTATTTATTTCTGCGTTTATCAATTTTATTCATTTGCTCGCTTGTTTGTCCTTTATGCCGTCGCAGTTCTGAGAAATTCTGAGCGGGCCCCTTTCAATCCTTTTCAGTGGGAAGAAAGGAAAATAGCCAAGCGGGATCAATAATAAGCAAAGGTCCTTGCATTTTGACGCTCGGTTGATGCCGTCGTATTTATTTGAACTTCGGTACAATCGATCGGTTTAGCATAATGACAAAGTCACGTCCGAGCCAAGTGCAGATTTCGCCCGAGAAAAATTGCAGTGTGTTGCAAAACGTGTGTGTGTGAGAGAGAGAGAGAGAGAAAGAGAGAGAGAGAGAAAGAAAGAAAGAAAGAGAGAGAGAGAGAGAGAGAGAGAAAGAGAGAGAGAGAAAGAGAGAGAGAAAGAGAAAGAGAGAGAGAGAGAGAAAGAGAGAGAGAGAGAGAGAGAAAGAGAGAGAGAAAGAGAGAGAGAGAGAAAGAGTTCTCAGTTGCCTTCGGAGTTGGAGATAAGTGGGGCAGAAGAACAACTGGAGCCTGTTCCCGGTGTGCGCATGTGCAGAGTTGCCAGACGAAGGGAACAGCTAAGGAACAAGGGTCGATAAACTCCTTGCCCTGACAAAAACCCCTTTTATAAATTGACTGTGAATTCTGCTCATTCACATCCAGTCTTTCAAGGGAGGATTTACGGTCACAGACCTCATCTGGCTGGGAGAGCTGCCAGGCCGATCTCTGCAGAACTCAGCAAGGAGTCTCGGAGAGTCACGAACCAATGAAGGGAACTAATGGCCTCCTGCAAACTCCACTCCTCTTTCGCTCCTCTTTTATTCCCTCTGTGAGGGGCAGTTCATTGTCCACCAGTGGCTTTACCCCCAAGTCGACCCGTTCTTTAGCTGTTCCCTTAATCTGGCAACTCTGCGCATGCACACACTGGGAACAGGCTCCAGCTGTTCTTCTGCCTCACTGATGCCTGACTCCGAAGGCAGCTGATAACTGTCAGACGGCCCTGGCCCCCTCTCTGCCTCCGACCCAGAGCCCTCCTCCGAGCCTTCCCCAGACTCCAGGACTGGCCCAGGTTCCTCCCCAACCCTCCTCGCTCTCTGAATCGGCTGCCAGCTGTGCTGGGCCACAACTAGCAATTTTCCGAATGCATCTGGTTTCTCTCTGGCCTTCAGTGATGGTTTATGATGATGTTCCATTTCCGGATCCAACCTAATCAGGGAGCCAGCCAACTTGTGCCCTTGGGGACGGCCATCGGAGAAGAAATCTAATTCTTGGTGGATTTATTTCTGTACGTTTCTAAGCCACCCCATCACGGGCTCTAGGCAGCTCCCCATAAACTATAAACCACTAATGATAAAAGGAGAATATTCCAATGTAAAGCCGTCCAGCTAAAATTCAGAGGCATATATATCAAAAAAAAAAAATCCATCTTGCCAAACGCCTGGAGGAAAATAATCATCACTACCTCTTTGGTACAATAATCGGAGGACTTCTTCACCTTGAGTCCCTCATGGGTCCAGGACAACCCCCAGATGGTCCAAGTCCCCCCCCCACTCCCCACTGGAGGTAGTCCTCGACTTATGACAATTGAGCTCAACATTCCTGCTGCTAAGCGAGACAGCGAGTTTTGGCCCATTTTCCCGCCTCGGCTGTCACACGTGTTCTGAAAGCGAATCGCCGCAGTTAAATCACACGGCCGTTAAACGAATCTGGCTTCCCCATTGCTCGTCAGGAGGTCACAAAACGGGGATCAAGTGACCTCCGGGACACTGCAACCGTCGTAAAGGTGAAACCAGTGGCCAAGCCTTCTGAATTTTGTCTCCGGTGCTTGGTTGGTTACCTCAGAAATGGAGGACTTCTAACTACTAGTTCTTACTTCCACTTTTAGTTATTTGCAAAGATTCGGAGCGGTGGGAGAGTTTTGAGCCGTCACTCTGCCAGAATTTCTGCGGAGCGGTGCAGCGGCCTAGAGGTGGAGCTGTCGCCTCACAATCAGGAGGTCTGTGAGTTTGATCCTAGGTAGAAGCAGATCTTTCTCTCTCTCGGCACCATGAGAATATATCTGCCGGGCAAAACTCCGTACTGGCGACAGGGAACGGCATCCGGCCAGCAAAACACTCTGCTAGGTCCATTCAGTTGCCCAGGCTCCACGCCCGCAAGGGATTATGGAGTTGTTAAACGATGTTGACGACTCTGCATTTGTGCCTTCTCTCGGCGATCTTACTGCTTAAAACGGTCATTAAAAGGAACGTGTGCGTTTTTTTTAACAAAAAAGAAACTTCCAATGATTCAAACTCTTTCCTTTCAGGACTTTATTAACAATACACACACACAAACAAACACACACACACATTAACACCGTTTCCTCTCCCGCCACTCTCAGCCCCAGTGGAGACTTGGGGGGATCGTCCATCCGCCAGGAGGGGGCGCTCTCAGGGAGGGTGGCAGTTCCTGGACCGGGGGCCAACCGGGCGGGTACTGGAAAACCATCTCGTCTTCTTCGGAAAGAGGACTAGGAAGGAAGCAGAAGCTTAATTTGTGGTGGGGGACAGGGACATTTTCACAACGCCACTCTTTACTCTTTGAAGCACCCAAAATTTCTGTTGCTGGGCAGAACGGTTACTAAGCGAGTCCTGTCCCATTTTACAACCTTACTTGCCCACCGCTGTTAAGGGAATCGTTGCAGTTCTTCGGTTAGCAAACCCGGTTGTGAAGTGCCCCCCAAAAGGGATCCCACGACCCCGGGACATGGCAACCGTCATAAATACGAACCACTTGTCCAGCGTCTGAATTGTGATCGTAGGATTATGGAGCTGTGAGTGGTGCCGTGGCCTAGAGCCCACCTCACAATCAGGAGGTCTGTGAGTTCGATCCTAGGTAGAGAGAGATATTTCTCTCTCTGGGCACCATGAGAATATATCTGCCGAACAAAACTCCGTACTGGCAACAGGGCAAGGTATCTGGCCACTAAAACTCTCAGCTCCATTCAATTGACCAGACTCCGCCCGGCAAGGGATTACGGGAGTCTTTAAAAGAAGAGGCTGATTTATGGGGCTGCGGAAAAGGTTATAACTATGAAAAAGGTCGTAAGTCCCTTTTTACTGTTAACTGAACAGTCACTAAATGAACAGTTGTAAGTCAAGGACGAGCTGTATACCCTCCAACAATAAAGCCGAGTTCTGAAATTTCTTGCAGCCTCCGTTTTGTGGAGCTGGGATGCCTCGAAAGGGCAGGACAACGTTCGGCTTCCCTTGCCGATGACGGAGAACCCATCCGTACCTGTCTGTCTGAGCTGCCCGTCGCCGTTTGGCGTGTTTCTCCAACCATTCTTCGACCGTGCCCATCGGAAGCACCTTGCCATGCTGTTGCTGCTCTTTCGCTCTCCTCTCCTCTGTTTGGAGGGTAAGGGGAGGAGATTAGATTAGATTAGGAATAAAGAATAGAATAGGAATTAGAATGGGAAAGAGAATAGAATAGAGAATCAGGAATAGAATAGAATAGAATAAGGAATGGAATGGAGTAGAAAAGAATAGGAATAAAGAATAGATTAGGAATTAGAATGGAAAAGAAAATAGAATAGAATTAGAATAGAATAGGAATAAAGAATAGAAAATAATAGAATAGAATAGGAATAAAGAATAGAATAGAATAAAATAGGAATAAAGAATGGGGAAAAATAGAATAGGAATAAAGAATAGAATAGAAAATAGGAATAAAGAATGGGAAAGAATAGAATAGGAATAAAGAATAGGAAATAATAGAATAGAATAGGAATAAAGAATAGAATAGAAAATAGGAATAAAGAATGGGAAAGAATAGAATAGGAATAAAGAATAGAATAGGAATTAGAATGGGAAAGATAATAGAATAGAGAATCAGGAATAGAATAGGAATAAGAATAGAATAAAGAATAGAATAGAAAATAATAGAAGAGGAATAAAGAATAGAATAGGGATTAGAATGGGAAAGAGAAGAGCATAGCATAGCATAGGAATAAGAATAGAATAGGAATTAGAATAGAATAGGAATTAGAACGGGAAAGAATAGAACAGAATAGAACAGAATTAATTGGAAGGGACCTTGGAGGTCTTCTAGTCCAACCCCCTGCTCGGGCAGGAAACCCTATACCAGAGACAGCTAATCTTTATGTTAGGCTTTCATGCCTAAGGCAGGACTAGAACTCACCGTCTCCTGGCGATTCTCCCAAAGTCACCCAGGCGGCTTTCATGCTTAAGGCAGGACTAGAACTCGCCGTCTCCTGTTTTCTAGCCTGGCGCCTTCACCCCTAGACCATCTGTCTCCCCCATTTTCCAACTACCGAAGTTCGGCTCACCTGCCCAGTCTCGGTGTGTGTCTGTGTGTGTGTGTCTGTGTATGTTTGTGACTCTCTCTCTACTTCCCCCCCACCCCCCTACACCTTCTCTGCCTGCCTAAGTCTGCCCACCTCCTCAATATTCCATCCACCTGTCCGAGCCCAGCCAGGCCTGGATGTTGAAAACGGCAAGTGTTTCCCGACAGGGTGTGAAATTAACACCGCCGTTCCACACCGAGTTGACGGATTGTGCCGCTTTGACAGTGGCAGCCAATTCATCTTCTTGTCCGTGGAATAATAATGAGAGCCAGGCGCCGGGAGATCACCAGCGTGCCAGAGCTCGGTCAGGTTTTGATGGAGGAGCCGGCGGCCAGGCGGAAGCGGTCAGGGATTCCATTCCTTCAGGGTCGTTCGGATTACAACTCCCATCATGCTTCTCCACAGACTAGGGGTGATGGGATCTGGGATCTGGCCACGCTTTGCCAACTAGCTTCTGCCAACCTAGCCGTTCGAAAGCATATTAAAAAATGCAAGTAGGAAAATAGGAGCCACCTTTGGTGGGAAGGGAACAGTGTTTCCGTGCTCCTTCGGCGTTGAGTCATGCCAGCCACGTGACCCCGGAGACGTCTTCGGACAGCGCTGGCTCTTCGGCTTTGAAGCGGAGATGAGCACCGCCCCCTAGAGTCGGGAACGACTAGCACAGATGTGCGAGGGGAACCTTTACCTTCATAGGGGTGCAACTGGAAAGTAAAGGCTAAAATTTCCCCCGTTTTTCTCAGGAGAAATTCTATCTGCTTCTTAGTGGGGTAGGGATTAGGGGACGGAGACCCAGTGTGTCTCTGTTTTAATAACTGCCACGGTTTTATCGATTTCTGTTCTAGCAACGTAACACACAGTTCCCTGGGCGGCCTGCAACCCAGAGCCATAAAAATTAAAATGCAACCATCAATCAGGAAAAAAAGCCACACACACAGCCTATAAATTGTAGCTGCAGGCAGTAAAATCAAGCCATCGAAACCACCCCAGAGCAGAAATAAAAGCGATTGGGAAACGAAGAAGGGGAAGAAGGAGGTTTAGCTGCTCAAAATCTAGAAGAGGTTTGAAGAGTAGATAAAGAAACACGTCAATCCAGATTAAAAACCATTCGGGATGTAGGATTGGCCGTGATTTAAAGCAAGTCCTTCCTGATGATTTCTGATATAATATTAAGTGAGTGCTTCCTCTTCAATATATCTGAACATGCCGTGTAAAATATTAATTAATTTAAAGGTAGGCTCTGATCCAATCAATGTGTTTGTGGCCCGCCAGTGGTCAGCGGAGCTGGCAGCTGATTCGGACAGTGAGGAGGGTTGGGAAGGAACCTGGACCAGTCCTGGAGTCTGGGGAAGGCTCGGAGGAGGACTCTGGGTCAGAGGCAGAGAGGGAGCCAGGGTCATCTGACAATTCTCAGCTGCCTTCGGAGTCAGACGTCAGTGAGGCAGAAGAACAGCTGGAGCCTGTTCCCAGTGTGCGCATGCGCAGAGCGGCCCGACGAAGGGAACAGCTAAAGAACAGGGGTCAACTTGGGAGGAAGGCCCCAGGGGGACGATGAATGTCCCCTTCCAGAGGGAATAAAAGAGGAGCACCAGGGGAGTGGAGTTTGCAGGAGACCATGAGTTCGCTTCATTGGTTCGTGACTCTCCGAGACTCCTGGCCAAGTTCTGCAGATTTCGGCCTGGCAGCTCTCCAAGCCAGATGAGGTCTGTGACCGTAAATCCTCCCTCGAAAGACTTTGCTGGATGTGAATGAGCAGAATTCACAGCAAATTAATAAAAGGGTTTTTTGTCGGGACCAAGAGTCGGCTTCAGGCTCTCGGGAAGCCTCGGTCAGAACATACTGTGGGATGGTGGAGAGGGTTTAACATTGCAGTGGATGAAAAATATAAAAAAGTGTTTTTCAGACTGGACCACTTTAGAACGAAAACTTTCACTTGGAATGCTGCCCCAAAGAAGACGGAGTCCAGCTATTCTCCAAGGCACCTGAGGGCAGGACAAGAAGCAATGGGTGGAAACTCATCAAGGAGAGAAGCAACTTAGAACTGAGGAGAAAGTTCCTGACAGTTAGAACAATTAACCAGTGGAACAGAAGTTGCCTCCAGAAGTTGTGAATGCCCCAACACTGCAAGTCTTTAAGAAGAGGTTGGACAGCCATTTGTCCGAAGTGGTGTAGGGTTTCCTGCCTAGGCAGGGAGTTGGACTAGAAGGCCTCCATGGTCCCTTCGAACTCTGTTGTTCTGTCACGTGTTTCTCACTTCTCCTTCTCTTACCTAGTACCTGCATGTTCAGCTTCTCGAGATCCACCCCCGTCATGTGAGAAAATCTACAGTTGGAGCCAAAATCGCAGTTGCCTGCAAGGAAAGAAGCATTAAGTCCTTCTCAAAGTTTTGCCTCCATTAACCTCGAATCCTGGGAGGCTTGGAATCCCCGTAGACCAGGGGTTCCCAAACTTGGCAACTTGAAGACTTGTGGATTTCAACTTCCAGAATTCTCCAGCCAGCAGAGCTGGCTGGAGAATTCCGGGAGTTGAAGTCCACAAGTCTTCAAGTTGCCAAGTTTGGGAATCCCTGCCGTAGACGCTTGCTTGACCTACCTGTTTGCAAAAATTTCCGACAGGGTTTTTTTGTCTGTTCCTCCTGTAAGATGGTTGCAGCATCTGTAAAGAAGAATAAAAAAGAAAAAAACCATCAACAGGAGGAGGAGGAAGAAGCATCTGAAGCACCCAACTGCCCTCCCTGAATTCCTACAGCACCGTTCGGTTCCTTACCTCGGAAGAGATCGTACCAGACTTTCTTGGCCCTTAAATGTTGCACCCCGTTCAAGTGTTTCTTCCTGTTGTGAAGATTGTCCTGGAACGTCCGGTCACAGTAATCGCAAAAATACCGCTTCCCCATTCTGCATCTGCGCATAGCAAAAGCCAGAGCCCTTATAGACTTATAGACCGCTTCGCAGGGCTTTAATAGCCCCTCTCTAAGCGCTTTACAGAGTCAGCCTCTTGGCCCCCCCAACCGTCTGGGTCCTCCTTTGACCCACCTCGGAAGGACGGGAGGCTGAGTCGACCTTGAACTGGTCAGGATCAAACTCCTGGCAGTGGTCAAAGTTAGTCTGCAATAATGCACTCAGATAGATAGATGGATGGGATAGATAGATAGATAGATAGATAGATAGATAGATAGATAGATAGATAGATAGATAGATAGATAGATAGATAGATAGATAGATAGATAGATAGACAGACAGACAGACAGACAGACAGACAGACAGATGATAGATAGATAGACAGACAGACAGACAGACAGACAGACAGACAGATATAGCAATAGCACTTAAACTTATAGACCGCTTCACAATGCTTTTACAGCCCTCTCTAAGTGGTTTACAGAGTCAGCCTCTTGGCCCCCCCAACCGTCTGGGTCCTCCTTTGACCCACCTCGGAAGGACGGGAGGCTGAGTCGACCTTGAACTGGTCAGGGTCAAACTCCTGGCAGTGGTCAAAGTTAGTCTGCAATAATGCACTCAGATAGATAGATGGATGGGATAGATAGATAGATAGATAGATAGATAGATAGATAGATAGATAGATAGATAGATAGACAGACAGACAGACAGACAGACAGACAGAGACAGACAGACAGACAGACAGAGACAGAGAGATAGATGATAGACAGACAGACAGACAGATAGATGATAGATAGATAGATAGATAGATAGATAGATAGATAGATAGATAGATAGATAGATAGATATAGCAATAGCACTTAAACTTATAGACCGCTTCACAATGCTTTTACAGCCCTCTCTAAGCGGTTTACAGAGTCAGCCTCTTGCCCCCCAACCATCTGGGTCCTCATTTTACCGACCTTGGAAGGACGGAAGGCTGAGTCAAGAGAAAGAAAGAAAGAAAGAAAGAAAGAAAGAAAAAAAGAAAGAAAGAAAGAAAGAAAGAAAGAAAGAAAGAAAGAAAGGAAGATAAAAAGGAAGGAAGAGAAAGAAGGAAGGCCAATAGCAATGGGACTTATATACCACTTCACAGGGCTTTGCAGCCCCTCTCTAAGCGCACTACAGATTCAGCCTCTTGCCCCCCAACCATCTGGGTCCTCATTTGACCCACCTCGGAAGGACGGAAGGCTGAGTCAACAACCTGGAGCCTGGTGAGATTCGAACTGCCAAATTGCAGGCATCCGGCAGTCAGCAGAAGCAGCCTCAAGCAGCCATCGAGGCTAAAGAAAATATATCTCGGGGAGAGGGTCTTTTCCAACCTCGCCAGCTTTTAAGAGGCGCCTGGACTTCGATTCAACACCTTAAGCTTTCTTGCTTTCTTTTTTTCCCATTGACTATCTGTGGGGGTTTTTTTTTTCTACCTGTGCGCTTTTATTGTAAAATTCTGATTAAAAAATAAAATACAAGTCCACACAAATACGGTGGCTCAAGGGCTTAAGATGCTAAGCTTGTCAATCAGAAAGGTCGGCAGTTCGAATCCCTAGCTCTGCGTAACGGAGGGAGCTCCCGTGACTCGTCCCAGCTTCTGCCAACCTAGCCGTTCGAAAGCAGGTAAAAAATGCAAGTGGAAAAATAGGAGCCACCTTTGGTGGGAAGGGAACAGCGTTCCGTGCGCCTTTGGCGTTGAGTCATGCCGGCCACATGACCACGGAGACGTCTTCGGACAGCGCTGGCTCTTCGGCTTTGAAACGGAGATGAGAACCGCCCCCTAGAGCCGGGAACGACTAGCACATGTGTACAAGGGGAATTTTTACCTTCACCACACCCTACCAGTTTTTGGCTGCCTAAGCTTGGAAATCATTAGCTACCCCGAGTGCAATTGTGTTCTAATTTGCTGGGCTTCGATGTACAGTGGCAAGTTTGGGATTTGAAATGTAGGAAGGCGGCTCCTAATTGACTGCGGCGCAGAGAAGGATTTTTTCCTAACCCCCCGCAGGGCTGAAAATTGAATCTGGAAATTCCCGCGGGCAAAAACGAGGAGTTGCAACTCTTGGTCAGGATGACATGTTAACAACTATTCCTGTGAACTGGAGGCCCCGTTTTGCTTTCCCGAAGCACTTCCCGTATGTGTCGGTGAGCTAGGTGCAAAAGGTAAGTGCAGGGGATAGATTTGTATTATCCTCCTTTTTTCTAATTGCACGGAGAATTTTATTGTGTGTATTACCGCAGCCTCGATTTCAATTTGATGGGTCAATAAATAAAATGGCGCATTTCGGTACAGCACAGAATGTCCGTTCAGCCCTGACGCTGCTTCTATTTAATCACTGCCTCGAAGTGGGACTTGCAGAAATTAATATGGATTGGGCAAAAAAACCCAAGCCGATCCATAGGTCAAGAGTTCAATGAGCACCCAGGACCCCACAGTCCTCCTCCTCCTAGCACCGATGATGTTGCCTAGCTGGGTCATAAAATGTCTGCAAGAAAACAGCCAAGCTTAGAGAGCATCAAGGACCACATAGTCCTCCTCCTCCTAGCAGTGATGATGTAACCTACCTGGGTCACGAAACGTCTGCAAGAAAGCCACCAAGCTCAAAGAGCATCCAGGACCCCACAGTCCTCCTTCTCCTAGCAGTGATGATGTAACCTAGCTGGGTTATGAAACGTCTGCAAAAGAACCCCACCACGCTCAGAGAGCACCAAGGACCCCACAGTCCTCCTCCTAGAACTGATGATGTTACCTAGCTAGGTCACGAAACGTCTGCAAGAAAACCACCAAGCTCAGAGAGCATCCAGGACCCCACAGTCCTCCTTCTCACTGATGATGTAACCTAGCTGGGTCATGAAACGTCTGCAAAAAAAACCCAAAACCCACCAAGCTCAGAGAGCACCAAAGATCCTTCATCTCGACCCTGAGCTACCAATATTCTCCTTTATTAATGATGGGGACTGCCTCTCTCCAGGACCCTGGATACTCCACAAAGGGGGTCCCCCCCAAGCAGCAGCCCCAAAACTCACCCTCTCGCCCTGCGCTCCGCATTCCTCCCTCCGCCCCTTCCACGAATTCAAACCGCATCCCTCCCAGAGGCCTCCGCGCTCGGGCCTGCGAGCCGGGGGGGGGGGGGGGCGGCGGGGCATCTTGGGAAGCGTAGTTCAGCGTCCCTAAGGAAGAGCGCGCCGCCTGCGGCCACCCGGACTTCCAGGCCCAGAATTCAGCGCGGCGCAGAGGACGCTTCTGTTTCTCGCCCCCCCCTCGAAGGCAGCAGCGCGCCTGCGCGGTAGTCTCAAGCGTCCAAGATGGCGTTGGTGCAGCAGCTGTACCGGTTCGTCTTCCGCCGCACCTCCACGCTGGTTTTCGCGGTCGTGGTGGGCGTCGTGATCTTCGAGCGGGGCTTCGACCAGGCCACGGAGGCGATTTTCTGCCGCCTCAACGAGGGGGTAAGTCAACGGAGGGCGCGCAGGCCCCAGCCGGGGACTTGCGTGAAAGGCGGCCGGGAGTCAGTTGAAGGTCAGGCGGGCTGGCATTCTACTCGAGGCCGCGGCTTCGGCCTGCCGAGCGGCTTCTAGGTATATAGAATAATGCAACTTCTCTGCGGGCCTGCCTTTATCGGCTTGCCAAGCTGGGCGGCTTTCGGCTCCTTGGTCTTCTGCAGCCCGCATTGCAAACCTGAGGAGGCTGAGTGGGTTGGGGTGAAACGGGGGGGGTGGGGGTGGGCATCACCTCTGCAAGCTCAGAAGGCGCCAATGACAACCCCCCCCCCCAGTCCTCCTAGCACTGATGATGTTGCCTAGCTGGGTCACGAGACGTCTGCAAGGAAACAATAAAGAATTCTATTCCATATTCTATTCTATTCTATAACAACTAAGCTCATAGAACACCAAGGATCCCCCCAGTCCTCCTCCTAGCACTGATGATGTTGCCTAGCTGGGTCATGAAACATCTGCAAGAAAACAGCCAAGCTCAAGAGAGCACCCAGGAGCCTTCGCTTCAACCCTAAACTGCAAATATTTTCCTTGATCGGAGATTGCTTGGCTATGGCTCTGTGGTTTTCTTGGCAAGGTTTCAGAATTGCATTGCGGTTGCCTTCTTCCTGAGGTTGAAATAAATTTGCTGGCTGGAGGTCACCCAGATGACCTTGTGCCCAAGGCAGAATTAGAACTCATGGCCTCTGTGTTTCTAGCTAGGTGGTTTATACACACACACACACACACACACACACACACACACACACACACACACGATACACAGCAATGTAATATATGTGCAAGTCTGAAATGGTATATGGTTTCCTAAAAGCCCGAGCCAAGGGGTTGGACTAGAAGACCTCCAAGGTCCCTTCCAATGAATTCTATTCATGCATATATAGATGCACCGAAATGCACCTAGACTGTATATATACACACTCGCACATAATCTTTTTAACCCTTGAAGGTACTTTCCTCTTAAGTCCTTTAGGGGAGGAAGGTAACAAGCTAGTGAATTCCATTCTGCATCCTGAGCGGGCTGCAATGAAGGAATTATGTGTTGCTTAGTTACAAGCAAGCATTCCCCACATGTCTCATCTGTATCTTAACTCCATGCTTGTTTGTGTCTCTCGCCCCGCAGAGACTCTGGAAAGACATCAAGCACAAATACGAAATCAAGCAGGACTGAGGCAGCACAGCAAGCAAACCCTGGATTCCGGCCGGCTCCTCCTGCATCTTCACCCAACAGCCAAACTTTGGCTTTGCGGCCAGCTGTTCGTCCGGCAGAGGTTCATCCTTGTATGATGGCCCGGTGTGCGCTACTCCAAGTGATGAGAAGATTTAAATGACTTTTGTTTTGGCTGAAAAACAGCTTAATAAAATGCACTCTTCGAGGCAAGTATATTCTGTACCTGGGTCACTTGGAAATTGAGGAATGCTCAGGGCCCCGCAAATGGGTTTTTCCCCCTTTCAATCCAATTATCTAGCACAGGAAGTGTTAATACCACTTTATAAGGCCTTGGTAAGGCCACACTTGAAATGCTGCATTCAGTTTTGATCCCCACGATGTAGAAAAGATGTGGAGACTCTAGAAAAGAGTGCAGAGAAGAGCAACAAAGATGATCAGGGCACTGGAGGCTAAAACATATGAACGGTTGCAGGAACTGGGCATGGCTAGTTTAGGACCAGGGGAGACATGAGAGCAGCCTTCCAATATCTCAGGGGTTACTCCAAAGAAGAGGGAGTCAAGCTATTCTCCAAAGCACCAGAAGGCAGGACAAGAAGCAATGGGTGGAAACCAATCAAGGAGAGAAGCAACATAGAACTGAGGAGGAATTTCCTGACAGTTAGAACAATTAATTAGTGGAACAGCTTTCCTCCAGAAGTTGTGAATGCCCCAACACTGGCAGTCTTTAAGAAGATGTTGGATAGCCATTTGTCCAAAGTGGTATACGGTTTCCTGCCTAAGCAGGGGGTTGGACTAGAAGACCTCCAAGGTCCCTTCCAACTCTGCTATTGTATTGTAGGATGCCACAAAAGTTATCCTCTATCTTGCTTGCAGCTTTGGAATGGTGGCAGTAAGATAGAACAACATTTGTCGGATTACACTTTGAATTTCCCGTGGCCACTTTAGGTATTTTTCTACTTGCATTTTTTTAGGTGCTTTCGAACTGCTAGGTTGGCAGAAATCAACATTGTCCTTGGATGCTGATAGGCTGAAATAAATTCTGTGTTAGTTTGGGTGGAAGATGAGGAAAGATCGGCCCTAGTAGGTGTTACAAAGAACCCTAAATCAGTAAGCGCACACCACTTTTGAGGAGTAGAACTTTGGCCCCTGGGTTTTCTCCTTAGGTTGCAGGAAGATGTCCACTGAAGCAAAGATAATCTGCAGAAGGGAATTGAATGCGATTTGCTTGTTTAGAAGCATTTTGAGCCAATGGAAACACATCCCCATCTCACTCGTGATTACAATGTTGGAATGTATTTATTTACTCACTCACAAATTAGACCACCAGAAGCCAAAATGTTGCAGTGCAATATCAAGTTAAGTGGAAGTTTCACTCTGCTAGAAAAGACACACACACACACAGCCAATCAGTTGGCTGCTGAGTGGGATTGGCACCTTGTTGGCGTCCTGCCCTCAATCGGGGAAGGGAGGAGGGAACAAATGGGCAATAAAGCTGCATACTTTTTATGATGGGAAATTGAGGAGGGGGGAATTGACAGTTGAGGAAGAACAGAGCACTTTGGAATCTGGTTCGTGTTCCCACGGCTGGCATCTTCAAGGCCATTTACGCTGAGAGTGGAATTTCACCAGCCCAAACACCTCAGCGGTTCCCAAAGCATCTCGGCAGTGCTGGATTGGCTACACACGGGCGGACTACGGGGGTGGGGGGAGGGTTAGGGGGAGCCAGGGCTTTCTATATCGGCGCACGGGAACTTTAGGTTTTGCCTGACTCTGCTGCAATCGGCATCTCTTAGGGAAAGAGCCTTTCCGTTTCCATCAAATGGGAGTCGAGGGTTTCACTTTCCCAGGAGATCAGACTGAGGCGGGTCTGACAGTTGAACGTATAAGGACAAACTCAAAACGGCAAAAGTTTGCAGAGGAGCAGTTTAAAAGAAAAGCGTTTCTCAACAACACACAATTTCCACAACCCCAGCCCTATTGCAGGTCTGTAATCATTTGTTCTTGTGTGTGGATTTGTGCTTTTCTAGGAAATTCATCTTTCAAAGGGCAAGGTTCTCTCTCTCTCTCTCTCTCTCTCTCTCTCTCTCTCTCTCTCTCTCTCTCGGGAGGGGGGGACGGGACACCTCCCTGAAAAAAACAGGTCTCCCGACGCATCACTGCTTCAAGATGGGATCATGCCTTTGCTGCGCTTCCGGTCGGCCATGGCGCGTCTGTTGTGGTTTCCCCTCGTCCCCTTGCTGGCTTCTTTCTTCCGTCGCTCCTGTACGGTCTCTCGGCTTTGGCCGCGGCCCTTGGCACCGCCCGTCACGGCTGCTGAGGTATCTGGCTTTTGCCTGCAAGAGAAGACCGGACCATTAACTTCCACCCACAAACTTTCACTGGGTGACAGGATAGCAGCATTCCAATATTTGAGGGACGGCCACAAAGAAGACAAGAGAAGAGAGAATAATAGAGAATAGAAAAGAATACAGTGATCCCTCGTTTTTCGCGGCTTCATGTTTTGCGGCTTCAGTGCTTCGCGGGTTTTTCAAAAATACAGAATAGAAAAAAAATGCATCAGTAGGAGGCAAGCGCCCTCTAGTGCTTGCTTTAAAAGATGTCCATCAACTCAAAGTTTCCGGTGCAAATCCTACTTCGCGGTTTTTCAGTTTTCGCGGAAGGTTCCGGTCCCCATTAACCGCGAAAAACGAGGGATCACTGTAGAATTAGAATTAATAGCATTAGAAGGGAAGGGAGAAGGGAAGGAAAAAGAAGAGAGAGAAATAGAATTCGAATGAACAGAATAGCATTCTTTATTGGCCAAGTGTGATTGGACACACAAGGAATTTGTCTTTGGGAGACAAAAGGGAGTCAAGCTATTCTCCAAAGCACCTTCAGGCAGGACAAGAAGCAAGGGATGGAAACTAATCAAGGAGAGAAGCAACCTAGAACTCAAAAAATTCCTGATAGTGACAACAATCTTTTGCCGCTCACTCAAGACTCATTTCTTCCAGCAAGCTGGACTAGCCTAGAATTTTAGACCTCATATATGCCAAAACTCCAACCAAACTAGTAAATGGTTAATAGGTTAATGGGAATTTTAGTACAAGTTAATTTAATTAATTTTCATTCTTTTATTGTATATGTTATTATTTATTATGGTAGATTTATCTGTACACCGCCCTGAGTCCATTTCGATGGAGATAGGCGCGATTTACAAATCGAAATAAATAAATAAAATAAACAATTAACCTAGGCATTCTCAAACTATGGCCCGCCAGTGCAAAGTATCTGGCCCATGGAATGGCTGGATGACAAGCAGCTGCCAGATTGTAAATAAGTGCTTTAAAAGTCCTTAAAAACGCTTTAAAAACAGCCTTTGGTTTTCACAGCCCTCTGACCCTTTAAAGACTTTTAAGGACTTTTAATGGATGACAGGGCTGTGAAAAACAAGGCTGTTTTTTAAAGCGGTTTACAGTTCTTTTCAAAGAACTTTCTTTAAAAAACTTTATAAACTTTCAGATGTTTTTCACAGCCATGTGATCCAGGGCCGATGGGTGATGCCGGCTTGCAAAGCAGCTGCCTGCTTGTAAAGTAATTCTTTTATCCTAAAAAAAACCTTTCATAGGCTTTAAAAGTCTTTAAAACACATTTTAAAAACAGCCTTTCAGATGGTTTTCACAGCCATGTCATGCAGGGCCGGTGGGTGCCTGGAACTCTGCACGAGGGTCGGGGAGGGCTTTTTTTGGGGGGGGAGGGGAGAAATCCTTACCCTTTCCTTGCCAGGAAGGTCATCCGCCTGGCCTCGGCTCGTTCCCGCAGCACTGCTGGATCTTGAACGAAGTGATCCTGTGACGCAATGAACAGAAAGAGAAGCCTTGAGATTCCTCTCCCTCCGTTGCCCCACAAAAAGTTAAATTATTCTCCCTCCACGGATCGGAACTGTCAACTCCATGGCATTCGGACACCGGGGCTCAAGGGACAGCTGCATGGCCACCCACTGAGCCATCTGTCTCGCCTCCTGGAAATGCCAACTTTTCCCAGGCTGACGACAGCAGAGTTGATGCCCTGCAAGAGGGAACACCTTCACGCCGGCTTTGCCAGGCTGGCCACCAGAGACAGGAGGGGGTATCAGGCCTGGGGAGCCAGGAGCGTTCTCACCGAGGCTTCCCGAGAGCCTGAAGCCAACTCCTGGTTGCAACAAAAAACCCTTTGATGAATTGACTGTGAATTCTGCTCCTTCACCTCCAGCAAAGTCTTTCAAGGGAGGATTTATGGTCACAGACCTTATCTGGCTGGGAGAGCTGCCAGGACGATCTCTGCCGAACTCGGCCAGGAGTGTCAGAGAGTCACGAACCAATGAAGTGAAGTAATGGTCTCCTGCAAACTCCACTCCCCTTTCGCTCCTCTTTTATTCCCTCTGGGGGGGGGGGCATTCATCGTCCACCTGTGGCCTTACTCCCAAGTCGACCCCGGTTCTTTAGCTGTTCCCTTCGTTTGGCTGCTCTGCATTTGCACACTGGGAACAGGCTCCAGCCTCACTGATGTCTGACTCCGAAGGCAGCTGATAACTGTCAAGATGGCCCTGGCTCCCTCTCTGCCTCCGACAGAGCCCTCGTCAGAGCCTTCCCCAGACTCCAGGACTGGCCCAGGTTCCTCCCCAACCCTCCTCACTCTCCGACTCTGCTGCCACCTCCGCTGGCTGCTGGTGGGCCACAACAGGGTCTTTCAATGCTCCCCTTTGTATGGTCAGAAAAGTTTCAGCCATGTCCCAAGCTCCTGCCTTACCAGGGTCCAGTAAGGAGTTTGCGCTGTGGCTACTTAAGAGATGGTGCTTCCCTAACAAAAGGTAAGGGAACCATTCTTAGACCATGGGCGAAGTTCCGCATTTTGGACTTCGCCAAAGTTCTTGTTCCAAATAAACTTCCGATCTCTCAGCGGCCGCCTCTCCATTTTTCCCATTCAAACCGCAGGATTTCTCCGTAACCTCCCTCCCGAATTCCAGACCCTCACCTTGGTCGCCTCTTTGTCCTCCTGCTCCTCTTCTTCCTCTTCCTCTTCCTCCTCCTGCTCTTCTTTGGTCCTCAGGACTTGAGGGATGGTGAACGGCCTTGGGGAAGACGGGAGAAAGCGGCCCGTTAAGAATGGGACGACGCGCCGCAGCCGGTTAGCCACGGCCAATTCACCATGAGCAGCCTCGCTAGGGGACCACCCACCATGTGACGATTCCGCCATTCGATTATTTAAAATAGCTTTTTATAAAAATATATATATATATTCACTTTTTTTGTCATTCCCATTTGGCTTCGTTTCATTAATGATTCTATTACAGCATTTCTACTATTCCAGAACTTCAATGTTAGTGTAATTCTTGTCCCGTGGTGAGTTAGAAATCTCTCTCTCTCTCTCTCTCCTTTCTCTCTCTCTCTCTCTCTCTCTCTCTCTCTCACACACACACACACACACACACACACCATACATTTCCACTCCACATTCCAGGCTTTCTATGACTAACTTGACAAGGAGCCTCAGAGTCACGAACCAATGAAGCGAGTGAACTAATGGTCTCCTGCAAGCTCCACTCCCCTTTCGCTCCTCTTTTATTTCCTCTGGGAGGGACCATTCATCATCTACCTGTGGCTTCATTCCCAAGTTGCCCCCTGTTCTTTAGCTATTCCCTCCGTCTGGCCGCTCTCCCCGTGCATACACCGGGAACAGGCTCCAGCTGTTCGTCTGCCTCACTGATGTCTGACTCCGAAGGCAGCTGATAACCGTCAGACGGCCCTGGCCCCCTCTCTGCCTCCGACCCAGAGCCCTCCTCCGAGCCTTCCCCAGACTCCAGGACTGGCCCAGGCTCCTCCCCAACCCTCCTCGCTCTCCGAATCGGCTGCCAGCTTGACGTGGCACAGATGCTCCCTGGCTTACCTTCTGCTGATCAGCTCATCGTCGGAGTCCACATCGTTGGCTCCCACCTGGTTGCAATCGTAGGTGTCGTCGTATTCGTCCTCGTAATCCTCCTGGGAGAAGAGGCGGCCGCCGCTCGGCTCGGGGACCTCCTCAACAATCACGGAGTATTGGTTGTAGCGTTCCCTCTGCTCCTGCACCAGGCGCTTGTCGTCCAGCAAGCTTTTCGTGGTGGCTTTCTCGCTCCTGATTACAAAACCAGGAGAGGAATGCGAACAAAAACTCGGGTACACAACGTGGGGTCTTGGGGGGACAGAAGGCTTCCTTTTATTTAAACCTCTGGCTTCTACCAATTTTAAAAGAAGAGCTCAGGGTTGAACTATACAATACAATACAATAGCAGAGTTGGAAGGGACCTTGGAGGTCTTCTAGTCCAACCCCCTGTGTGGGCAGGAACCTTATACCATTTCAGACAAATGGCTATCCAACATCTTCTTAAAGACTTCCAGGGTTGGGGCATTCACAACTTCTGGAGGCAACTTCTGTTCCAGAGGTGAATTGTTCTCACTGTCAGGAAATTTCTCCTTAGTTCTAAGTTGCTTCTCTCCTTGATTAGTTTCCACCCATTGCTTCTTGTCCTGCCCCCAACTGTGGGATCCTTGGTGCTAACCTGAGCCTGGTGGTTTCCTTGCAGACGTTTCATTACCCAGCTAAGTAACATCATCAGTGCTAGAATGGCGGTTTGTAGAAAAAAGGAGGAAGAGGAAGAGGGAGGACTGTGGGGTCCTTGATGCTCTCTGAGCTGGGTGGTTTTCTTGTGGACATTTTGTTACCAAAATTAGGTAACGTCATGAGTGCTCGGTGGGAGTGAGGAGTGAGTGAAGAGGAGGAGGAGGAGGAGGAGTGTAGGTATGTCTAGTCTGGTGGCATAAAAATGAATTTTTAAATATGATTTTTTATTAATTTTAATAGGGGTTTTGTTGGTTTTTTAATCTTTTGAGAGGCCAAATTATTTAATGTTTTTTAAACTGTTTTTATTTATTTGTTTGTTTGTTTGCTTGTTTGTTTTACTTCGGCTGTACACTGCTCTGAATCCTTCGGGAGTAGGGTGGTATAAAAAACTAATAAACTAAACTAAAACTAAAACTTCTTAAACTTAAACTAAACTAAACGGAGGACTAGGGGAGACAGGATAGCAGTCTTCCAATCTCTCAGGGGCTTCCCCAAAGAAGAGGGAGTCAAACTATTCTCCAAGGCACCTGGGGGCAGGACAAGAAGCAATGGGTGGAAACTAATCCAGGAGCGAAGCAACTTAGATCTAAGGAGGAATTTCCCAACAATTAACCAGTGGAACAACCTGCCTCCAGAAGTTGTGAATGCTCCAACACTGAAAACCTTTAAGAAGATGTTGGATAGCCATTTGTCTGAAGTGGTATAGGGCTTCCTGCCTAAGCAGGGGGTTGGACTAGAAGACCTCCAAGGTCCCTTCCAACTCTCTTATTCTATATTCTATCAGTGGGACTTAACAATCCTCAGGATTCTGGGAGCTGAACCTCCCCCTAATCTTAAAAGTGGATTGGATGGGAAACAGCCCAAAACTCACTTTTTGCCTTTCTGGATCCGAGAGACATCCACCGCGTCCTTGCTGAAAACATCAAACTCGTCATCCTGGAAAACGTTGCATCGGGAAGTGACGAGCGGAGTCGGGTCTGGTTTCAGGGGCCTGGCAGAAAAGAAGGTGTTTTTTTTTAAAAACAAAAGAAGGAAAAAGAACAACAAAAAGTCTTCTTTTCCGGAAATACAAGTCACGGATCTTTCCGGAAACACACCGCCGTTTTAGGGCTGCAAAACAGGCCCCTGAATGGGATGGAGCCTGTGGAATGGAGAGCCATAAGGAGGTGGGGTCTACAGGAGGGGGAGGAGCTGCATTCCAAGAGAGGAAGAAGCAACTCAGCTGAGACATCAGGTGTGTGAGACAGAGGGCGAAGACAGCTCCTCCTCAAGAGTTCCCAGAGGACCGTATTTTTCAGAGTATAAGACGCATCAAGATTTTGAAGAGGCAAATTTTTAACCAAAAGGTTGTGCACTCCGCAGACCCTTCTAACTTTACCTAGGCATGGTTCTGTCCAGCGTCTGTAGGGAGGCTGCCAACCTGTCCTCCAGGAGGTTGTTGATGACGTGCTCCACGTTGTAGCTGTACTCCTCCAAGCAAGCCAGGACAAAGCCTTCTCCAAGGTCAGGGAGCAGATCCTTGACCTGAGAGATCAGGGAATCCAGCTCTACTCCAGAGACAGGGGCTACGGGAGCTGCAGCTGCTCCTGCACACTGGGAGAGATCAAATCAATAAGCCATGTGACATAGACAAAGAGGAGGAAACAGTCCAACCGAGAAACACCGGTAATCCGTCGAAATCAAATGCAGCAACCACCCACAACCCCAAATTCTGATTTTCTGTCCCGCTGCAAACCAGCATCCATTATTGGATTGGGCTTTTCTGCTCCACAAGGTTATGGTAGATGCCTTCGGGAAGAAGGCAACGGTTATTTTCTCTGAGACCCCCACAAATTTTCATCTATATTTCAAGCCGCCTCCTCTGAGCTGGCACTCTGTTCGGAATGGCCCTCCCAAAATTGTCACTTGGCCAATGGCTGACTTAGATACGTCTCCTTCCTAGGTAAAGGTTCCCCTCGCACACAGGTGCTAGTCGTTCCTGACTCTAGGAGGCAGCGGTGCTCCGCTCCCTTTCAAAGCCGAAGAGCCAGCGCTGTCCGAAGACGTCTCCGTGGTCATGTGGCCGGCATGATTCAACACCGAAGACTCAGGGAACGCTGTTCCCTTCCCACCAAAGGTGGCTCCTATTTTTCTTCTTGCATTTTTTACCTGCTTTCGAACTGCTAGGTTGGCAGAAGCTGGGACGAGTCACGGGAGCTCCCTCCGTTACGCAGCGCTGGGGATTCGAACCGCCAAACTGACGACTTTCCTGATCGACAAGCTCAGCGTCTGAGCCCCTGAGCCACGCCCCCTCCACCCCCCCTAGGAGAAGGGCCTAAATCATCCATCGTTGTTGCAGGCTGAGGCTCTGCTCCAAAGAGCTTACCTCCAGGGGATCCTGTTCCTCCAATTGTTCCATTCGCTCCGAGGCGCTGGGGACTGTAACGGTCCCGGTTGCGAATTCAGAGACGGGTGGGTCTTGGACCGTTTTTCTCCTCCTCTCTGTTTTGTCCCAGGCACTTTCCACAGCTTGCAAAATGTAAGAGGTTCGCGTTTCATCTCTGTCCAAGGGGCGTTAAGGGCCGATTCCCGATTCTCCAAGGACACAGAACGTTCTAGAGCAATAGCGCTTGGACTTATAGACCGCTTCACAGTCCTTTCCAGCCCGCTCTAACCATTGTACAGAGTCAGCATATTGCCCCCAACAATCTGGGAAGGAGGGAGGGAGGGAGGGAGGGAGGGAGGGAGGGAGGGAGGGAAGGAAGGAAGGAAGGAAGGAAGGAAGGAAGGAAGGGCAAAGCAATAGCAATAGCCCTTAGACTTATATACCACTTCACAGTCCTTTCCAGCCTTCTCTAAGTGGTTTACAGAATCAACCTCTTGCCCCCAACAATCTGGGTCCTCTTTTGACCCACCTCGGAAGGACGGAAGGCTGAGTCGACCTTGAGCCGGTCAGGATGGAACACCCGGCAGTGAGCAGAATTAGCCTGCAATACTCCTTTCTAACTACTGCATAGGAAGGAAGGGAAGGCAGGGAGGGAGGGAGGGAGGGAGGGAGGGAAGGAAGGAAGGAAGGAAGGAAGGAAGGAAGGACAAAAGCAATAGTACTTAGACTTATATACCACTTTACAGTGCTTTCCCAGCCCTCTCTAAGCAATTTACAGAGTCAGCCTCTTTCGCCGAACAATCCGGGCCCTCATTTTCTCCACCTCGGAAGGACGGAAGGCTGAGTCAACCTTGAACTGGTCAGGATCGAACTCCTGGCAGAGTTTGCCTTCATTTCTGCATTCTAACAGGGAGAGAGGGAGGGAGAAGGAAAGAAAAGGAAAGAGGGAGGGAGGGAGGGGAGAGGAAAGGAAAGAGGGAGGGAGGACACCTAGATTTGTATACTGCTTCTCAGTGCTTTACAGCCCCTCTCTAAGCGGTTTAGAGAGTCGGCCTCTTGCCCCCCAAACAATCTGGGTCGGAAGGAGGGAAGGCTGAGTCAACCTTGAGCCCGGTCAGGATCGAACGCCTGACAGCGGTCGGAGTTTGCCTGCAGTGCTGCATTTTAACCACCGCCCCACCAGGGCTTCCATAGCAGCTCTGTTATCTACAGGCAGTTCTCGACTGAACAAGGAGTTCATTTAGGGACCGAAGTCACGACAGCACAAAAGAGACTTAGGACCGTTTCCCCACACTAATGACCACCGCAGCGTATCCCCCAGGGCCACGGGATGCCAGTGGACAGAACTAAGCGTTCCCATCAGTGCCAAAGGATACAAGGCTGAAGAGGCTTGCTGGAGGAGGCTGACGTCATCCGCCAGAGGGAACATCTCATCGTAATCTCGGAGGAACCTGAAAACAGGGCGAAGCAAAGCGCCCCCCTCGGGATTTATAAGGAATAGCAGAGTAACAGAATAGGAGAGTTGGAAGGGACCATGGAGGTCTTCTAGTCCAACCCCCTATGTTCATTTCAGACAAATGGCGGTCCAATCTCTTCTTAAAAACCTCCAGTGTAGAACCTCCACAACCTCTGGATGGGAAGCCATTCCACTGATGTGACTGTTCTCACCGTCAGGAAGTTTCTCCTGAGTTCTAAGTTGCTTCTCTCCTGGATTAGTTTCCACCCGTTGCTTCTTGCCCTGCTCTCGGGGGCTTTGGAGAATAGATTGACTCCCTCTTCTTTGGGGCAACCCCTGAGATATTGGAAGACTTCTATCATGCCATCACTAGTCCTTCTTTCCATTAATCTAAAAGTAAAGGTGAAGGTTTCCATTGCACATCTGTGCTAGTCGTTCCCGACTCTAGGGGGCATTGTTCCTCTCCCTTTCAAAGCCGAAGAGCCAGCGCTGTCCAAAGACGTCTCCATGGTCATGTGGCCACCAGGACTCAAGGCCAAAAGCGCATGGAACGCTGACTATCATTGTTTTCTCTTTTTATTCTTGATGAATGTATTTTTTCTCCTTAAGTATATTGAGAGCATCTGCACCAAAGACAAATTCCTTGTGTGTCCAATCACACTTGGCCAATAAAGAATTCTATTTCTATTCTATTCTATTCCATTCCATTCTTTCCTTATTCTATTCTATAACAATTTCTATTCTTTTCTATAAAGATTTCTATTCTATAAAGATTTCTATTCTAATTTTTAGATTTCTTTTCTATTCTATTCTATTCTATTCTATAGATTTCTATTCTATTCTATTCTATTCTATAAAGATTTCTATTCTATAAAGATTTCTATTCTATAAAGATTTCTATCCAATAAAGATTTCTATTCTATAAAGTTTTTATTCTATTCTATAAAGATTTCTATTCTATAAAGATTTCTATTCTATAAAGATTTCTATTCTATTTATCGGCCTTTTTGGGTGGAGTGTAGCTTCTCATGTTTTATGAACTCGCCTATTTTAATTCATCAGTTTGCACATTTAAGAAAGGGATTCACTGGATTAAGGATGGGGCATATACAGGGCCATATTAATCTCCCGAGACCAAAAGGGTGGCAAGGCAGAAAATGTGCCGGTTGACAACATTCCAGAGTTGTGCATGGGTCTCTCACCTGGTCTCCTGGAGCACGGAGGTGAAGATGTGCAGGAACTCTTCAATGTACGCCTGGATGTTGTCACAGCTGTAAGAACAAGGTTCGTTGGGGCAGATGTTCCATGAAAATGATCCAGGCAGAGAATTCATGTTTACCTACTTCTAATGCTTGAAGCAAAGGTAAAAGTTCCCCTCGCACATCTGTGCCGGTCGTTCCCGACTCTAGGGGGCGGGGCTCATCTCCGTTTCAAAGCCGTAGAGCCAGCGCTGTCCGAAGACGTCTCCATGGTCATGTGGCTGGCATGACTCAACACTGAAAGCGCACGGAACGCTGTTCCTTTCCCACCAAAGGTGGCTCCTGTTTTTCTACTTGCATTTTTTACTTGCTTTCGAATGGATAGGTTGGCAGAAGCTGGGACGAGTCACGGGAGCTCCCTCCATTAAACAGCACCAGGGATTCGAACCGCCCAACTGCTGACGTTTCTGATCAACAAGCTCAGCGTCTTATTCCCTGAGCCACCACCCCAATCCATGGCTTTAAGGAAAGGAGGATACTACTAAGTCTAAAACAGAGGTCAGTGCAACCTGAATACTAAACTAATCCATGACGTCACTTAAAGCCACGAGTTCCAGAATCTCCAGAATCGCCCTGTTCGTCATAGGGTTGATTCCCCTAGATCAGGGGTCTGCAAAGTCGGCTCTTTTAAGACTGGTGGACTTCAACTCCCAGAATTCTGGGAGTTGAAGTCCACCAGTCTTAAAAGAGCCGACTTTGCAGACCCCTGCCCTAGATCCCTGATCCTCTTTGCTGTTTGCTCTCCTCCGCACTCTTTCTAGGGCCTGCACATCTCTTTTGCATCCTGTTGCATTGCTTCTTCAGTGGGGAAGACCGCTTCCCTGATAAAAGGGACATTTCCCGACCTCTGGCCGAGGTTAATACCTGCTTTCCAAAATGGGCTGGAGGCACAGCTGGTGGACCACCAGATGAAACATCTCCACCATCTTCTTCCGAGAGTGAGACAGCCTCCTCCATAAATCCGACAGTACTCTATAAAGGGCAGGAAGTAGAATCTAAGCATACCCATGGCCCCCGTGCCCAAAGCGACAGAAAGGATGAAAAATGACGCTCTCGCGCTCCAAACCACAGACCTGATGTTTTCATGGTGCCGTTTCTTGATTGCGGATTCCAGCTCGGGAATCACCAGCTCGTAAAAAGCAGCCAGCCTGCCAACACAAGGACCGAAGGAGTGAGGGGGCTTTTAACGAAGGGCCCATCGAATGGCCGGAGGGAGGTGGGGGAGGGAGGGAGGGAGGAGAGATGGGGAGGGGGTGGTGGAAAATGTTAAGATAGATCTCAGAAGATGCCAGAGAAACCCAAGGGCACAGCTCTACAGCAGGCAAAGAACAGCAAGGCTTAGAACAGAGGTGTCCCACCTTGGCCACTTGAAAGACTTGTGGACTTCAACTCCCAGAATTCCCCACCAACTTTAAGACTTGAGGAGTTCAACACCTAGAATTCCCCAGCCTTCCAGGAGAACACCGGAATAATCACACTCTATTCTATTCTATTCTATTCTATTCTCTCCTTCCTTTATTCTATTCTATTTTCTTCTTTCTTCTATTCTCCTTCATTCTTTTATTCTACATTCTATTCTATTCTATATTCTATTCTATATTCTGTTCTATTCTTTTTCATTCTATTCTATATTCTATTGTTTTTCATTCTATTCTATTCTTAATTCTATTCATTCTTCATTCTATTCTATTCTTCATTCTATTCATTCATCATTCTATTCTATATTTTATTCTATATCTATTCTATATTCTATTGTTTTTCATTCTATTCTATTCTTCATTCTATTCTATATTGTATTGTATTCTATATTCTATTCTTTTTCATTCTATTCTATTCTCCTTCATTCTATTCTATATTGTATTCTATTCTATATTCTATTCTATTCTATATTCTATTCTATTCCCCTTCATTCTATTCTATATTGTATTCTATTCTATATTGTATTCTATTCTATATTCTATTCTTTTTCATTCTATTCTTTTTCATTCTATTCTATTCTCCTTCATTCTATTATATATTCTATTCTATATTGTATTGTATTCTATATTCTATTCTTTTTCATTCTATTCTATTCTATTCTCCTTCATTCTATTATATATTCTATTCTATTCTAATTCTCTATTCTATCCTATCCTATTCTAAAATTAAAAAAGTGACTGTGGATTGAGACCAACCAGCCCTGCTTCAGAGGAGGGAGGCCTGGGAACCCCACGGCTTGGATGCTTCCTCAAACTGGCCTTTCCTGCCAAAAGAACCCCCCCGAGCCACCGAACGGAATACCTGAAACAGAAGTCGTGCTTCTGGAACGTCTGGCAAGCCGAGGGAAAGACATCCAGAAAGGCCCACAGGGTGATGCAGCTGTCGCACACGTAGAGGACAATATCTTTCAGTTCCTAGGAGGGGAGGGAGGGAGGGGGGGGGGGAAAGGGGGCATTTCCTGAATTTGGGTTCCAAATAGATGGGGGCGGGGCAGGTATTCACTTACCTTCCCTGCCGGTTTGCAAATGTGAGCGTCCGCCCATGCGTGCATGCGCTTTGGCTTAAAACATAAGGGCCTAAATGGGACAGCATAAAGCATCCTAAAAAAGCAGAGACATCCCCCTGCCAACAAAAGGGCGTCTAGTCAAGGTTTATGGTTTTCCCAGTTGCAATGGATGGTTGTGAAGGTTGGACCATAAGAGAAGCTGAGCGCCAAAGAATGGAGGCCTTTGAACTCAGGTGCTGGAGAAGGAGACTCCTGCATTGAGTCCCTTGGACTGCAAGGCCATCCAACCGGTCAGTCCTAGAGGAGATCCACCCCGGCTGCTCTTTAGAAGGCCAGATCCTGAAGAGGAAACTCAAAGACTTTGGCCACCTGATGAGAAGGAAGAAGGACTCCCTGGAGAAGAGCCTCATGCTGGGAAGGATGGAGGGCAAGAGAAGAAGAAGGGGACAGCAAGAAGGAGGGGGCTGGAGGGAGTCACTGAAGCAGCAGGCATGAGCTTCAATGGACTCCAGAGGATGGGAGAAGACAGGAAGGCGTGGAGGAACATTGTCCATGGGGTCGTGATGGGTCAAACATGACAACAGCAACATAGAAAAGATTAGATAGATAGATAGATAGATAGATAGATAGATAGATAGATAGATAGATAGATAGATAGATAGATAGATAGATAGAGACAGGAAGGAAGGAAGGAAGGAAGGAAGGAAGGAAGGAAGGAAGGAAGGAAGGAAGGAAGGAAGGAAGGATGGAAGAAAGGACTGCAAGGCCATCCAACCAGTCAGTCCTAGAGGAGATCCACCCTGGCTGCTCTTGAAAAGGCCAGATCCTGAAGAGGGAACTCAAAGACTTTGGCCACCTAAGGAGAAGGAAGGACTCCCTGGAGAAGAGCCTCATGCTGGGAAGGATGGAGGGCAAGAGAAGAAGAAGGGGACAGCAAGAAGGAGGGGGCTGGAGGGAGTCACTGAAGCAGTAGGCATGAGCTTCAATGCACTCCAGAGGATGGGAGAAGACAGGAAGGCGTGGAGGAACATTGTCCATGGGGTCGTGATGGGTCAAACATGACTTCGCAACTAAGAACAACAGCAACATAGAAAAGATTAGATAGATAGATAGATAGATAGATAGATAGATAGATAGATAGATAGATAGATAGATAGATAGATAGATAGATAGATAGGTAGGTAGGTAGGTAGGTAGGTAGGTAGGTAGGTAGGTAGGTAGGTAGGTAGGTGGGTGGGTGGGTGGGTAGGTAGGTAGGTAGGTAGGTAGGTAGGTAGGTAGATACAGGAAGGAAGGAAGGAAGGAAGGAAGGAAGGAAGGAAGGAAGGAAGGAAGGAAGGAAGGAAGGAAGGACTGCAAGGCCATCCAACCAGTCAGTCCTAGAGGAGATCCACCCCGACTGCTCTTTAGAAGGCCAGATCCCGAAGAGGAAACTCAGATGTCTTTGGGGGTGGAAAGGAAGACAGCCTCCCTGCCATTGGACGGCCCTCACCTGCAACGGGAGTCCCTTTGGAGTCATCCTGACCCTCTCCTCCAGCTTCTGTGGACTAGCTGAAGCCTCTTCGCCTTGCAAGCCACAGGCATGCAGGATGTTGCTGAAAACCTGGAAGGCAAAGGACAGGCGGGTCACGAGAGAGAGAGAGAGAGAGAATGCTGGTAGCCGAGGGTTGAACTGTGGGCTCCCTGGTGCTTCCCTGAACTTGTTGGTTTTCTTGCAGTTGCTTCATGACACTGCTAGGTAACATCATCAGTGCTAGAAGGGAGAAGAGGAGGAGGCGAATGATTGTGGGGTTCTTGGCGCTCTCTGAGCTTGGTTCTTTTTTTGTAGATGTTTCATTATCCTGCTAGATAACCTTATCAATGCGAGGAGGAGGAGGAGGAGGAGCCATAAACAGCAGGCATTCTATAGTGTCTCTGAGTAGCTCTCAAATATCCCCAGAGAAGCCAACTAACCTGAAGAATTGTAGGCATGGTTTCATCCAAATCACTGAAGTAACTTGACTGTTGGGTAAAGATGTTTCCTGTGAGCAGGACAGAGAAAGGACAGAGAGAGAGAGAGAGATAAAGAAAGGAGAGAGAGAAAGGAGAGAGAGAGAGAAAGGAGAGAGAAAGGAGAAAGAGAGAGAGAGAGAGAAAGGAGAGAGAGAAAGGAGAAAGAGAGAGAGAGAAAGGAGAGAGAGAGAAAGAGAGAGAGAGAGAAAGGAGAGAGAGAGAGAAAGGAGAAAGAGAGAGAGAGAGAGAAAGGAGAGAGAGAAAGGAGAGAGAGAGAGAGAGAGAAAGGAGAGAGAGAGAGAAAGGAGAGAGAAAGGAGAGAGAGAGAAAGAAAGGGCTAGTTAAATGCTCAAAGGTTTCACATTACCTGTGACCTGAAATGTTTTCACGGAACAAGGAAAACCGAATTCATAATTCTCTATATTGGATCACCTCCAATAGCTGAAGACGCTTCTTGGAGGGGAAGCGAAACGTCAGGCAAGAAAATGGGGGTTCGATGGAGCAACCTTCGTGCCTCCAAAGCTCCCCCTTTCCTCCTCCTACCAAGATGCATTCGAGAGACGAAAACAAAGCCATTAATTTCGCTTTTGCGTCGGATGGTTCTCAAGATCGGCAGCAGGGCGACGTTTGGGGGCCAGCTGGTTGAGGAAGGGCCCACCTAAGCCTGCAGACCCCTCAGAGGGACGGAAGCAGACTTCCCAAAATGAGCAACGTTATCCGATGTCCGACACATGACTGAACAGGTCCCCCATAGAAAGTGTCCTCGCATATTGTATCACAGTGTGGTATGCTGGATTCACAGTTGCGGAGAGGAAGGCCCTACAGAGAGGGATCAATTCGGCACAAGAAACCATCGGTTGCTCTCTGACACCACTGGATGACCTCGCCAGATCTCGCTGCTTTAGCAGAGCAAGGAAGATTCTCAGAGATGATTCACACCCTGGTTGGGATCTCTTTGCCCTTCTACCATCAGGCAGGAGATATCAAAGGATAGCCAGCCGAACAAACAGGTTGAAAGATAGCTTCTATCCTTGGGCTGGGAGACTTTTAAATTCAAACACAATCCCTCCATGCACAAGCTAGTTTTTTTCTTTTTTTCTTTTCTCTCTTTTCTATGTTTCTGTTATAATTTTGCACCAGTGAAGTTAAAACCAATTTCATTGTAATTCTAGTACAATGACAATAAAGATTATTATTATTCATCCTCTTTTAAAAATCATCTCCAGGTAGGGAGCCAAACACAGCATTTGAATGCTCCTTCAGTTCAGCAAGTGATATATCCAAATATTCCGTCTCACTGAACTGAATAATTCCACATTCCACTGAGCGATAGGTGGTGTTTTTTTTTTATAAAGATGCCTGGGTTTCATTTTCAGCAGGATAATCCAGAAGGCGTACAAAATCCTTATTAAACTAAGCCAATATTCACTGGGCCAATGTATTCCAGACAAGAAGCTGCCTTCCATGATCAGTATAGATATGTACATAAAAATATAATAACACTATGTTCTTTTTTTAAAAAAATCATCTCAAGATAGGGAGTCAAACAAATAATTGAAAAAGGGTACGGCAGCTACATTAATTCAGTGAGGGATATATCCAAATATTCCATCTCACTTTGAATAATCCTTCATTGAATTGAATAATCCTTCATTCTGGTGATTTTATTTTTATATAATGATAGCCCCCCACCCCCTAAATCCCTTGAACTAACCGATCATCTTCTGCAGCAGGGAACCATTGCCTTTTCCAAACAGCACGCACAGATCCAAGATCTTGGGGATGTCGAATAAGAAGTTGTTGTAGAGGACCTCGGCAAATACCGACGGGGTGATGAAATGATCCTGCAGGAGAAAGGAAAGGAGGGAAGAGAGAGACAGAGAGATTGTGTGAGACAGAATGCTGGACTGGATGAGCTGTGGCCTGTTCCAGCAAGGCTTGTTTCTTAGGTTCTTAAAGGGGAAGAAGGAAAGAGAGAAAAGAGAAATTGGGGAAAGGGAAAGAGAGAAAGGGAAAGATGGTAAGAGAGGAGTGAAAGAGAAAGGGGAAGAAAGAAAAGACAAGAGAAAGAGGGGAAAGAGAAAGACAGAAATGGAGAACAAGGGTATCCATGGCTATCATGAGGGATGCCTAAGGACACCATCCGGGTTGGAGAGATAGGCAGGATATTTCTCAGTGCCATTTGCAGGGAATCATAAGCAAGTGAAGACATCTGCTTGGGAAGACCCTGAAGCCAATGGGGAGCCACTGTGGGAGACAGAAGGCTGGACTGGATGGGATGTGGCCTCTTCCAGCAAGGCGGTTCTTATGTTAAGAAAGGAAGGAAGGAAGGAAGGAAGGAAGGAAGGAAGGAAGGAAGGAAGGAAGGAAAGAAAGAAAGAAAGAAAGAAAGAAAGAAAGAAAGAAAGAAAGAAAGAAAGAAAGAAAGAAAGAAAGAAAGAAGGGAGCCACTGTGGGAGACAGAAGGCTGGACTGGATGGGCTGTGGCCTCTTCCAGCAAAGCTGTTCTTATGTTAAGAAAGAAAGAAAGAAAGAAAGAAAGAAAGAAAGAAAGAAAGAAAGAAAGAAAGAAAGAAAGAAAGAAAGAAAGAAAGAAAGAAAGAAAGAAAGAGGAGCCACTGTGGGAGACAGAAGGCTGGACTGGATGGGCTGTGGCCTCTTCCAGCAAGGCTCTTCTTATGTCCTTCTTATGTTCTTATGTTAATGTCAAACGTGTGAAGGGCCGGTCTTGGGAACGTTGGGCCTTTGAACTCTTCCCCAAGGAGGGAGGCTTTTTAGAAGGGTAAACAGAAAGACGGTCTTTCCTTCACCTTCTCCTCCCCACCCCTTATCCAAGCCAGAGGCATGCGCAAACCGCACGCTTTGGAGGTGCCTTTTAAAAATAACAAGAAGGAAAAGGAAGTTGCGTTCACTTTGGATTCCTTGTGGGTGGACATGCGGAGGAAGGTCAGGAAGACGCTCCGATGAAGACGCCTCTCCAGGTCTTTCGCCTCTGCAGGAAGGTCCGTCCGGGCGTCGAACTTGCGGGGGGCGTGGCGCAAGTACGAGTCCAGGCATTTCTGGAGCGACTCATCGAAAATGACCTGTTGGGAGAAAACAGGCGTGTTCTGACCGAGGCTTCCCCAGAGCCTGAAGCCAAACTCCTTTGATTAATTGACTGTGAGTTCCGTTCATCGTCCCCCTGTGGCCTTCCTCCCGAATCGACCCCTGTTCTTTAGCTGTTCCCTCCCTCTGGCAACTCTGTGTATGCACAAACTGGGAACAGGCTCCAGCTGTTCTTCTGCCTCACTGATGTCTGACTCCGAAGGCAGCTGAGAACTGTCAGACGGCCCTGGCCCCCTCTCTGCCTCCGACACAGAGCCCTCCTCCGAGCCTTCCCCAGACTCCAGGACTGGCCCAGGCTCCTCCCCAACCCTCCTCACTGTCCGAATCTGCTGCCAGTTGTGCTGGCCACTGGCAGGCTACAACGCAAAGTCTTCCAGGGAATTTGGTCAGGGAGCAAAACAACAACAACTAGCCAAGTGAGGTTTCCATCTTGTATGCCCCTTCCTCCTTCCGTGTCCTGGGTTAACTGGCCTCTTTCGTTCTATCTGAAAATCCTCTTTTTCTTTCCACCTTTCTTCATTTACAACCCCGACCGAAACATTACCTGGCACCAGAATTTGTCATGCGGCAGAGCCAGCAGCCAATCCAGATCGCCCGCAATGAATCTGGCGCGTTCCGAAAACTCCTCCACCAGGGCTGGATCTTCGGTGCGCGGGAGGGGCTTGTACACCAGAAAAGAGCGGTCTGCTTTATTTCGGGGATGCTGAAAGACAAAATGGGAATAGGGGGGTTGGGGGTGGGAGGTCCAGAGCCCCCAAGACAAAACAGTAGTCCTTGGTCTTGTGCCAGGGTAAAGATTTTAAGAGCTGACCAGCTGCTACGATGATGTAATGCTGGGAATGAGTCAGCACTGTTTTGGGGCCGATATTACTTTAAGAGCCTGTAATAAGAAGAGGCCCTGCCAGGGCATCTCTCTCTCTCCCCTTGTGTGTCTTCCTGCTGTAATTGCTGATTGTTTGAGGTGCTGACTAAAGAATGTGTATGTATACATCCTTTGTGGATAAAACCACTATTTCAATACGAACCTCTGTTTGCTGCATTTGCTTCACAGCAGCAGTGATTCCCCGCCGCCCCGAGTCCCTATGTGGTGAGATGGGTGCGGCTTATAAATTTGAATAATAATAATAATGCCGCAAAACTCAGCTGAAACCTAAGAGAACCGAAGACTCGGATTCAATGCAATAGAATAGCAGAGTTGGAAGGCACTTTGGAGGTCTTCTAGTCCAGCCCCCCTGCTCAAGCAGGGGACCCTATATACCAGGGGTCCCCAACCTTTTTGGCACCAGGGACCGGTTTCATATAAAAAAAATTCCGCGGACCAGTGGGAGCCTCCAGCGGGTGAGTCGAGTCACGTGGGTCGCGCGCCTGTTTGGCGGTCACATGCAATTGGGCGGGAAAGCTGCCAGGGGTCCCGGGCGAAGGATCCTCGGCTGGGGCAGGGAAGGATGGGCTGCGTCTCAGGCAGGAGGGCCTGGCAGCCCTGAACCCCCCCAATGCAGGCCGTTGCCCCTGTCCTGCCCCCCAGGCAGCCGCCAGGATAGCGGAGCGTTTGCTACACTTTCCTAAGAGTTGCGCTACTCTCTCCGCCGCTCACTCCGGCCCGGTTATTATCAAGCCACGGACCGGCACCGGTCCACGGCCCCGGGGGTTGGGGACCCCTGCTATAGACCATTTGAGACACTCCATGATGGCTTACAAACTGGGAGCTGGCAACGTGCACTATATATCCCTGCCCCTAGAAATACAAATGTCTATTTACAATAATATAATAATACAATAGCAGAGTTGGAAGGGACCTTGTAGGTCTTCTACTCCAACCCCCTGCGTGGGCAGGAACCTTATACCATTTCAGACAAATGGCTATCTAACATCTTTTTAAAGACTTCCAGGGTTGGGGCATTCACAACTTCTGGAGGCAAGCTGTTCCAGAGGTTAATTGTTCTAACTGTCAGGAAATTTCTCCTTAGTTCTAAGTTGCTTCTCTCCTTGATTAGTTTCCATCCGTTGCTTCTTGTCCTGCCCTCAGGTGCCTTGGAGAATAGTTTGACTCTCTCTTCTTTGTGGCACCCTCTGAGATATCGGAACACTGCTATCATGTCTCCCCTGGTCCTTCTCTTCATCAAACTAGACATACCCAGCTCCTGCAACCGTTCTTCATATGTTTTAGTCTCCAGTCCCCTAATCATCTTGGTTGCCCTTCTCTGCACTCTTTCCAGAGTCTCCACGTCTTTTCTACATTGTGGCGACCAAAACTGTATGCAGTATTCCAAGTGTGGCCTTACCAAGGCACTATACAGTGGCATTAACACTTCACGGGATCTAGATTCTATCCCTATTTGTCCCGACATTTTTTTTTTAACTTGAGACAGTGGCTTCTGCTCAAATTTTGGCAGCTTCCCCCCCCCCCACGCCCCCAATTTATGGCTAGAGAAGTCAACAGAACGTAATTGCCGTTTGAATCAATGGCTCCTCAGTCTGCAGCCTGCAAAACAACCCCGGTGAGACGCTGAAGTGTTTTCCAGCTTTCTAAGCAGGACTTCATTTTTTCCTGCGTCTCATCCAGCACAAACGTTACGTCAAGAGGCAGGGGAGATGCTTCGCAGCTTGTCTTGTCCTGTTTTGAAAGAAAACCACGGCTAAAGAGGAGCCAAGGGGATTTCCATTTATTTCACGGAATAACCAGAATAGGAAGGGACCTTGGAGGTCCTCTAGTCCAACTCCCTGCTCAAGCAGGAGACTCTATACCAAGGATGGCAAACTTTTTCGGCAGGCGCTCTGGAAAAGCCGAACTTCCGGGTTCTAACCTGGCGGTTTCCAGCACTGCCGACAACTGGGGAATTCTGGGAGTTGAGGTCCACTGATCTTGATGTTGCCCAGGTTAGGAAACACGGCACTCGATGGGTGAAATGACTTTTTGAATTCTTCATTCAGAGGCCTTGTGGACTGAGGTGGCTCAGTGGCTAAGACGCTGAGCTTGTCGATCAGAAAGGTCAGCAGCTCGGCGGTTCGAATCCCTAACACTGTGTAACAGAGTGAGCTCCCGTGACTTGTCCTAGCAGTTCGAAAGTATGTAAAAAAAATACAAGTGGAAAAATAGGAGCCACCTTTGGTGGGAAGCTAACGGCGTTCTGGGCGCCTTCGGGCGTTGTGTCATGCCGGCCACCTGACCATGGAGACGTCTTTGGACAGCGCTGGCTCTTCGGTTTTGAAACGGAGATGAGCACCGCCCCCTAGAATCGGGAAC
Source organism: Rhabdophis nuchalis (assembly GCA_039707465.1). Taxonomy (NCBI): domain Eukaryota; kingdom Metazoa; phylum Chordata; class Lepidosauria; order Squamata; family Natricidae; genus Rhabdophis; species Rhabdophis nuchalis. Next base: position 3,468,551 of record CM077660.1, read on the forward strand.
GACTAGCACAGATGTGCGAGAGGGAACCTTTACCGTTCGTGTCCACTGCATGGGGTAGTACGAACCCAATATCTGATTGGATTTCCAACATAGAAGCTGTTTTTCAGCCTATCTGTCCTTGTTTTTATTGTCCTGTACCCGCTGCCAGATGGTAATAGTTCAAAAAAAGAAAAACCCAACCCAGGGAAATCTTTACCTTTACCTTTTTTGATTGGGGGAATTCTGTAATTTCAAGATTGGTGACATCCCCACTAAGCCGTAAACCAGATGTAAAAAGCAATTCGTTGAAATTGTTTGGTTTTTTTTAAAATGTGCTAATTGAAATAAAAAGAGAAAGTAAACACGGTTAAAGGGAGGGTTGATTTCAGGCACTGCGAGATTACTTTTAATCCCAAAGGAGCCCATAGTTAGAAGCCACCGAATGGCTGAGCAATGGGGCTTTAAACTCCGCTTACCAGGGCCGGTAAAGTTTTCATCTTCCCTGTCAGGGAATCTTTTTCCGTCAACTGGCGTTCGTCCAGAGGCAAGGCTGGCATGGTTGCAAGCTCTTTTCGCCTGAAACGACATAACACGCACCAGGTCAGCTCAGGAATCGGCTTCAGGAATTCACAACCCAAAACCCCACGTTGATCCCGGCAGAGCAACCACGCCTAGAGACTCCGAGCTGTTTTTGTGCAAACAAAGAATACGAGAGAAAAATAAAATTCTCAAGGATTTTTGGCACGAAGATATCAGAGCAAAAGGTCAACCCCTCAGCAGAGCAGAGCAAAAGAGAGCATAAAATAGTATGTATAGCAGCGGTCACCGATTGGTGGTCAGTGGGAATTCTGGTGGTCCTCAGAAAAATTATTTGCGTTTTTTGACATTACACTCAATCAGGAGTCCTCAAACTACGGCCCCTGGGATGGATACGTGCAATGGACGCTTGTGTTGCTGCAGAGAGTCTCCCCCTTTGGGGTCTTTTTTTATGGGTCGGAAGGGGGCAGAAACTGCAACTTGGGATCTGCTTCGGCCTCCTGGTGTGGGCCTTTGGGCGAAGGCTGGAGGGAAGTGCCGCTGGTGGCGAAGAGCCGGAGGAACTTGTTAACAACTGCAGGGATTCGCTTAACAAACGCAGCAAGAAAAGTCTTAAAATGAGGAGGCCCAGATGGTTGGCGTTGGCAAGAGACTGACTCTGTAAAGCCGCGTAGAGAGGGCTGTCAAAGCACTGGGAAATCTACGAAATCTACGAAAACATATATATATATATATATTTGTTTTCGTAGATTTCGTAGATTATATATATATGAGAGAATATTTTCACAGCTCCTGTTTTGAGGCCCGTTTAAGGGAGGAGACAAACTGTCATCCTTCCCTGCCCTTCGACTCAACCTAGAGATCATCCAGACAGAGACCCATTAAGATTGCTGCTGTTTTTTAGGTATGTGTTAGATTTTTAAGGGCTGATTTAATAATTAAGAGACCAGAATAGATCTATTTCAGGCTTTTTAGCCTTCTTCAGCTGGCCATACTTCTTCTACTGGTTCAAATCCCAGTAGAAGAAGTATGGCCAGCTGAAGAAGGCTAAAAAGCCTGAAATAGATCTATCCTGGTCTCTTAATTATTAAATCAGCCCTTAAAAATCTAACATATATATATATATATATAAATGTATGTCTTAAGTGCTGTTGCTAAAATGGGGCAAAACTCAAGACATTTCTCACTTAGCAACACATTCTAGCCTCCATTGTGGTCGTTAAGTAGAGGACTGCCTGCATTCCACAATTCATTTCTGTTCTGGAGGAAATAAGGCTACATCCTGATCTCGTACGCGGAGTCCAAAAGAACTAAGTACAAAGAGCAAAATATCATATGATCGCCAATGTGGCATCCGACCTCAGGCTATTGGTTAAATTTAGACGTTATATGAAGTGTTTTTATTCTAGGTGTGGCCGAGTGCCCATGGATTTTGCCATGGGCTTGCATTCATTATTCAGCATTTTGTCTGCACCAAACAAGGGCAACCCACATCCCGCAAACATGGATGGACTCTCTCTCTCTCTCTCTCTGTCCCAGTTTCTCCAGATCGACCTGACGTACAGGTAGACCTCGACTTACGACCACAATCGAGCCCAACGTTTCTGCCGTGAAGTGAAACATCGGTTAAGCGGGGTTTGCTCCGTTTTACGACTTGCCTTGCCCCAGCGGTTTAGGGAATCCCTGCAGTTGCTAGTCATACGGCCGTTAAGTGAATCCGTGGGGATCGCATGACACCCCCCCGGGACAGGTCATAAATGTGAGACAGTTGCCAAGCACCAGGGTCACGAGTCACAATTTTTTCCAGTGCTGTTGTCCCTTGGAACGGTCGCTAAATGAACTTTTGTAAATTGAGGACTACCTGTATCTGGATTGACCTTTACCTCCAAGGCAAAAATTCCTCTCTCAAAAGTCCAGGTCTTCCTCTGGGTTGCTCTGGCTGGCTCAGCTTCAGGGGAAGATGGGTACTGTAGTCTCTCTGCCTTCATTCATAGGTACTGTAGTCCTAGGAAGCCCCCCCCCCCACTCCTCTAACTGCCCTTCAAAAGTTCATCATTTCATAATTTAATACCCCCCACACAACCTCCCCAGAGGAGCAGAGCGAGTAAACCACGTCACCTCTCCAACAAGTCTCCGCTACACAACAACCCTGCAAGGCAGACCAAGGAAGCGCCAGCTGGAGTTCGCCCCCCCGGACCACGCCCTCGCCCGTAGCCAACCAATCACCTTTCAGAGTCATGACGTCACCGCGCCAGCTGACGTTCCCTTCCCGCCCGTTAGCCCCGCCCGGACCACGCCCTCTCCCGTAGCCAACCAATTCCCTTCCAGAGCCGTGACGTCACCGCGCACCGTTCGGGCAGCTCAGCCACGTCGCGTCACAGCAGGCCCCGCCCTACATCCGGGTCTTCTGGCTTCAGTTTCGTCTATTTACTCCAGGCCGAGTCCAGAGTCATGGAAGCCGGGCCCAGCGGGAAGAGGGGGGGACACGCTGGCCGCGCCACCGAGGCCCTCCGGAGCCCTTTAGTTTTTGTCCCCGCCGATTCTCCTCCTTCCCCACGGGGCACTGGAGAAACACGCCGTAATTACTTGGCCCCGTCTCGGTGATAGCGTTCCGTCGGCCTCTCACTTCCGGTGCTGGTGAAAGCAGTTCCGGGTCGAGAAGTCCGTCCGCTCCTAGGCGACCCCGGTTGCTTAGTTACGGTGGAGCTTTTTTCGGGCCTATTTTATGATGTTACAGGGGTTTTTTATGCTTTTTAATTATTATTATTTTCATTTTAATTATAATTATCATTAATGTTTATATTTATATTATTTATATTTATCATATGTATTTTTATTTATTATATACGTTATTCATAAAACATGAAACTCAGTCTACTGAACACTCAAAAATGCATCACAAATATTATTATTATTATTATTAATAATAATAATAATAATAATATAATAATAATAATAAACGTTATTCATTAAACAGGAAACTGAACATTCAAAAATGCATCACAAATACCATTGTTCATTATTATTATTATTATTATTATTTATTCATTAAACAGGAAACTCAGTAAACTGAACATTCAAAAATGCATCCCAAATACCATTGTTCATTATTTATTATTATTCATCTCCTCCTCCTCCTCCTCCTTCTTGAAATGGTATAGTTTTTTCTGCTTGAGCAGGGAGCTGGACTTGAAGAGCTCCAAAGGTTCCTTCCAGCTCTATTCTATGCTAAAAAATATTCTACTTTATTCTGTCATGATTATTATTAGTGTCCAGGGCTGCAATTCTTCTTAGCCCTTTTTTCTTGGAGGGACTTGGGAAGAAGGCAGGTTGGGACTACAAGACCTATTGTCCCCAGCCTTTTAAGTTTCCCGATGCGTCAATGATGAGTCAGTCCTCTTTTTAATTTTCAAAATTAAAAGCTAAAAATGATACAGAATTCAAAGGCAAAGGAAGACAAAGCTATGTTTTTTCCCTATAAATTAAAGGAATAGTAATGTGGGTGGGGCAATAAACACATAGGAATACAGGTAAGATCCTGGGAGTTTATATCTAATCTCTGTTCTTTATAGTTCTATCTATATGAAATGCATTTCTACATACAGCATTGCACAATATATAATAATTCTAATTATACTATTTTATCTTGCATGTTGTACATTGTATGTAGATGTACATTTTATATGGACCGATAGATCGATCTCCATACAATATCCACGTATAAATATACAAATGCATGCACATACAGGATGACTAATTATATAATAAATAGCATTTTCCATTAGTTGAGTTACGTTAAGTTCTTTCCAAATAATCTCCTCTTCCTTTGTAAGCAGGCAAAACAAGGAGAGAGAAAAAACAAAGTTACAGAGAGAAAAAAACAAATGTTTTTGTCTCCCATATTTAAAACACACTGAAGAGTCTCCAAACCAGAAAAGCAAGTTCACTCATTTCAACACTTTATCTTTGGGCTGCATCAAGAGCCAATTCCCCACAGGAATTGTACGTGTTGGAGTTTTTATAAATCCTCTCCTTTAAGAACATCTCTGGCTAAACTTGCTCACTCTGCTGGCTTGGTTTTTCTTTAATTCAAGCGGCTTGCTAGACATTTCTAATTACCATTTCCCCATTCCAATTTCCCGTCTAATTATCTCAATAAGTCATACGGATACCAATATAGAGATGGCTGATTTAATTTTTCAATTTCAAGTAATCCTCTTTCGTTCTGAAGCTCCATCTTCTCCAAGCTAAGCTGGCTGGGACAATGAGTCCCTTTAGGGAAAGGGAGCGGTATATAAATCCAAATAATAAATAATAAATAAATAAACCCATGATTTCTTTTTCCACAGTCGCTCAACTTCAATTTGCAAGTCCCGGTACTTTGTGATTTTTTTCCTTGCTGCTTATTTTCAATTCAAGCATCACCAGGTATTGCAATGTCAATGAACCAAACTTCTTTCTTTTCCACTATTGTTATGTCAAGTGTGTTGTAGGCCAAGTGCCTGTCAGTCTGAATTCTGAAGTCCCAAAAGATTTTGACTTTCTCATTCGCTAAAACTTTCTCAACCTGATGTTCCCAGTGGTTTTTGCTGTTCTCAAATCCAAACTTCTGGCACAATTTCCAGGGAATGATCTTAGTTTGTGAAATTTTGCTGCACCCTCTGATCAAGTGGTGGTTATGATGATGATGATGATGATGACATAATTAAACAATTTGAACCCAAGTGTGGCTAGCTTGCCCCAAGAAATGGCACAGAACCATTGTGCAATTGTTCCAAAAGAACGCTTAACCCAATATTTACAAGAGAGATGTTCAAGCATCTCATATTTGGGCATGAATCAGACTTGGGCAGAATTTTAATAGCGTTTAAATAATTGCGCTATAGACAACAGTGCAATTGATATAAAATCTCTTCTTGGGGATGGGTAGGTTTTGGGAAGTTTTGGGGCACGACAAATGGCAACTCTTGAGTTGTTAGTCACGCTTCTGCCTGTGAATGCTTCAGATAATGCCTCATTGGGCAGGCTTGACAGATGTATGCCTCTAATCTTGGCTCTGTTTTAAGTGTTGGGAGAAACTTCCTGGCACAGCCGGTAACAGGGTACAAAGCCGCATTTTCCTTCCGAAGACTGTTGAGAGAAGAGAAACAGAACTGGCAGATTTAAAGCTGGCATTTAATTTAATGCAAAGTTAAATTAAACAAAGTTTCTAGGGCCATTTCAAGTGTCAGAAAAATCTGTAAGGCCCACTTCCATCATCTTAAGATAGATACCTTATTTTCTGTGCCCATGCTTCGAGCGGTCACTAAACAAACTCTTGTAAGTCGAGGACTGCCTGTATTTTGTGAACACGACAGAGCAGGAGCAAAGAGAAAAAGTGGAAGCCATCTAATTTAAAAGGCTTCTCAGAGTATTGTAAAGTAAGCCCTCTCCCCCCACAGAGAGGAGGGTGTGTGTGTGTAAAGCTATTGTCCAAAGCACCTGAAGGCCAGACAAGGAACAATGGATGAAAACTGACCAAGGAGAGATTCAATCTGGAAATAAGGAGGAATTTCCTGACAGGGAGAACCATCAACCCATGGAATAGAAGTTTCCTTCGGAAGTTGTGGGAGCTTCATCCCTGGAGGCTTCCAAGAAGAGACTGGACTGTCCTCTGTCAGAAATGGGGTAGGGTCTCCTACTTGGGTGGGGGGTTGGAGTATAAAACCTACAAGATCCCTTCCAACCCTGTTAATCTGAATCTATCTAAGATGATCAAAAGTCTGGAGACTAAAACATACGACAAACAGCTGCAGGAACTGGGCATGGCTGGTCTAGTGAAGAGAAGGACCAGGGGAGACAGGAGAGCATCTTCCAATATTTGAGGGGCTGCCACAGAGAGGAGGGGGTCAAGGTATCCCCCAAAGCATCTGAAGGCCAGAGAAGGAAGAATGGATGGAAACTGACCAAGGAGAGATTCAACCTGGAAATAAGGAGGAATTTTCTGACAGTGAGAACCATCAACCCATGGAATAGAAGTTGCCTTCAGAAGTCATGGGAGCTTCTTCCCTGGAAGCTTTCAAGAAGAGGATTGGACTGCCATTTGTCAGAAATGGTGTAGGGTCTCCTGCTTGAGCTGGGGGCCTTGGACTAGAAGACCTACCAGATCCCTTCCACCTCTGTTATTCTGTTATTATTCTGTTATTCAGAAGTCGTGGGAGCTTCATCCCTGGAAGCTTTCAAGAAGAGACTGGATTGCCATGTGTCAGAAACGATGTAGTGTCTCCTGCTTGGGCGGGGAGGGGGGGGTTGGACTAGATGACCTACAAGGTCCCTTCCAGCTCTGTTAATCTGTCACCTCTCTCTCTTCCTCCTGTTTTGCGTTCAGAAGATGACTCCCTGTTCCCGAATGGACAAAAGCCACCATCAGCTTGGCTCTCCCTTCTCCTCTTCCTCTTCCTTTTATTTTCAAGGGAAACGACAAAGAAACTCTGGCAGAGCAGAAGGGTCTGTGAGTCATGGTCTTCCCCCCACCCACCCCCCACTTTCCACAAAATAGGTCAGGGAACCTGGAAAGCATAAACAAGTCAAGCTGTACATCCCCAGGCAATCAAAGTTATAAAACACCACCCATTCAGCAACGGAGGAGGACAAATTCCATGGAATTACAGCAGCTTTTCCATGGCTAGCCGGGCGTTTGCCAGGCGGGGTGGGGGGAGTCTAGAGAGAAACCATTGGCCAACGGTTGTTTTTGCTACCGTTTCTTTTCCAGTGACACAACCCCCCCCCCCTCCCCAAAAGGAAATTAACAATTCTGCAGCTTTAGGGCTGCATAGTTTGTTGCAGTGGTGGGTTTCAAATTTGTTTAGAACCTACTCTGTAGGTGTGGCCTATATTGTGGGCGTGGCTTGGCAGTCATGTGACAGGGTGGGAGTGGCCACCTTTTAAAATGTGGTGAAACTCATTTAACAACGCTCTTGCTTAGCAACCAAAATTTTGGACTCAATTGTGATGATTCTTTCTTTCTTTCTTTCTTTCTTTCTTTCTTTCTTTCTTTCTTTCTTTCTTTCCTTCCTCTTCCTTTTCCTTTCCTTTCCTTTCCTTTCCTTCCCGTTGGGTCACTGGCAGCGGCGGGCCAGATTTACTTCCAGGTATGCCGGTGGAACCCCCTCTCACCGGTTCTCTAAATTTCACAAACTGGCTCTCGCGAGTAGGTGCGAGCCTGCAGAAACCCACCACTGGTTTGTTGGTCCTTTTTCATGTATGTGCAGTAAGGGGGACGGGGCGTTGCATTCGCTGGCATGCCTCTGGGGTTGCAAGACTGTACCAGTGGGGAAAGTTGTATGTACGGGTTAATGGATGTGTAATATGAGCCGAAGAGCCAGCGCTGTCCGAAGACGTCTCCGGGGTCATGTGGCCGGTGCGACTGAACACCGAAGGCGCACGGAACGCTGTTCCCTTCCCACCCAAGGTGGCTCCTATTTTTCTACTTGCATTTGTTACGTGCTTTCGAAGTGCCTCTCTCCTTGATTAGTTTCCATCCGTTGCTTCTTGTTCTGCCCTCTGGGGCTTTGGAGAACAGCTTGACTCCCTCTTCTTTGTGGCAGCCCCTTTAAATATTGGAAGATTGCTATCATGTCACCCCCTAGTCCTTCTTTTCGTTAAATTAAAGGTCAAGGTTCCCCTCGCACATGTGCCGGGCGTTCCTGACTCTAGGGGGCGGTGCTCATCTCCGTTTCAAAGCCGAAGAGCCAGAGCTGTCCGAAGACGTCTCCGTGGTCATGTGGCCGGCATGACTCAACGCCCGAAGGCGCACGGAAACGCTGTTCCCTTCCCACCAAAGGTGGCTCCTATTTTTCTACTTGCATTTGTTACGTGCTTTCGAACTGCTAGGCTGGCAGAAGCTGGGAAGAGTCACGGGAGCTCACTCCATTATGTGGTTGCCTGGGATTCGAACCGCCGAACTTTCTGATCGACAAGCTCAGCCTCTTAGCTAAGCGTGGCCGTATAAATGCTTTTAGCAGAACCAGACTGGGGCCTTTGGCTCCTCGCTCTGGGCTTTTCTGAAAGTATTTTGAAATCTGCTCTTGCAAGGATTCGAGTCACCTTGGGCAATCGGGGTTGTGCTTTCCTTCCTGTTCCTTCTCTGTCTTCAGCCGCTTTCTAAAGAGCGGTGAATTTTAAGAGTTCCCAGGTCGCTAGTAGCATCCTGACTTTAGGGAGGAGGGCAAGAAGGTTGAAAAAGCAGGTTGGCTCCTTTTCGGGACTGCTTCTTAAGAGCCTGAAGCCAAACGCCTGGTCCCGACAAAAAACCCTTTTATTCATTGACTGTGAACTCTGCTCCTTCAGTTCCAGCAAAGTCTTTCCAGGGAGGATTTACGGTCACAGACCTTATCTGGCTTGGAGAGCTGCCAGGCCGATATCTGCAGAACTTGTCAAGGAGTCTCGGAGAGTCACGAACCAATGAAACAAATGAATGGTCTCCTGCAAACTCCACTCCCCTGTCGCTCCTCTTTTGTTTCATCTGGGAGGGGCCATTCATCATCCACCTGTGGCCTTCCTCCCAAGTCGACCCCTGTTCTTTAGCTCTTCCCTTCGTCTGGCCACTCTGCGCATGCGCACACTGGGAACGGGCTCCAGCTGTTCTTCTGCCTCACTGACGTCTGACTCCAAAGGCAGCTGAGAACTGTCAGATGGCCCTGGCCCCGTCTCTGCCTCCGACACAGAGCCCTCCTCAGAGCCTTCCCCAGACTTCTCCAGGACTGGCCCAGGTTCCTCCCCAACCCTCCTCGCTGTCTGAATCTCCTGCCAGCTTTGCTGACCGCTGGTGGGCCACAACAGTCCCTTCCAACTCGGTTATTCTATACCTACCTTGGCTGGTAATACCTTTCTGACTGGGGATACAAATCAGTGTTGGGTATATCATTGGTAATGTAAGGCTTATTTCGCTGGGCTGTGGAGGTTTTGCGCATTTTAATTGCGCATTGCATATTATTGTCTTGGTGAACTGCTGGGAATCCTTTCAGACCGCATCAGTCTGTAGATGGGATTAATGAATCAATAAAGCCAACGTTAACCCTGCAGTACCACAGGAGATAAGTTGCATCTTGCTCTCATGCACATAACTTGGGAGTAAACGCCAGCATTATTATTATTTTTTTCAATAAACCTTCAAAGGAAAACCAATTAGCCATCGAGTTAGGCATCAAATCAAAGAACAAGGATGGGCACTCTGTCAATCCAGGATAATAAAAAAAAAGAGGTAAATGTCATGTCAATTATTTCAAGTTGAGTTCAAGCATGTTCTCTTCTTGGCAAGGATGCAGAAATATTGTCTTGTAAGGTGTGTTTGGGCTGCCCAGTCCTGCCCTGGTTTTTTCTGGAGGGTTCCCATCAGTGGTGGGTTTCAAAAGTTTTTAGAACTTCTTCTGTGGGCGTGGCCTGCTTTGTGGGTGTGGCCTGATGGCCATGTGTCCGGGCGGGAGTGGCTCAGCAGTCATGTGACTGGGTGGGCGTGGCCAACTTGTAAAATGTGGCGAAACTCACTTAACAACGCTCTTGCTTAGCAACCAAAATGTGGGCTCAGAAACTCTGGCATTTGAAGCACGCAAGTCTTGAAGCGGTCAAGTTACAAGACCCTTGTAACACCCCTAACCCTTTAGAAACCTGCCCCCCCTCGAGGGGTGTTCAAACTTGGCAGCTTGAAGACTTGTGGACTTCAACTTGTGGACTTCCTCCTCTCGCCCTTCCTCATTGGAACTCACTCCATTACGCGGCACTAGGGATTCGAACCGCCGAACTGCCAACCTTTCTGATCGACCAGCTCAGCGTCTTAGCCCCTGAGCCACTGCATCCCCTTATTCATTAAATTAGCCCTCCCCAATTCCAGCCACCGTTCTGCATCATCTTTTAGCCTCGAAACCATCTTTCTTGCTCAACTATTGTGGAATTGAGGAGAGATTTAATTAGGATGTTAAAAACAATGTTTTTCCTACTAACCAACCACACACCTTTGCAGTCCTGGTGCACCGTTAATTCATGGCCAGGATTTGCATGGGGAAGAACCCCCTTTCTGGCTTTAAGAAGGGGTGCGTGTGTTGGACAAGATGACCTACAAGGTCCCTTCCAAGTGTTAGGATAATTATCCTGATGTTGGGTTGACAATATATATAAGCCAGGATTCTTTATATGTATCTTTAAAGACTATGTGGAATCTGATTGGCTGTGCTTCCCAGCTTAATCATAAAAAGCAGCAGGAAACACAGTTCATCCCTTTTTTGCTTTCCTTTGCTTCCTGATTGCCACTGAGGAAGAAGCTGAACCTGAAGACGGAAGAAGTATCATTGTTTTGACTGACTGTAAGATAACTGTGTGTTTTTGGTGAAGGACTGTTTATTGTTAGAGGAGTTAGGATCCCTGTTTGGAAGAAGTATTTTAGTTACATCAAGAGTAAAGACTATTTATTTTTTTCTACTATCAGTGTCCGGTGTATTGCACTATTCCGCCTGTTTATTTTCCAAAAGGGGGTGTTTTTGTACCCCTAACACCAAGCCTGTTTATCTGAGTCTGCTTATTGCTGCAAACCTACCTCTCTCCCTGAGAAATCTTTCCGCCTTGATCCGGGCCGTTTCAGGACTGCTTCCATAAATCAGAAGGCAGATCGTTTGTCCGGCTTAGCGGTGAGCTTGTCAAAAGCCGAAAGCAGAGCCAAGAATTCAGCCTGGAAAACATTTATTGGTCAGGAAGTCCCGGAGTGCAGCCAAAAAATCCTTTTTCAACAGCCCTTCCTTTCCAAGGGCCACCAATAGCCAGCCTGGATGAGTAGGGCGAGTCCAGTCGAGGGAATCGTCTCAGGGGGGGGGGGGCAGCTCCGACAGCAGGTTGAAAGACGCATTCCCATTTGCATGGCAGCCCTTGACGTTCGTTGAGCGACCCAAGTTAAAACAGCATGAAAAAAAAAGCGACTTATGATTGTTTTTAAAACTTAGGACCGTTTGCAGCTTCCCCACCATTAAAGGTCAAGGTTCCCCTCCCACATATGTGCCGGTGGTTCCCGACTCTAGGGGGCGGTGCTCCTCTCCGTTTCAAAGCCGAAGAGCCAGCGCTGTCCGAAGACGTCTCCATGGTCGTGTGGCCGGCATGACTCAACACTGCCGAAGGCGCACGGAACGCTGTTTCCTTCCCACCAAAGGTGGTTCCTATTTTTTTCTACTTGCATTTTTGAACGTGCTTGCGAAGTGCTAGGGTGGCAGAAGTTTCCAACAAGCAAAGTCAATGGGAAAAATAACATCCGGGTTACATGAGCTGCAGTGGCGCAGTGGCCAGAGTGCAGTACTGCAGGCTATTTCTGCCGACTGCCGGCTGCCTGCAATTTGGCGGCTCAAATCTCACCAGGCTCAAGGTTGACTCGGCCTTCCGTCCTTCCGAGGTGGGTAAAACGAGGACTCAAAATTGTTGGGGGGCAATATGCCATAAATGTCATGTCTCCCCTTTGAGTTTCTTTGTTTTTTGTTCTTTAAAAAATAATAATAATAATTTTAACTATTACTTTTAGATTTTATTACTTTTATTTTATTTTAATTTTCAAAAGTTTCCAGAACAGCTTGGCACCAGAAATCGCAGGTGCTCCATCACAGGAGGCTTCCAAGAGCACGGTCTCCTGTTTGAGCCACGGGGCTGGACTAGATGATCTCCGGGATCCCTTCCCAGCTCCGTTCTGATTGATTGGAGCCTTTCCTGCTTGAGCTGCACTAGATGACCTCCGAGGTCCTTTCCAGCTCCATTCTGATCGATTAGAGCCTGTCTTGCTTGAGCCAGGGGGCCGGAATAGATGATCTCGGGGGTCCCTTCCCCAGCTCCATTCCGATTGATTCAAAGCTCTCCTGCTTGAGCTGGACTAGATGACCTCAGAGGTCCCTTCCCCAGTTCCATTCCGATCGATTGGAGGCTCTCCTGCCTGAGCCAGGGGGCCGGACTAGATGACCTCGGGGGTCATTTTCCAGCTCCATTCGGATCGATTGGAGGCTCTCCTGCCTGAGCCAGGGGGCCGGACTAGATGATCTCACAGGTCCCTTCCCCAGCTCCATTCCAATTAATTCAAGGCTCTCCTGCTTGAGCTGGACTAGATGACCTCGGGGGTCCCTTCTCCAGCTCTATTCTGATCCTAACTGGGTCCTAACAAGGAGAAGGGCGGGGTATAAATTTAATAAAATAAATAAAATAAATTCAAGGCTCTCCTGCTTGAGCTGGACTAGATGACCTCGGGGGTCCCTTCCCCAGCTCAACTCCGATCGATTGGAGGCTCTCCTGCCTGAGCCAGGGGGCCGGACTAGATGACCTCGGGGGGGGGGGGGGACTCCTTCCCCCAGCTCCGTTCCTCCTCCTCTTCCAAAGCCCGAGACGCTTCCCACTCCGCAGGAGATTTCCCCGAGCAGGCCCCGCCCCCTCCCTCCGCCCCCATTGGCCGCCGGGGGGCGCGCCCCGCCCATTCGTCCCGTTCCCTCCCCGGGCCCCGCCCCTCCCGCCGCTCTGACCCCGCCCCTCGCCCGCCCCCGGCGTGTGGCCCCGGCCGCCATGTTGTTTGGCTGGTGAGGGAGGCGGAGGCTGCTGGGCGGGCAGCGAGAGGAGCGGCCGCCGCCGCCGCCACCACGGCCGCCACGGAGGGCCCAGCCGTCGCCGGGAGCCGCCATGGCCGGGAGCCGCCGCCGCTGCCGCCGGGTGAGCCTGACGGGCCTGACGTGTGGGGGGGGGGGTCGGTTGGGGAGGCCGCGCGGGCCTTGTTGTGGGCGGGGGGATGGGAGGGCGAGTCTGTGGAGGCTTCGGGCCCTCCGGGAGGGAGGGGGGAGGAGGGAGGGAGGGAGGGAGGGGGAGGCTGCGGGCAGGGGACTGAGGAGGGGGAGGACGGGCCCCTTTGGCCCCTGGAGGGGGATCTGAGTCGCCCAGGGGGAAGGGGGGGAGAGGAGGATGAGGAGGGAGGAGGAAGAAGCCCTGGTCATTGATAGTGTAGAAGAGAGGATGGAATAGAGAAGACAATATTATGGACAAGAGAATGTAGAATACAGAATACAATATAAAGGAGACAGTATAACTATCGAAGGCAAATGTAGAGAAGAGAGAATACAATAGATTTCTTTTTTCTTTTCTCTCTCTTTTTTTGTTTCTGTTATAATTTTGCACCAGTGAAGTTAAAACCAATTTCATTGTAATTTTAGTACAATGACAATAAAGATGATGATGATGATGATTATTAATAGGGAATATAGAATGCAATATAGGCAATAGAAGAGAATATTTAATACAGTCTAGAGAATATGGATACAATATAGAGAAGGGAATATAGAATACAATATAGAGGCTAGAAGAAAATATTTAATACAGTATAAAAGATAGAGAATAGAATATAGAATACAATATAGAGAAGAGAATAGAGAATACAACAGAGAATGTAAATACAATATAAAGAACAGGGAATATAGATACAATATAGAGAAGGGACTATTTAATACAGTCTAGAGAATATGGATACAATATAGAGAAGGGAATATAGAATACAATATAGAGAAGAGAATATAGAACACAATACAATATGAAGGAGAGAATATAAGACAATATAGAGAATAGGGAATACAGAATACAGTGTAAAGGAGAGAAGACAATATAACTAGAAGACAATATAGAGAAGAGAATATAGAAGACAATATAAATAGAAAATATAGAATACAATATAGGGAATAGAAGAGAATATTTAATACAATATAGCGAATATGAATACAGAATACAGTATAAAGGAGAGAAGACAATATAACTAGAAGACAATATAGAGAAGGGAATATAGAATACAGTATAGAGAATGTAGAATACAATATAGAGAATAGACTATAGACTATGGAACACAATATAGAGAAGATAATATATAGACTATAGAATACAATCTAGAATAGAAGAGAATGTAGAAGACAATATGGAAAAGAGAATATAGACTGTAGAAGACAATATAGAGAACAGAATATATAGAATTCAATATAGAAAATAGAATAGAATATAGACTATGGAATACAATATAGAATAGAATAACTTTATTGTCACTTTAAACGCGCACTAATGGGCATACATTAAAATGAAATGCCATTGCATACAGCTCTCAAAGGGTCACCGCCTCCAATATCCCCTACATAAGCATGACAGAATGAATAAATACATAAATGAATACGAAATTATGCATATATCCACATATATGATTCTATGACACAGAGAAACAAGACAGTCTAGTTTGGATGTATATTGCAATACCAGGTGATGCGCGAATTGACGAGAAATGACTAGGGAGGAAAAAAATAACAAAATACCGCAAACTGCAGGTTGAAGTTGAGCGATGGGGGGGAGGAAGGGAGAAACTCATGGTTGTATCAAGAGTATTGCTCTTGGAGCAATACCCAAAAGGGATGGCTAGATAGAGGGAAATTTTGAATTTACGGGACCGGAATATTCTGACTTTGCAAAAAAACAAACAAAGAAAAAGCCTTCTATACTTACATGTTACCTTAACAGCTCTTAGATTCTTGGTTGGCACATGAATTGTTTAAGCTTATACCTGTCCCAGGCTTTGAATCGAATTGAAGATTAAATATAATGATAATGATGATGATATATATTCATCTTAACAGCTCTTAGGTTTTGGGACTTTAGGACTTGAACTGTTACATTTTTACCAGTCCCAGACTCCGAATCGAATTGAAGATTAAATCTTAATAATAATATTTTTTTTAAAAACCCAGCACTTCTGGCCATTAATAATTAGTCACCAGAAGGAATGATAATTCCCTCTCCCATTTTGCCTTTTGAATGAGAAGAGCCACCAGAAGGAATAGAATAAATAGACTAACAAGAGTCGGAAGGGACCTTGGAGGTCTTCTAGTCCAACCCCCTGCCTAGGCAAGAAACCCTAGACCATTTCAGACAAAAGTAAGAGGAGGAGGAGGAGGATGGGGATGGAAATCAGGAGGGATGCTGGAGTTGAAGGCAGAGGTGGGCAGAACGGCCTGGTCCCCCTCTTGTGAGGGGGAATCCATCCACCGCAGGGAGATGGGTTCCCAATCCCATCATTCCCAACCAGGGGACAGATGGGGGAGCATGGCGGTCGTTCTGGAGGGGCCTAGGAAATGGGGTGTGTGTGTGGTATCTTGGAAAGGGGGTTGCCATCCCTGGGGACGGCCCAGGAAGGAAAGTTATGGGTTGGGGAGTCCGATGGGCTGATGGGGGCTGGAGTTGAGGAGCATCTGGTGGTGGTGGTGGTGGGGGTTCCTATCAGGACAAGTAGCTAAGGTCTGAAGAGAAACCCCTAAAGACTTCAAGAGGGGCTCATGCCCTGACCGGAGCCCCACAGAAATGCTCCTTGCCAGCAATTGCTCCTTACCAGTCAGGCAAATGCACCTTTGTGTAAAAAAGTCCCAATTTTAGCCAGGGAGCAGGGGATGCCACATCTGCTTTTGGGGCTCTTTGTGTGTCTCTAGAAATTGTTAAGTCAAGAAGAGGTGTAATTTTTGCCTCTCCCAAGACAGCCACATCGTCACCCTCTAGGGCAGGAAACTGAACCTCCCTGCTTTCTTCCTCTTTCTGTTTTATTCCCCAAGTTTGGGGCTTTCTGGTTTGGTGTTTTGTTTTGTTTTTATTAGCTGGTCCCGACTCCAGCCGGTATGAACTCCCATGCAACCATCCTTTCAGCTCAGCTGGTGGTTAATTCAGAGTGAACTCCCATCTCCCACTTCCTCGCTGCCATTCATCATGCAGATTAGGCTACCTGGGAAAGGGCGTGGGGACAATCCATCCTCTTTTGCTTCTCTCTCTCTTGGCTGTAATCTGGGTTTGGGATTATTATGATTTAAGGGATGGAAACAGGTTTACAAAGCACCTCTCCCCAGGTTAATGCGGGAGAGTTGGAACAAAAGCCAGCTTCCCAAAGTCTTACTGACCGCAAAGGACTAAACGCGAGTATCAGCACGTTGGTCATTAAAGACAGGTAGTCCTCGAATTACGACCTCGGGTGGGACCTCGGATGCCGACTGTCATCCGTTCCAGGAACTTCGGTTCCCATCCAGTTTGTTCGTGGCCAGAAGCAAGGTTGACTGTGCAATGCGCGCGCACACAGAAAATGGTGCGGGAGGGGAAATCACCGCGGCTGTGTTTATTCGGTGCCGGACGATGTGCTTGTGACCTGAATGCAACTTTTAGCGGATTTTTCGGGCGGCACCCGAATTCTGAGCCGTTCGGGAGCCGAGATCCCACTGTAGGTTGCTGAGTGAGAAATTTGCTGAGTTTCGCTCCATTTTACGGCTTTTTTTGCCGCATGACTGCAGTTGTTAAATCAATCACACGGTTGTTAAGTGAATCTGACTTCCCCCATTAGCTTTGCTTGTCAGAAGGTTGCAAAAGGGGGTCACATGACACTCCCCCCCCCTCCCCGGGACACTGTGACCGCCATAACCGTGAGTCAGTTGTCAAGCATCCGAATATAAATCATGTGATCACAAGAATGCTGTAACAGCCGTGTGGAAAATGACCGTAAATCGCTTTTTTTCAGGGCTGTTGTGACTTTGTACGGTCGCTAAATGAACTGTTGTACGTTGAGGACTGCCCGTACAATCTTTCATATATAGATAGTCCTCAATTTACAGCTGTTCCTTTAGTGGCGGTTCAAAGCTACGACGGCTCGGGGGGGGGGAATGACTTGATCGTTTCTCACAGCGTCTCCCTGGTGACGTGATCAAAATTCAGATGCTTGCGAACTGACTCGCATTTATGACGGTGGCGGAGAATCCAGATTCACTTAACAACAACCCTAGCAAGAAAAGTGGTTAAATGGGGGCAAAACTCACTTAAGTTTTGCTTAGCTGGGGAAAGTCTCGCTTTCAAACGGTTTTTCAGCCGTATCTTAAAAGCCGGATGGTAGCTTGGGTTCGTGGTATCGTGCCGTTTAACGGCAACATACTTCCAATTTTGGTTACCTCTGACGATTCCACCCCTTACGTCAGTGACGGCGAACCTTTTCAGCACCGAGTGCCCAAACTGGAACCTAAGTGCATGCTGGGGTGCCACAAACCCGGAGACCAGCTGTCTGGTGCGTGCTTGTCTTTTTTGGGCCAGCCCTGGAAAATGCCCCCCCAAAACAGCCCCCGAAAGCCCCCCAAACAAGCTCAGAAAATGCCATTATTGGGGCTGTTTTCAGGTTGCAAAGACCAGCTGGCGGGCACGCATGAGGAGCAACTGGCGATGGCACACATTCCATCAGAGAAGGCTCTGCGTGCCACCTCTGGCACACATGCCACAGGTTCGCCATCACAGCCTTATGTTCTGTACGATAGTCTTTTCTTGCCTCTCTGCCTAATTCTCTTTTTTCCCACTGTTCAGAAATAGTCCCTTTAAAACGAACCCTTGCTTGGGGGCCTGCCAGGCAGGGTGAGTTTTGCAAGTGAAGTCCGAATAAAACGCCTGGAATTGGCCTTTCGGCTTAACAATGGGCGCTTCTCGGAAATGCCCGTTTCTTCTAAGGAATTCTCCAGCTCTTTTCCCAGCTCTGCTTCCTTTCAGCTGACCGGAAGTATTCGCTGATGCTTAAAAACGCTCCCTTCAGAATTCCTAATCTCCTCCGTTCTCCCTGCAGGCCCTTGAATTTTAATTGTGACTTGCTATTTCTTTAGGTTGCTCCTTAAAAAATAAATCAATCCAGAATGGGACATTTATAGAGGTTGTGGAAACAGGCAGAGAGATTCCAGAATTTATCCCAGAACGGGAGAGGCAGAAGTAGCCGCTGGGGCGGGGGAATGTGGCTAGCAGTTGGAAAAAAACAACAGGAGAAGGAGCGATATTTGGGGTCTTTTTCCCCGAAGTCGCCACGGACATCAAGGTTTTGCAGGGCTAGAGAGGGAAGGGCTGTACGTTATTCGCTTTACGGACAGCTTGCAAACTGCTGTGTCATTTCATGTGGCAGAAAGCAGCACATATCTCCTGGTGCCATATTGAGTTTGTGCATCGCAATTATATAACTGCAGAGGTGTTGAAGAGGGAGGGAAGGCAGAAAAAGAGCTCAGAAGAATCCAAAAGAGATATTTTGTGCGTGTGTCTTCAAGGGCAAAATTGCAGGTTGCTACTATGCTTATGGGACTGTAATGAGGTAAGAGGAAGTAAGGCTCCCTCTCCTCCTCCTTTGATTTTTTTTTTCTTCAAATAAATTATACAGCTCGTTAAAGAGCTAGGCCAGCTGGTTCTCATGTGATCTCTCATGCTCATGTTGAAGAATTCAAATTAAAAAAAAATATCTTACTAGGTTTTGGATTTTTGCAGGAACTTGTTTTACTCCGGATTAAACTGTTGGCATCTTTTACTTTATGATTTCCTTCAAGTGATTCTCCCCCCCCCCCCCCCCCCACCCCGGGTCATGGATCTTTTGCCAGTTCTCCAGTAGGAATTGTTTTTGGGAAAGTCTAAAAATCGTAAAAACAGCCCTTCCCCAGTAATAAATAAATATAGGTATGCATGTATGTATGTATAAAATGGACAAAAATGGTTTGCAGTTTGCTGGTTATTATGCCACACTGTACTATGCAGTTCTTGGCCACCCAGAGTCGCCTTGTAGAGGAGATGAGAGGCATAAACATTTAATAAATAAAATAAATAAAAAGGGACATGGTGGCTCAGGGGCTAAAATGCTGAGCTTGTCGATCAGTAAGGTTGGCTGTTCGACGGTTCAAATCCCCAGCGCCGCATAACAGAGTGAGCTCCCGTGACTTGTCCCAGCTTCTGCCAACCTAGCAGTTTGAAAGCAGGTAAAAAATGCAAGTAGAAAAATAGGGACCACCACCTTTGGTGGGAAGGGAACAGTGTTTCCGTGCTCCTTCGGCGTTGAGTCATGCCAGCCACGTGACCACGGAGACGTCTTCGGACAGCGCTGGCTCTTCGGCTTTGAAACGGAGACGAACAATGCCCCCTAGAGTCGGGAACAACCAGCACATATGCGCGAGGGGAACCTTCACCTTTACAGTTAGGCTGAAACGCCTTTGGTTAGTTTGTGGATCATAGTTTTGTAGGAATCCAATTATTGCTTTAACATGGTATGGAACCATATATATATAATATGGCGTAGTAGAGCGGTGATTCTCAACGTAGAAATTCCCAGGCAAGCTTGACTGGGGAATGCTGGGAATCGGAAGTCCATGCTTCTTAATGTTGCTGAGGTTGAGAAACATTAATGTGAAGGTTAAAATGTTGGACCAGGAAGATCTGTTCGATTCTTAGCCACAGAAGCTCACCGAGCGACTTTCTCTCTCAGCCCAGTCTGCCTCACCAGATTGTTTGAAGGGGGGGGGGGCAGGAAGTGGGAGAAAAGACTACTGTGTGTGTTGCCTTGAGCTCCTGAACAAAAAGTATATAAATCCATCAGGCTGGTGATTTAAAGGGGAAGCAATAAAGCATAATGGGAACTTAGCCATGCTGGTGTTTTGTGTGTTTGTGTGTGTGCGGCTTGCGTTGTGCGAGCCCAGGCGCCCTTGCCATTTAGATTTTACGTTGCCTTTTAAGCATGGCAGACCTGCCACAGACAAGCTGATTACTCCCAATGACTGACATAAGTAGGCTAATGAAACAGTTTTAAATTAAAATGATATTTAAGGAATGCCAGCCTCCATAGCATGTAAATATTCAAAAAAACACCTCTGGGTGTCAGATGTGCTTCAATGCCACAGTCTTTGAAGGGGGACGGTGCAAGAGAAGATTACCACTTTATAAGGCCTTGGTAAGGCCACCCTTGGAATACGGCATCCAGTTTTGGTCACCACGATGTAAAAAAGATGTGGAGACTCTAGAAAGAGTGCGGAGAAGAGCAACAAAGAGGATGTGGGGACTGGAGGCTAAAACATGAGGAACGGTTGCAGGAACTGGGTATGTCTAGTTGAATGAAAAGAAGGACTAGGGGAGACAGGATAGCAGCCTTCCAATCTCTCAGGGGGTTGCCCCAAAGAAGAGGGAGTCAAGCTATTCTCCAAAGCACCTGAGGGCAGAACAAGAAGCAATGGGTGGAAACTCATCAAGGAGAGAAGCAACTTAGAACTGAGGAGAAATTTCCTGACAGTGAGAACAAATTAGTCAGTGGAACAGCTTGCCTCCAGAGGTTGTGAATGCCCCAACACTACAAGTCTTCAAGAAGATGTTGGATAGCCATTTGTTTGAAACGGTATAGGGCTTCCTGCCTAGGCAGGGAGTTGGACTAGATGACCTCCAAGGTCCCTTCCAACTCTGCTATTGTATTGTGAGATCACGGAGAGGAACAGGAAGTGCTGGTGACATTATTGGAGAGACCAGTTCCCCTCCCATTTGGGGGGGGGGGGGTTAAGAATGGAGATGGGAGTTTTTCTATTGCACTTCTTAAAAGTTTCGAAACTCCCAGGCGTTCTCAGCTTACAGCCCTTCATTCAACGTTAGAGTGGCAAAAAGTAACTTACCAACTGTTTTTCCCCCCACACTTAACGGACCGTTGCAACATCCCTCTGGTCGCATGAACAAAATTCAGCCTCTTGGCACCTGACGTATCCTATTTGTGACGGTGGCAGTGTCCCGAGCTCACGCGATCCTCTTTTGCGACCTTCGGACAAGCAGGATCCGCTTAGCAACCGTTCAGGGGTTTACTTCACGAGGAAGGTTGTGAAACAGGTTGTGCAAAACTCACGTAACCCATGTGTGATTTAGAGCTCAATTATGGTCATAACTCGAGGACTGCCTGCATGGCTTGAAACGGCGGCTAAACCGGGCTCTCGGGGGGGGGGGGGTCTGCTAGTTGCCCATCCTAGGTGTGCCATCTTCCTTGGCATTCCTGGCACAGAAGGGGCAAAAAAAAAAAAGCAAAATAACTCTGACATTACCTCTGCTTAGGTCAGTGATGGCGAACCTATGGCACGGGTGCCACAAGTGGCACGCGGAACCATTTCTTAGGGCACGCGAGGCGTTGCCCTGTCAGCACTAGCGCGCATGTGTGCGCTGGCCAGCTGATTCAGGCCTTCTTTTGAGGCCATTTTACGCCCTCTGGAGGCTTCGGGAAGCTCCCGAAGCCTCTGGAGGTGGGGAGGGGAGGCTGTTTTTACCCTTCCCAGGCTCCTAGAAAGCCTCTGGAGCCTGGGGAGGGCGAAAAAAGCATGTCATAAGCAGGGAGTTGTGCAGATAGCATTATGGGTTGTTCAATTGAACAAACTCCCTTTCAGCGTGTTTACACAAACCACAGTCCCTAAAATAGGGACACCGACATTGCTCCTGGAGAACAGGAGTCGTCTTTCTTTCTTGGCTTCGGCCCGTGTTTATTCCCCAAAGTGCCAGTCCTGCGTTTGGGAATTCTCCATTTCTCTTCCGCCCAGGTTTTATGGCCGTCTCAGGACAGGGATGCCGTTGGATGGCCTAAGCCACCTTCCTGGGTTTGGATGTCACATATTTTACGTGTGCTACGGTCTGTGATGGTTCCCAGGGGGGGCGAGTTGGTTTTTCACAGCGTCTTTATTTATTTTCGTTCCGTTCCGCGCGGTGGTTTTCGTTTCAAACGTGTCTCGTTGTGGTCTGGGGAGGCACACTGAGTTAATTTTTAAAAATCGCCTATTAGGTTAGATCCCAAAATAAGGATTAAGCGACGTCCATAAAAAGCGATTTAGAACGTGAGGACAGCCCTCGGAGGAAGTATAAAGGAAGTACCAGAGGAAGAAGAAGAAGGGCATTTGAGTCGACCTACAACCATAATGGAGCCAAGAAGGTCGTAAGTCGCGCCAGTTGTTAAAAAGTCATTCGTTGCACGACAGTCCTCAATTTTACAACCTTTTCCGTGCCGGTTGTTAAGTGAACAATGCGGTTAAGTGAACAATGTGGTTGTTAAATGAAGTCATTGCTCACAATGGGTGGCTTTTTTGCTGGAAAGCAGCTGTAAATGCCATTTTCCAGCAAAAGCAAAATTATTGAAAATCAGAGTCACGGGGCACTGCAAATAGCTGTAATCAATCAATTCACCTGATGGCTTTCCTTGTTATGTGAATCCATGCTTAATTGCTACCTGTCAGCTTTGCATTATCAGCGTTGGCAAATCGTGCCCGAACGGCTCAGTTATTTCCAAAATATTAATAAATGGCATTGTTATTTCCTTGAGAAAAAAAAAACCAATTAAAAAAAAACTTACATGGGCGGTTTCAGTATTTATACATATATATGTCATTCTACACTCTTACATAGTGCAACCTGCCTAAGCTGGATAAATTTGAGATTTAAGCTTCCTGCGTTGATGTTTCACATACGTTTTGTCTGGTGTTTGGTTTTAACGCATCGCAGGTAACACTTTTACCCAGGCTGGAAGGCCCCGTGGGGTGGTTTTGTCGTTGTGTTAAACCCAGCCGTTATATCTTGCGTGTGAGTGTATGAACGGGGCTATCACAGTGCGCCATTGTGTGGGTTTATTTGGGTGAAATTATGTCCATCGGGTCAGAGAGAGCCAAACAGTTGAGTCAGCAAAGCTCCGTAAGAATAGAAATTCCTCGATAACGCGACGGACATTGTGAATTGGCAGTTGTCGTTCTTGCTTCTAATTTTGTGGAATGGCATCCCCGGTTCAAGCTAATCCTTTGGAGAAGGCTTTTTTGGTAAGATGATTTCCAGGGATTGGCGGGTTTTGAGACTTTCCCCCCCATTTATTTTTTTAAAAAATAATAATGTTTAGTTGTGTCTAGGAATCTGATGATTGAATGCTTGGAAAATGCAGGTTTAAGATTTCAGAATGTTTCTGAAGAATCTGGTGAATACCTTCCTGATCTCATGAGCACAATTTTAGCAGAATATTTACAGAAACCTAAAGATGAGATCAGGGGGGATATTGATCTAGTCTACAGAATAAATTCAGCATATGCCAGGATAAATGAAGTACCCAGAGAGATACATATTAAATTTGTTAGAAGGTCAACTAGAGAGGGAATTTTGAAGGCGCAGAGAGGGGGGCCGTTAATTTACCAACAAAAGGAAGTCACCATCTTGAGGCAGATCCCAAAAAAGATTAGGGAGGTGAGAAGGAAATTTTCCTTCTTATCCAAAAAATTGTATGACCACGGGATTTGGTTCAAGTGGGTGATGCCGGAAGGGATGTTGGTCTTCTGGGATGAAGGAAGAGTGAGGATTAAAACAGTTGCTGAGGCGGAAGCCTTTCTTAAAAAACATTCCGCTATCCTGGGGGAAGATCCAGGGGGGACGGAGGGGGCCAGGGAGGAGAAAAATAAATAAATCTTAATGCTCATGCCTCATTTGTCGTAACTTCCTGCCTGTCCTTTCAAAACAATGTGAAAACCCGTTGGTGTTTATTTCTTCTGATGTTTCTCCCAGGTTTTCAGTCCTACCATTGGAGCAAATGGAAGGTTTTTTTCATTTATTTATCCCCCCCCCCCCCCCTCAAACATACATTCTTCTTACCTGATGTATATGTATCTCCTATCGGTAACATATTTCTCCCTTATTCCGCCCCTTTAATCTCAACATTGTAGTTGGCATCTCAATTCCACAGGACGAGACTTCAGCACAGTCCTTGACTTACGACCACCGTTGAGCGCAACATTTCCGTTGCGAAGCAAAACCGTCGTTAAGTGAATTTTACCACCTTTCTTGCCGCAGTTGTTAAGCGAATCACTGCAGTTGTTAGGTTAATGACATGGCTGTTAGGTGAATCTCGCTCTCCCCATTGGCTTGGCATGTCAGAAGGCTGCAAAATTGATCAGGCAACCGACCTAAATCTGAATCAAGCGTGTGGATTTTGATCAGGTGACCACGAGAGCCGCGGCAGTCCTAAGTGTGAAAAACGGTCCAAGTCACTTGCTTCAGTGCCGTAACTTCAAACGGTCTCTAAGCCAACGGTCGTAAGTGGAGAACCACCTGTACATGATGTTCTCTTCAGGCTGCGGGGTGAGAGTCAAAATGTTGGCAAGGGCTTCTTGATTGTAAAGCAGGATGAATGTAGGAAAGTAGGACTTCTTCATAACAAGATTGTCCGGTTTCAATGTGATTATTTCGCAGTAGACAGCCGTCCATAGGTTTGATATTCTCCAGCTGTTGGGATGGAAATAAATCAGTGCTGACATCGGTTTGCAACTGGTAGAAAATTAATGTCGTTCTAAAAAGCAAACCTTTGAAAACAATATGCTTTTTAGTAGGGAGTCCTACCCCTAATTGATTTCCAGGATCTGCTAATTCAGGTGGCTATGGATGAGTCAACTAGTGCAGGGGTCTCCAACCTTTGCAACTTTAAGTCTGAAGGACTTCAGCTCCCAGAATCCCCCAGCCAGCACAGCTCCTTAGAACCCAGCACAGCTGGCTGGGGGATTCTGGGAGTTGAAGTCCACAGGCCTTAAAGTCGCCAAGGTTGAGAAACTCTGCTCTAGGAAGAGTGCAGAGGAGAGCCAGCAAGAGAGTTAGGGCAGGGGTCTCCAACCTTTGCAACTTTAAGTCTGAAGGACTTCAGCTCCCAGACTTCTCCAGCCAGCTTTGCTAATTGATGTTCTCAGCTTTGCTGGCTGGAGAATTCTGGGAGCTGAAGTCCTTCAGACTTAAAGTTGCAAAGGTTGGAGACCCATGAAGTAGTGCATTTCTTTAACAGGCTAACGAGCAAAAAGCAAGCTGCCAGTTCCTTTTTTAAAAGTACCGTATTTTTCGGAGGATAAAACGCACCTTCCCCCCCCCCCAAAAAGAGGATGAAAATCTGGGTGCGCCTTATACACCGAATACAGCATTTTTGGCCTACCAAAACCCCGCCCCCTTTGCAAAAATGGATGTGCAGTGGGTTTGGGAGACCTGCAGAGTGCACACACATTTTTTTTTTTAAAATTTACCTCTTCAAAATCATGGTGCGTCTTACACTCCGAAAAATACGGTAGTTGTTTTTATAGAAAACAGCAAGCTGCCTTCTCTGTGGCAGCTCCTGCCCTCTGGAATGACCTGCCCCCTGACCTACGGACGACCAGGACCTGCGCCTTTTCCGTCGGGCCTTGAAGACCTATTTATTTTGTGTGGCCGGCCTGGCGTAGTTTTAATTGTTTTTAGTAGGGTTTTAGGACAGGCTAATCATTTAATATATTTTTAACGTATTTTATGTTTTATACTATTGATTTTGATCGTTGCCTGTACACCGCCCTGAGTCCCGAAAGGGAGAAGGGCAGTATAAAAATCTAATACATAATAATAATAATAATAATAATAATAATAATAATAATAATAATAATAATAATAATAATAATAATAATAATAATAATAATAGAACCCTAATGATATTTTTCCTATGAAGTGCAACATATTAAAACTATAACCAGACCACTTCTAGTGCATTACTGGCTGATGCCATCCTTTAGAACAGTGTTTTTCAACCTTTTTTGTGCAAAGGCACACTTTTTTCATGAAAAAAATCACGAGGCACACCACCACCATTAGGAAAATGTTAAAAAAGTTTAACTCTGTGCCTATATTGACTATATATAAAGTAATTATCTTGAATAGGAAAATAAACACAAAGAAATTATTTTATAATTACTTTATTTTGAAATAATAAAGTATTTTATAATTGTTCATATTTCTGTTTACTTACTCAGTGCGAAACCTGGGCCTGTTTGGCTGAACACAAAGCTGATATTCTGGCAGGAATTTTTCCCACGGCACACCAGACAATATTTCACGGCACACTAGTGTGCCACGGCACAATGGTTGAAAAACGCTGCTTTAGAACTGTGTTTATTTAACAAATACACCAAAATGAACTTGAATTGTTTGGAGCAGAGACCATGCCCACTATTATCTTTGGTCTGGGAATAGTTTTGGACTTTGCAATAGCTGTGGAATAAAAAGTCTGTTGCATGAAATTTTCTACTTAAAAGAGCGCGCGGGGCGGGAGGGAATCCAGATATTCTGCTTCTTATCTTCTGTCTGTTCACAATCCCGGCAACAAGAATTTGCTGTGGACGGAGAATATGAAATTGCGGATGGGTGTTTTAGTATGATCAAATTAGGTTCTTTTGTCTATACGCAGTGAATCTTTCTCCTTTAGGAGGCCAGCTTTCACAGCAAGATAATTGCACTCTTCAGATGGAAAAGAATGTTGCTCCAAGCCGCTCTTCATATTCAATTTTTTTGCTAAGTAAACATTTTTTTTAACAACACAAAAAAACAGCAACTCGCAACGTGCATTCCTGCAGGATTTGGTGTGTGCATTCAGCCCGAAATGCAGATTGCTTTGCCCAGTAATTCAACTTTGGCTTCGATTTGGGATTTTTTTTCTGCCTCGCATTTGAATGGTTGGGCGTTGCTTCCCAGCTCCTTGTTTTATGACTTCAGAAAACCAATACAGGTAGTCCTCGGCTTAACAGCAGTTCCCTTAGTAACCATTCAAAGTTACAACGGACTGGAAAAATGGACCTATGGCTGTTTTTCACACCACTGCGGCTGCAGCTCCATGATCAAGTGATCAAAATTAAATGCTTGACCACTGACTCTTATTAATGACGGTTGTAGGGCCCGTCATCCCCTTTTGCAACTTTCTGACAAGCCAAGTCAGATTCACTTAACAACTGTGTTACTAACTTAAACAACTGCAGTGATTCACTTAACAACCATGGCCTGAAAGAGCATAAAATGGGGCAAAATTCACTTGACAACAAATATGGGGCTCGATTGTGGTCATAAGTGGACGAGTACCTGTGTAAGAGAGATTACAAATTCCTAAGAAGTGAGCTTTGCAAACAGATGTAAGAGCTATCCAGTTTATTCTGTCCTTTCAAATAATATGTCTGTAGCTTTTCCTGATGTGACAAGAAATCTAGATAAGAGGATTTATCTAATAAAAGTTTGATAGTTCACTTTGACTACAGTGTAGTCAATCTTCAGGAAAGATGCCTACTATGAGACCCCCCCAAAATGACAGAAAATGTACAGCCACTTCTCCATACCTTCATTTTGCCACCTGTTGGCAGAGAAGAAAAACAAGTGATCCTGTAAAACTAGAAAGGCAGAGAATTGAAATCTATGGTTAGTCTTGCAACAGCTGAGAAGTTCAATAGATCAGTGATAGTCAACCTGGTCCCTACCGCCCCCTACTGGGTGTTCCAGCTTTCATGGTGGGCGGTAGGGGTTTTGTCCAATACTGAAGTACTTTCCTTTTTTTAAATTTAATTGACTTCCTTACTTTATCAATCACCGTTACTGTGGAACCGGTGGGCGGTTAGAAAATTTTGCTACTAACAGGGATACAAAAGTGGGCAGTAGGTATAAAAAGGTTGACTACCCCGGGCTAGATCCTGCAGATTGACTGCTTAATCAAGAAATACATTTAAAACATCGTTTCTTGCTCAGAACCTCTGGCTGAACTCAGGAGAAAAGAAACCCGATAAAACGAATGAATGCCTTTTGTTCGTTTTCTTAATTAAATTTCTGACTCAGGTCTTAATTTTCAAGCTGTCCTTCCACATTTTTCTGAAATGACTGTTGAGTCTGGTTTGAATAATTACCGTGGATTGATTCAGTGGCACGCACACGCACATATGTTGAATACGGGCCCATGGACTTTATGTAATGATTTTGGACAGTTTCGTCCATTTATTTTTATTGCTGGGTGCTGTGTCTTTTCTTGACATCTCAATATCGCATTTCCTGATTGTAATTTCTTGCTTAGGTTCGGAATGGTGTTTTTAGGCCTGTCTCAAGCTGTAGAGATCCACCTGTGCCCATCTATTGCTCAAGATCCTAGGTAGGTAGGTAGGTAGGTAGGTAGGTAGGTAGGTAGGTAGGTAGGTAGGTAGGTAGGTAGATAATGGATGGAGAGGGAGGATGATAGATAGATAGATAGATAGATAGATAGATAGATAGATAGATAGATAGATAGATAGATAGATAGATAGATGGAGAGGGAGGATGGTTGGTAGGTAGATAGATAGATTGATTGATTGATTGATTGATTGATTGATTGATTGATTGATTGATAGATTGATTGATAGATTGATAGATTGATAGATTGATAGATTGATGGATGGAGAGGGAGGATAGTAAATAGATAGATAGATAGATAGATAGATAGATAGATAGATAGATAGATAGATAGATAGATAGATGATGGATGGAGAGGGAGGATGGTAGATAGATGGATGGATGGATGGTGAGAGAAGATAGATGATGGATGTAAATGGAGGATGATAGATAGATAGACAGACAGACAGACAGACAGACAGAATTTAAGTGTTATGTCAAAGCACCTGGCATGCCCAAATATTTGACATAACACTTAATCATTCCCCTGGCTCAGCTGACAAGGGAGGAGAACTTGTTGCTTAGAGGCTAATACAACTGCCTAACATGTAAAAAACATAAAAATACCCACGATTGGAAGGGGAAGGCTTATTTTTACCTTGTTGTTTACTTTATTGTACAGATCAAGGGCATTGTATTTTCTTCCTAATGGAGCCTGAGAAGTGATGCCATCTGCAGTTTTAGGAAGAGCCCTTTTAACCCATTAAATTACCGTTTGATCAGAAGGCTGGAAATTACAGAGGAGAAGTGAAAACAGTTGGTTTCCGAACATTTCGTTACCAGGCATGGTAACGTCTTCAGTGGAGTCTAGGGGATGTTGTTGTCCTTCTGGGGTTTTAATGCTTTTAAGTCCAGGATTACCTGTGTTGTTGCTCAGAAAACCACATTAATTGGCTCATGAAACCAAGTCACACTTCGCTTGAAGGAATTTCTCTAAATTCTGACAGTAGTAGCACATTTCAAGATGCCAGCATGAGTCAGCCAACTCACTGTGAAACAATTGCGTAAATTTATTTGCAGGTACAACCCCAAGTATGTTGCAAAGAGAGAAATTTGTGAAGTGAGTTTTTGCTACCATTTTAAGATCTTTCTTGCCGCTGTTAAGTGAATCACTTTGGTTGTTAAACTAGTCATAGGGTTCTTAAGTGAGCCTGGCTTCCCCATGGCCTTGGCTGGTCAGAAGGCGATCGTGTGACACCCCTCCCCTGAACACTGCGACCTGTTATCAGCAGGAGTCCGTTATCGAGCGTCCGAATGTAAATCGCATGAGCAAGGGGCTGCTACAACAGTTGTAAGGGTGAAACATGGTCCCAAGTCCCTTTTTTCAGTGGTGGTGTAAAACTTTGAACAGTCACTAAGTGAATTGTTGAAAGGACAACCTGTATAAGATACACTAGGATTTGGAAGAGGACAGAAGATTCTGAGAACTATTACTTTAGACCAGGCTTTAGTGGAGTGAGTGAGTCTGTCTGTCTGTCTATCTGTCTGTCTGTCTAGCTATCTATCATCTAGCTATCCAGCATCTCTCTCTCTCTCTCTGTCTGTCTGTCTATCTATCTATCTATCTATCTATCTATCTATCTATCTATCTATCTATCTATCTATCTATCTATCTATCTATCTATCTATCATCTAGCTATCCAGCATATCTCTCTCTCTCTCTCTCTCTCTCTCTTTCTATCTCTCTTTCTATCTCTCTTTCTATCTCTCTCTCTGTGTCTGTCTGTCTGTCTATCTATCTATCTATCTATCTATCTATCTATCTATCTATCTATCATCTATCTATCCAGCATTTCTCTCTCTCTCTCTCTCTCTCTCTCTCTCTCTCTCTCTCTCTCTCTCTCTCTCTCTCTCTCTGTCTATCTATCTATCTATCTATCTATCTATCTATCTATCTATCTATCTATCTATCTATCTATCTATCTATCTATCTATCTATCTATCTATCTATCTATGGCTCTGTGTATATGTGTGTGTTCCATGTGGGGGTAAGACACCCATAACACACACACACCCTTGGGGGTGTGCGTTCTGTTAAGATACAGCCTGTTGTGCCTTCAAATGGCTTCTACTGTACTGCCGTCAAATGGCTTCCAGTGTACAGCGCAATGGAGTTGCCATGGTAACAGCTCCACAGTACTCCACAAGGGAAGCCTCTCTGGTAAAGAGGGAAAATCCAACATTAGAAATGACGTTCGGTTCTGGACATTCCACCCCCCCCCCCCAATATCAATAAATATCTGGGCAACGCCAGGTTATCGCCTAGTTATGTATAACCCACTATAGGTAAATATGTATATCCGCAGGGTACCAGTTCAGGCTGGCCCCTTCTCGTTCTGAAGTTCTGTTCCTCAAGAACGGAGACCTACGTTTGAATGTGTCTCTAACCGGATGTTTATTAATAGGCGGAAGGAAAAAAAACCCCAAAACCCTTATCAGACCCAGAGCAGGCGGGCGCATGTTTTAACTTGCGTTATCATAGGCTTCTGTTTGCACGAGATACAGCCTGAGAGGTTGAGGCCGGCTTGATCTGCTACTCCGGCTTTGTTTACTCAGAAGTAGCGCCAAGCGTGCAGGGCGGCTTTCTGTCAGGGCGGCCGGCATAGAGCTGGGCATTTATTTTTTTATTTTTTATTTTTATTTTTATTTTAAAGCTGGGATCGTGGCGGTTGTTATCTGTAAGCAGATCGTATCTGCAAAGCTGGTTTCCAATCTGGAAAAGGCAGGTAGGCAGAGAAGAAGCGCCATTTAAAAAGGACCAGCGGCCGAACGGTAATTTGGGTGTCCGGCCTGTCGTTAGTGGGGACTTTAGAACGGAGAGCTTTTACTTCCCTTTGATGCCTCTAGAAACGAAAGTCTTCCACCATCTTTGTTCTGCTCCCTGGTAATAATCAGGTGCTATTTACCTGTCATTGAAACCTTCCTTCATTTCCTGTCCCACATGGAGCTTTTATCTGTCTTATTTTCATTTTTTGGGGGGGGGTTTAGCCTTGTTTTTTCCCTCCCGGAGGGGTGGGGATGGGGAGGAAATTGGATTTTGTTAAGGGAGAGAAGATGTAGGTTAGGGTTGACTTGTAAAAAAAAAAAAGCAAAAAGCCAGGCAAAACGTATTGGCAGGCTCCCAGGAAAGATTTGAGGGGAATGTAAGCCTTGCCTCCTGACCTTGTCTCTCTTCTTCTAGACAGCGTCTCGTGTCCCCTTTTCAGCGCAGATAAAGGAGGGGTGGGGGTGTGGAGAGGCGGAACATTATGTTTTTAGGATTTTTAATTTTTAGCTGAGCGCTTTCATTCTTCTGGATTGGTTTCTGCATTATCTTGAGAGCGCTGGGGTTTATGTCTTAAATTGGGGGTGGCCCAATTTAAACACTCAAAGAGCCACAAAGGTCCTAACCGGAAGCCCCCCCCCCCCCCGTTCAATTCTGGAGCCAACTGGAAGTCAGATTCCTCCTCCCCCCCCCCCCCCCAATAGAGTCTCCTCCTAGCACGGCATCCTTTTTCTCCCGACTGGAAGTCCAGTTCTCCCACCACCACCATAGAGTCTCCTCCTAGCATGGCATCCTTTTTCTCCTGACTGGAGGTCTGGTTCCCCACCGCCACCATAGAGTCTCCTCTTAGCATGGCATCCTTTTTCTCCCGACTGGAGGTCTGGTTCCCCACCGCCACCATAGAGTCTCCTAGCGCGGCGTCCTTTTTCCTCTACCTGTCCTAACCGAAATCCTTGTCAATTGTGGAGCCGACTGGCGACAGGGAGCCACAGCACAGGGATGAAAGAGCCACATGCGGCTCCAAGAGCCGAGGGTTGCCAACCCCTGGTCTAAACAGATTCAGGGTTAATATTTAGAAGTTTGCCGACTTAACTCATTTGTACCTGCTTGGCAACCTGCAAGAATGATTCAGTCCAGAAATGAGGATCTCGGGGCATGGTCTAACCCAGAGATCTTAGCTTGTTGGGAAGCAACAAACCAGGAGATCCTAGTTTGATTCGGATAGCAGCCCTGAGCTGTTGAGTAAATTGGACTTTCCTAATCTATAGACTTAACTTTCGTATATACTTAGTCCTTGACATATGACCGCAGTTGAGCCCCAGATTTCTATGGATAAGCAAGGCAGTTGTTAAATGAGTTCTGTCCCGTTTTACGATTTTTTTGTTGCTGCCATGGTTGTTAAACTAATCACTAATAGCTGTTAAGTGAATCTGGCTCCCCCCATTATCCCCTCGTCGGAAGCGCCCCAGGATGGTTGCAAATGAGAATTCCCACGACTCCAGGATGTGGCAACCATCGTAAATACACGCCAGTGCCAAGAACCTGAGCTTTGATGCCGTCACTACGGGGGTGCTGCAACGGTCATAAGTGTGAGAATGGGTCATAAGTCACTTTTTTTCAGTGCCATTTGTTACTTTGAACTGCCAAAAATGGTTGTAAGCCACGGATTGTATTGACTAAGATTAGGAGAATACGTTAGAAGCATTTTGCTGCTTAAATGTTGATGAATCTTCTTCACCATCGATTGATGCCGATTAATTACAGAATGCTCTTTTGTCCTTTCAGCTTTCACTGTGAAATACCTGACAATCGTGAATCGCATCTAAAATTTATCAAAGGGGTTTATTGCTAATCGGTAAGTTTATAGATCCTTAATGCCCAGCAGAGTTTTCCTTTTCCATAATTTAAAAAAAAATCCTGCTAATTATTTTGCATCGTTATATAGCCAGTGGCTTCTCATCTTGTTTAACTTTCTAGGTATTTATTTATTTTTAATTGTCTGAGTCTGCCTGTGGACTAGTGGAAGTGTGCTGAAAGGGCACAATGTTTTTTAAAATTATTTTCTTTAACCTTTCATATATTTGTTCTGAATTGCTCGATGGTATATATAGCAGGGGTCTGCAAAGTTGGCTCTTTTAAGACTGGTGGACTTCAACTCCTAGAATTCCCCAGCCAGCCTGGCTGGCTGGGGAATTCTGGGAGTTGAAGTCCACCAGTCTTAAAAGAGCCAACTTTGCAGACCCCTGCTATATAGCAATAGCACTTAGACTTATACACCGCTTCACAGTGCTTTTACAGCCCTCTCTAAGCGGTTTACAGGGTCGGCATCTTGCCCCTATTAATCTGGATCCTCATTTTGGGTTTCCTCCTTTTCTTCCAGCACTTATGTAGCCACAAATTGTGTGTTTTTATGTGATCAGGAAAGCCGCAGTCTGGACCAGTGATTAATTTCCCCCCTTTTGCTCTTGAACCAAACCAGTTTTGCGGGGAGCCTTCATTTCATTAAGTCCCTAATTAGGAAAGATCCATGTAGACTCTGCATATACATTTCTTCCATCCTGTCTCTTAGTCAGCAACGACTTGAAGTTCTCCCTTGCCTTGGATTTTTTTAATCCCGCCTTTATTATTTTTATATTCCTTCCTCCTCCTCCTCCTCCTCCTCCTCCTCCTCCTCCTCCTCCTCCTCCTCCTCCTGTTTTTCCCACAACCCTGTGAGGTGGGCTGGGATGAGAGGGAGGGAATGGCCCAAAGTCACCTGCTTGGCTTTCAGGCCTAAGGCAGGGCTAGAACTCACAGTCCGCTGGTGATTGGCTTAAAGTTACCCAATTAGCTTTCATGCCTAAGGCAGGGCTAGAACTCACAGTCTCCTGATGATTGGCCTAAAGTCACCCAATTAGCTTTCATGCCTAAGGCAGGTCTAGAACTCACAGTCCCCTGGTGATTAGCCTAAAGTCACCCTGCTGGCTTTAATGCCTAAGGCAGGTCTAGAATTCACAGTCTCCTAGTGATTGGTCCAAAGTCACCCAGCTGGCTTTCATGCCTGAAGCTGGACTAGAACTCACAGTCTCCTGGTGATTGGCCTAAAGTCACCCAATTAGCTTTCATGCCTAAGGCAGGACTAGAACTCACAGTCCCCTGGTGATTGGCCTAAAGTCACCCAATTAGCTTTCATGCCTAAGGCAGGTCTAGAACTCACAGTCTCCTAGTGATTGGTCCAAAGTCACCCTGCTGGCTTTCATGCCTAAGGCAGGTCTAGAACTCACAGTCTCCTGGTGATTGGCCTAAAGTCACCCTGCTGGCTTTCATGCCTAAAATGACATCAGTTAGCCAGGACAGTCCAACATGCTGATAGTTGAGATTATATCTGTGACGCAATTTAGGATGTCACTGGGGAAGATGGACTTTGTGCGTCTGTCATTCTGTCCCTTGTCCTTGCCAGAACTATAGCAACCAACCTCTAAAATGATTGGTTTAGGGTTGAGGATTTGCTTTCCGATGCCATATTGAACAACAGTATCCATGATTCCCAGTTGCGGCTTTGCTGACTTGTAGTTCAGATTCAGCAGTGCTAGACGCCACTGGATCTCCACACCCACCTTAGAATTGTGGTATCAGCAACATTAAAATTGAATTGAACATTATGGTAGTTGGACTTAATTAGGAAATGAATTGCCCAGAATGCAAGGAGCTGTTTTAGGCACGCCCGGTAAATGAAGTACATAATTTCTTTTTACTTTTAGCCTTTCAACAGCAGACTCCTAAATTGTATGGCATTTGAACACCAGAAAGATTTAAAAGGGAATTGATTTATAGCAGAGGAAACAGTTGGGAAACAGGTCAGATTTGTGGTTGATTATATTATCATCATTAAAGGTATTATGCAAGTCAATTTTTTCCCCAGAACAGGTTCATTGAGTCGCATTCAAATTTGAGCCCTAGTGTTAATTTTAAGAATGTCTTATGCCTTTCCATGTATAGCCACTTCAGGAAGAGTTTTGGGTTGCAATGTAGTCTGTAAAATATTTTAAGCAAAACAGAACGCAATTAGTAAATGCTTCTTCCTAAATTTTATCACTACAATTCTACACAGGCCCTTCGGGTCTGTGGGGTGATTCTAATACACCTGATATTGTCATATTTATTTGCAGGTAACAAATGGCCTGGTCTCAGCCTCCACTTTCTAATTTTGTCTTCCAGATCTTCCCATGATATATAGCGCTGCAGAACTGGAAAGCAAGGGTGAGGACCTTGCCTTGCAGCTAAGCTCTGTCATGGTACGTGCCCAGTTCCTTCGGGGGTTGAGCAAAAGGAAAGACAGCCAGAGCACAGGGATGCTAAGCATGGCAATTAGGTGTTTATAGCACTCTTACAAAGTTTGATTGTGATAAACCAGGGATCCCTAACCCCCGGGCCGCGGACCAGTGCCAGTCCGTGGCTTGATAGTAACCGGGCTGGAGTGAGCGGCGGAGAGAGTAGCGCAACTCTTAGGAAAGTGTAGCAAACGCTCCGCTATCCTGGCGGCTGCCCGGGGCGCTCGCCAGTGGCAGGGCGGGGGCAATGGCCTGCATTGGGGGGGGGGGTTCGGGGCACCACCTGGCCCTGTGCGGGGGGAAGGGGCTGTCAGGCCCTCCTGCCTGGGACGCAGCCCGTCCTTCCCTGCCCCAGCCAAGGATCCTTCACCCGGGACCCCTGGCAGCTTTCCCGCCCAGTTGCATGCAAGGCGCCATCCCTGGGTCGCGTTCCCACGAGACGCGGGTTTCCGCCTCAGGTTCCACGTGACCACTGAACGCGCGCGCGGCCCACGTGACTCGACTCACCCGCTGGAGGCTCCCAGCGGTCCGCGGAATTTTTTTTACATGAAACCGGTCCCTGGTGCCAAAAAGGTTGGGGACCCCTGTGATAAACCACTGTTTCTCAACCTTGGTAACTTGGACTTTAAGACTTCCCAGAATTCCCCAGCCAGCCTTTCTCCATTCCTGGAGGTTATAAGGTGTCCAGAATGCTATAGGGTCTCCTGCATGAGCAGAAGATTGGACTAGAAGACCTCCGAAGTCCCTTCTAACCTTGATGGTTTATGTTCTGTGCTCTAAAAGGTTTGTTACAGAGGAAGAGAGTTTCAGAATGTAGCGACTAAGGATGAATCTTGGTGCCTATTGAGTTAGTAGAAAAATGTGACTGGCAGGTACAAGTCTAATGACATGAGCAGGATCATCAGCTTGACTTCTAAACTTAATCCTTCTCAGGATGAAGAGACTCATCATAGCCTTGAATGCATCCAAGCCAATCAGATCTTCCCCAGGAAGCAGCTGATCCGGGAGGATGAAAATCTCCAGGTCATCACTCGATTCTCCTTTGATCTTGCAGGGGGATCCGGGGCGGTGTGGGGTTTTAGATCAGAACTCAGCAGAACTTTGAGGGGCTTTCAACCTAGAAGATCCACGTCTTGGGTTGAAGCCGTGAGCTTGGTGGCAAAACTTCTTAGGCATAGACAATCCTTGACTTTAGCACTGGTCCCTTAGCGGCCATTCAAGGCTACGCCTGAAAAACAGAGGACCTACCACCGGGATTCAAAGGTCAGACAACCAGGCCCTTCCACCATCAGCTCATTGAACTTCACGAATGAAGGCGAAGATACGTGTCCCGGGATAATGTCGCAGGGTCCAATCTGGGTGGGGCACCAAGACCAAAGATTTTGTCTTCCGAGCTTGCTAGAATACAAGCGAGTAGTCGGATGAGGAGGCCCATCCTCATTGGCAGCCTCACATTGCAATGAACAAGACGCACATTCAATTTTGCAGCTACGATGATTGTTGGCCGAGCAGGGACAAAAACAGCCAGGGAAATGATTGAACCCTGGGAAACGGGTCCCTTGTCAGTTAACAGGAGTGCTGAATTACTTATCAAATACTTAAGAGCCGAGGGCTTGGCGGCACAAGGAAACGACAGCCAATCGCCAACCCTCAACACACCAAGTAGCCAATAGGAAGGCACCACATAAACACGAGTCACAGAACAGCCCAAAGTAAGGCCACCCTTGGAATACGGCATCTAGTTATGGTCGCCACGATGTAGAAAAGGTGCAGAGACTCTAGAAAGAGTGCAGAGAAGAGCAACAAAGATGATTAGGCGACTGGAGGCTAAAATATATGAAGAACAGTTGCAGCAACTGGGTAAGTCTAGTTTAATGAAAAGAAGGACCAGGGGAGACATGATAGCAGTCTTCCAATATCTCAGGGCCTGCCCCAAAGAAGAGGGAGTCAAGCTATTCTCCAAGGCACCAGAGGGTAGGACAAGAAGCAACGGGTGGAAACTAATCAAGGAGAGAAGTAACTTAGAACTGAGGAGAAATTTCCTGACAGTGAGAACAATTAATTGGTGGAACAGCTTGCCACCAGAAGCAGTGAATCCCCCAACACTGGAAGTCTTTAAGATGTTGGATAGCCATTTGTCTGAAACGGTATAGGGTTTCCTGCCTAGGCAGGGAGTTGGACTAGATGACCTCCAAGGTCCCTTCCAACTCTGCTATTGTATTGTATTGTAAGCGCCTATTGAAGACGTTCTCCAGCATGAGTCCGAAAATTCGGGAGGGTCAATCTCTGGTCCTGGTGACCGACCCGAATTCGATCTCGCGTCATTATCCTGGGACACGTATAATCGCCTTCCTCCACCAATCGCGTGCGCTTTCACAGGGCGTGCATCTCTGAAGTCGACGTCCTGGAGATGACCACCTTCCGCCTGTAAAGGTCACGGTTCTTCCCGCTGTCTCTGCAGGTCCCGTTTCTCGAACTCCACGGGGAGAGCACGGAGTACGTCGGCCGAGCGGATGACGCCGTCATTGCCCTGTCCAACTACAGGCTTCACATCAAATTTAAGGAATCCGTGGTGAACGTAAGTTGGCTCTTCGGAACCGGGAAACCGGTTCCGTGGTGAGGGAAGCAGGAAGTGCTCCGTTGGGGTGTGTGTGTGGGTGTTTCGGTTCGAAACTTTGAAAATATCTGAAAAGCCAGCGTGGCGTAACACTTTGGGCAACGTCTTCTCATTGGTGGCAGTTTGATTCCTTGCCCGCCACCTCTTGTGGGCATCAGTGCCGAGAGGCGCGTGGAAATTGAAAGCAATCTCACAGGCTCTTGTTCAGAACGGGGGATTGACAGCCAAGAGAGCATCACTGTGGTACCTGATTATTTTAGTTTAGTTGATTAGTTTAGTTGATTAGTTTTTTTATACCGCCCTACTCCCGAAGGACTCAAGGCGGTGTACAGCCAAAGTAAAACAGATATATAAAAGTTAAAAACAGTTTAAAAAACATATTAAATAATTTTGCCTCTCATAAGATTAAAAAACCAACCAACCTCAATTAAAATTAATAAAAATTCATATTTAAAAATTCATATTTACGCCAGCCTGGCTTGTTGGAAAAGAAACGTTTTGAGAGCACGGCGGAAGGTGCGTAGGTCAGGGATAGTTCTTAATTCCCGGGGGCCATTCGTTCCAGAGGACAGGGGCTCCCACGGAGAAGGCTCTCCCCCTGGGTGTCGCCAGTCGACATTGTCTAGCGGACGGCACCATGAGGAGACCCTCTCTAGGGGAGCTTACTGGCCACTGGGAGGCTCTCGGTGGCAGAAGGCGATCTCGTAAATACCCAGGTCCTAAGCCATGGAGCGCTTTAAAGATAGTAACCAACACCTTGAATCGCACCTGGAAAACCACCGGAAGCCAGTGCAGCTCGCGCAGGAGGGGTGTTACATGGGAGTGTCGCGTCGCCCCCATAATTACCCACTTGGCTGCATTCTGGGCCAGTTGGAGCCTCCGGGTGCTCTTCAAGGGGAGCCCCATGTAGAGAGCATTGCAGTAGTCCAGACGGGAAGAAACGAGGGTGTGAGTGAGTGTGCGCAGGGCATCCTGACCCAGGAAGGGACGCAACTGGTAGATCAGGCGAACCTGATAAAACCCTCGTGCATATTCTCCTGCGGAAACCTGCGAGTTTCCTCTGCCAGCTGGCAAGTTTGAACACGTCCTCGCAGCTGCCCGGCTGCAAGAGTTCGTTCTGCTTTCGCTGCCGTCACCAAGCTCTTTGAGTCACCCTCAAAGCAACGGCGGGGAGGAGAAATACGTTAGAATCACAACTTCTCCTGATCGCTAACTTAGCACAGGCCTCGATTGCTAAGCAACTTTGTTGTCCCCCTGGAGCTGTTGGGACATGGTAAGCAGGCTGTGAGGTTCATGTAATCTCAAGCAGGGTACAAAACCTGGAGAATCTTCCTTTATAGCAGGGGTAGTCAACCTTTTTCTTCCTACCGCCCACTTTTGTATCTCTGTTAGTAGTAAAATTTTCTAACCGCCCACCGGTTCCACCGTCACAGTGATCGATAAAGTAGGGAAGCCAATTAAATTTAAAAAAAAGGAAAGTGCTTCAGTATCGGACAAAACCCCTCCCGCCCACCATGAAAGCTGGAACGCCCACTAGGGGGCGGTAGGGACCAGGTTGACTATTCCACTGCTTTATAGCAATGGCACGTGGACTTATACGCCACTTCTAACATCCGTCTCTAAGCGGTTTGCAGAGTCATCCTCTTGCCCCCAACCATCTGGGTCCTCACTTGACCCACCTCGGAAAGACGGAAGGCTGAGTCAACCGTGAGCCAGTCAGGATCCTACTTGGAGCCCCTCCCCTTTCCTTCCCACCTGCAGCACCGCAGCTCACCTGTCGTTGCTGGGGCGGCTTGGCCTGTTCCCAAAGGACGTCCTAAAGGGCATCAATATCCTTCATTTGTTCAGAAGGTGAATTCTGTGGAGACTCCGAAGCCTCTTAGGAAATAAATACTTCTGCTTCTTTGCAGCAAGGCCTGATAGCCGTTTTTATTAACCTCTTTCAAATTAGACTTTCTTTTGATTTAAAAAAAGGAGACACCAGACAGGTCTTTGTAGAGACTTTGGTAGCCTCAGCGACTATACCTGGAGCCTTTGCTCTGCTGAAACAAAATAACCGCATCCATTCGTTTTAGATTTTTACTTTCGATTTTTTGTTTTCATCCTGCTTTTTATTATTTTGTATAAATAAGGCAGAGAAAATGCCTCCTACTTCTTCCATCTCCTACTTACATCTACAGCAGGGGTGTCCAAATTTGGGGACTTTAAGACTTGTGGACTTCAACTCCCAGAATTCCCCAGCCAGCTGACTGCAGAATTCTGGGAGTTGAAGTCCACAAGTCTTTTAAGTTGAAGTCCACAAGCATGGCTGACTGGCTGGGGAATTCTGGGAGTTGAAGTCCACAACTCTTAAAAGTTCCCAAGTTTTGGACCCTCCTGATCTACAGCAATAACTCTGTGAAACGGGCTGGGCTGAATGAGAAGGCACCCACCCGACTTTCATGCCTAAGGCAGGACTAGAACTCACCGTCTCCTGGTGATTAGCCCAGGGTCAGCCAGCCTGCTTGCATGACTGGGGCAGGACTAGAACTCCCAGTCTCCTGGTTTCTAATCTGTTCCTTAAGCACTGTACCAAACTGGTTTATATCTTCATATTAAGCCAGGTTTTGGCAGGGTTTTTTTTCCCCTGGACCCCACCTTCCATGGCCTGCCTTCACATGATCATAACCCAAATGTAGCTGTAATCTCCCCCCCCCCCCCCCCCCCGTGCTAATCCATAAAGTAGAATACTGTAATTAAATAGAAAGATATCCCTGTTCAGACTTGGCTGGATTGGTCCCTTTCTCTCTCTCTCTCGCTCTCTCTCCTTTGCAGCTGCGAGTTGGTTTTCATTTTAGCTGATCCTTGTCTTTGATGTGCAGCGAGTCAGGTGCAAAATTAACCTCCCCAAGAACCCCCGAAGAACAAAAATGTTGTTTGTTTAGCAATTGACAGCATTCTAAATAAAGAATGCAACAGCGGCCGACATGAAAGTCGAGTTATTGCTCGGCTAGGCGAGAGCGAGCGCCTGGAATGGGTACCGTCTCAGATCGTGATGTAATACGAAATGAATTTATACTCTTTAATATTGCATGGGAATTACTGCGAGGAGAAACCTCCGGCAACTACAGCAGAAGGCAGCAGCAGGTCAAGAGCTCCAGTTGTGAGCTGGCCTGCACAACCACACCCAATTCCCAACCTCCCTTCACCAACCATATACAATACAATACAATAGCAGAGTTGGAAGGGACCTTGTCGGTCTTCTAGTCCAACCCCCTGCGTGGGCAGGAACCTTATACCATTTCAGACAAATGGCTATCTAACATCTTCTTCAAGACTTGCAGGGTTGGGGCATTCACAACTTCTGGAGGCAAGCTGTTCCAGAGGTTAATTGTTCTAACTGTCAGAAAATTTCTCCTCAGTTCTAAGTTGCTTCTCTCCTTGATTAGTTTCCACCCATTGCTTCTTGTCCTGCCCCCAGGTGCCTTGGAGAATAGTTTGACTCCCTCTTCTTTGTGGCACCCTCTGAGATATC
Source organism: Rhabdophis nuchalis (assembly GCA_039707465.1). Classification (NCBI taxonomy): domain Eukaryota; kingdom Metazoa; phylum Chordata; class Lepidosauria; order Squamata; family Natricidae; genus Rhabdophis; species Rhabdophis nuchalis. The sequence continues at coordinate 3,510,085 of CM077660.1, forward strand.
GGAACACTGCTATCATGTCTCCCCTGGTCCTTCTCTTCATCAAACTAGACATACCCAGTTCCTGCAACCGTTCTTCATATATATATAATTGCTGTGTACCTACCGTATTTCCCTGAAAATAAGACAGGCCCTTATTTTCTTTTGACCCCCGAAATAAGCGCTTGGCCTTATTTTCGGTGAGGTCTTATTATGATTATTATTTTTTCAGTCATTTTTTATTTATTTTGAAAAAAACACAAATAAGGCAGGCATATTCCAAAAAAAAGAACATAAGAAGCCATCTTCCATTACAAATTAGAAATCATAAAAATTATGTCAGTTAATCACAAAAATCCATACATTTCTTCCATATTAATTTTGCAATTATTATATCTCAACCTCAATTTAATTAATCCTTTTATATATAAAACCAGAAATATAGAATAGCATTCCACCAGCAAAAAACCATTTTCCCTTACAAATTACAAATCATGAAAGTTGTATCAGTTAATTACAAAAATCCATATATTTCTTCCATATCCATTTTTGCAATTATATCCCAACCTTAATTTAATTGATTATCTTTACATCCTTTTTATATGTAGAACAAAAGTATAAAATGGCATTGCACCAGTAAGACAAAAAAATAAAGATAAAAAGGAAAAATCGTCACTCTACAATATATCTTTAGAACAGGGGTCTCCAACCTTTGCAACTTTAAGCCTGAAGGACTTCAGCTGGCTGGAGAAGTCTGGGAGCTGAAGTCCTTCAGACTTAAAGTTGCAAAGGTTGGAGACCCCTGGCCCAGACCCTGACACTGACAGCTTTGCTGGCTGGAGAAGTCTGGGAGCTGAAGTCCTTCAGACTTAAAGTTGCAAAGGTTGGAGACCCCTGGCCCAGGCCCTGACACTGACAGCTTTGCTGGCTGGAGAAGTCTGGGAGCTGAAGTCCTTCAGACTTAAAGTTGCAAAGGTTGGAAACCCCTGGCCCAGGCCCTGACACTGACAGCTTTGCTGGCTGGAGAAGTCTGGGAGCTGAAGTCCTTCAGTCTTAAAGTTGCAAAGGTTGGAGACCCCTGAGTTAAGATGATCTCTGTGGTCCCTTCTCACTCACATTCAGTAATTTTTTAATGGTTTGATTCTAAGTAGTGCAGCTGCAATTTTCAGTACTTTGGAGAGCTCTTCTCCTGGTTTTTTTTAGTATTTATTTTTTATTATTGGAGTAAAACTGACCAAACGAAATCCTTATTAGGCATGATTATCTTGGATAGCTTTAATCTCACAGCTTCCTTCAAAATAAGTCCCCTGACTCTTCCCTTGTGGCTTAGATAGTGTCTCCAACGCAATGAACATGAATTTGGGTCAACTCCGGGAGATGTTGGAGAACAGGCGAGCCTGGTGGGCTAGGGAGTCGCAAAGACTCGGACGTGACTGAGCCCCTGGGCCACAGAAAACAACTCCTTCCTTGTAACGCGGGAGGGAATTTCTTGAGGTTTTGCTTCAGAACCATCTTGGGCAGGCAGAAATTAGTAACCCCAAATTCACTGTAACAACCTTGCTTTAGCAGACTGCCCTGGGAAAAACAGGTCTACCTACATTGTGCTCTTCCACAGGTGCCTCCCTTGTCCTTCCTAAGCACCAAAGGTGTGAACTCCATGAAATACACAATCCCATTCTGCTTTAAAAGACACCACTTCTCTCCAATCCGGACATGAGGTTTAATGGGCCTGGCGTTCAATTGGCATTAATTGGTTGCCTAGACCAGGGGTCTGCAAAGTTGGGCTCTTGTAAGACTGGTGGACTTCAACTCCCAGAATTCCCCAGCCAGCCTGGCTGGCTGGGGAATTCTGGGAGTTGAAGTCCACCAGTCTTACAAGAGCCAACTTTGCAGACCCCTGGTCTAGACGATGCAGGTTTTTAAGCCCACCTTGGGTTTCCCCCCACTAATTTTGTCCTTTCTTTGCAATTCATTAGAATGTCTGTAAGTTTGCCGCTTATGAGATCTCAGTAAGTAACATTATTGTTTAGCATTTTTATTGCCGCACCTTTGCTTGGAATACAGTGAACACGTGCTGACCGTGGCTTGCGACATAGGCAGGCGTGCATGGATCATGTCAAGAGCATGAAGTTTGCCTCCTGTATAAAATAAATACCCGAATAAAAGATTCAGTAGACCAAGTGGCCAACTCGTGGAATGATGGCTTCCCTGAAGGGCTGGCACGCCCATCTTTTGGGAACAACTAAATTCAACCAGGATACTTTTTATGCTTGCACGAAATGTAAGAGGCTTCCCTTGTCCAAATTAGGTCGCTCCCAAAAGTTACGCATTTGAACTGGGTTTGATCCCAAATAAGCCTTGCCTAGGTTCCCAAGGGTTCAGATTTGACGTTGAATTACACCATCGTCTTTCTTCTCCTGTTTGGTTTAATTTTGACGTTTTTAATTCCCTCGCTCGTGTTATTTCCCCCCAAAGTGGCTCTTCCCAGCCACAGCACGCAGCCAGTTCAGAGGCTTTCTAATATCTTTAGGAGACTGTTTATTTAATGACAGGCAATCCACATTCCTAGAGATTAGACTCTGTGAAATGCCAAGGGTGAGCTTGACTACTTCTGCATGCTCATTCATAAGCAGGAAGGTAATTGCTAATGTGTGGACCGATCTGGCTTTTAGAGGAAGCGGCTTTACAAAGAGCACTGAACAAGGGGTTAGGACTAGCGAGTCACAAGAAATTAAAAGGGCTAAGACAAGACAACGAAAGGGAAACGGGACGAGATCTAATTTGCACCACGATCATTAACTTTTTTTTTTTTTTGCCATATTCTTCCTGACTTCTGCCGCACCCATCAAACTGTTTTGTTCATTAATCCCACCCCTCAATTTTGGAAGGCCTCGTCAGCTTCATCCAAGGGTGACTTTGGGAGGGGGTCTCTGAGCTTTTGTTACCCAAACCAGGGTTGCTCCCCAACCTCAGAATTCTTCAGCCAGACGTGGAAGTCGAAGTCTACAAGTCTTAAAAGTTACCAAGCTTGGAGACTCCTGATTTAAGTCAACCTTTCACCCTTGCTATCTTTTGGGGGTGGATGGGGATGGGAGGGTAAGGGAGAGTTTCTCTTTTGGGGCCACCTTGAGATCTAGAAACCCCTTTGTAGAAAAAGCACATTTAAATGCACAGAACAAAAGAGTGAAAATAAAGTGACCATCTCCAATTTGTGGACCTCCAATCTAGAGGAGCCAATCGTAGGATTCTTCTAATTGCTGGGCACAGATGGCATCGTCACCCTGATATTAAACGGTCTTCCTAAGCAAACCGCGTCCTGGTTCTCCAGTTACAGCCTCTACACCTGCAGCGGCCGATCCTTTTCAATTTTCAATTTCAATTTATTTTGATTTGTATACCGCGCCTATCTCCATCGAGATGGACCCAGGGCACAATAAATAACACTAATACAATAATACAATTAAAAAGAATTAAATTAAGAGCCTGTGCTAAAATTCCCTCCATCTTCTTCTTTCCATCTTCTCACAATCAAGCTTTCCTTTTCACCAATTGTTCTTGGTCACAGACAGTTAATAGCATCCATTTTCAACATGTCCCGGTCATCCCCATTTAAATTTCTAAAATGCTCCCTCCCTGCTCGCTTTTACCCCGGCATACATTTTTATTCATTGTTATCCTTTCTCCTGGAAGTTGTTTCCCATTCCCCATTTCCAAAGGGTTTACATTCTCCCCCCGCCCGCCCGCTCTGAACAGCCGATGCGTACTTTTATCCAACGTTGCATTTTTTGCTAACAAAATTTCAGCCAATCGTTTATGGGAGGCTGGCACTAAGGATTGAAACTGCATGGTATGTTTTTGATTTGTGGTGGTTTTCAGCATGATGGAGATTGTTTGGGGTTGGATGGGATATAATGCTTGGCCAAAAGGCAGAATCCGAAGGAGCATGAAATGCCTTTCCCAGGGAGTCCATACGCCGTTTTTTTATGGAGAGGAATGAAGTGTGCCTAAAGCGAATGAATTGTACAAAAGGAAGGAAAGAGGAACAGATGGAAAGAAGGAGCAGAGGAAGGGACAGCTGAGGGGGCTGGAAGCGTCAGTGAGGAAACCAAGGGTGTTAGGAGGAGGAAGAAGTCGAGGGAAGAGTAGAATATTTAGTTTAATGGAACAGACGAGGCCTTCGACTTCTAGACATAATTCACTTTTAAAGCCCTTGGTGGCTCTCGGCGGAGACAGCCTTCTTCCCAAGACACCCAGCGGGTCGGTCGGTTCCAACACAGGTAATCCTCGACTTATCGTCGTTCACTTAGTGACTTCACAGTTGCCACGGCCTTGAAAAAGGCGATTTGTGGCCGTATTTCAAAGTTGCACGGTGCAACCTCTCCATGGTCATGTGATCGGAATTGGGACCCTTGGCAGCTGGCTCATCCATGATTGATGTAGTTCTCCCTCCCTCCCTCCCTCCCTCCCTCCCTCCCTCTTTTCCAAAGATTGGTTATTCCTTCAAACTTGGGGGTCAGATTTCTGGGACTTCTCCTCTATTTAATTACAGGTAGTCCTCAACTCAACGACCGTTTATTTAACGGTTTAACGTTATGATGGCTTCGGGGGGGGGGGGGGAATATCTAGCTCCAAGTTATGACCATTGCAACCCACCAGTACCACCACCACCACACACACCTGCGTGTGATCAGGAATTCGGTCGCTTGGCAAGCTTGATGGTCACGGTGACAGTCCCCCGCTGGCTTCCAACAAGCAACCCGATTGACTTAACAACCATGCAGTGTATTTAGTGACCATGGGGATTCACTTAACGGCCGTGGGTATACATGGTTGTAAAATGGAGTCGGGTCATATGACGACCCGCTTAACGGCTGCAGCACTCAGTGGCTGAAATTCGGGTCCCAATTGCCGTAAGTTGAGGACTATCTATAACTGGGTTTTTGAATGCTTTGATTCCCACAATGCGACACCACTGTGTTGTTTGGTTTTTTTATTTGATGGATTATAATTAATAAGGTTCTACCTAATTGATTAGTAGCGTAGTGTAACGAAGCCACAGTATCCCATGTAAGCCTGGACACCCCTTTTAAAGTCTTTGGGGAAGTCCCGTCACATGTCTTTGGAGAAGCCAAGCCAGACTTGGATGTTGTGGGGAAGTTTTGCAAACACTTTCTCAACTTCTGAAACGCTGCCCCTCTTCCTCCTAGTTCGTCTTTGTTCGAGTTCTCAGGGTAATTTTGAAAGTTAGTGAGGCAAGAGCCGTTTAAGAAAGCTAAGTGGTTGGTTGCAAAGGCATTTTGTCGGATGAGAAAACGAAATGTTTTCAAGGAACACCCCCCCCCCCCCCAAGAAAGTCCAGTTGCCTTTTGGAAAAGCACCTTTCATGACCTGGATGATTGAGACTCTCCACAGACACTTGCGCGTGTCACCTGCCCTCCGTCCTTATGGCCAAATTCAGAGACACACACCAAAAAAGGTTGGGAGCTTTACAAATAGAGTTGAACGCAGCACCGTTTCATCAGGCTGGATTTTAGATCAAAATGAGAAATGGGTCTTACATGCCATGTTATGCATCTCGCTTTACTTCACGATGTAACCTTGCATCAGTGTATATAATGGGTGGGAAATACTACCAGTAATTGCCAGCCTGGGTTAATGATTCCTTCCAGGGCTCCAGCTGTCTAACTCAATCCTTGTGAGAAAATGGGCGTTAGCCTTTCGGGAGTAAAATCTATGTCACCTTTTCCATCGCAGGTTCCATTGCAGCTCATAGAAAGCGTGGAGTGCCGGGATATTTTCCAGCTTCACTTGACTTGCAAAGATTGCAAAGTGATCAGGTGTGTACGCTCCCTGCCCAACACAGTCCAGTATTTCATGTTAGTTAATGCAAGGGTGGCCTCGCCTCCCTTTTAAAATAAACACAACTGCCTTTTGAATCATTACGAATTATGCTTTAACAGCACCAGCAAAATACTGGCAGAATAATCTGAATAAAATACAGTGATCCCTCGTTTTTCGCGGTTAATGGGGACCGGAACCTTCCGCGAAAACTGAAAAACTGCGAAGTAGGATTCGCACCGGAAACTTGTGTTGGTGGACATCGTTTAAAGCAAGCACTAGGGGGCGCTTGCTTCCTACCGATGCATTTTTTTTCTATTCTGTATTTTTGAAAAACCCGCGAAGCACTGACGCCGCGAAAAACGAGGGATCACTGTAGTTTTAATTTATCAGCGGATGGCATTGGGATGTCAGCAATAATGGCTCTTTATTTATCCAGCCTTTATTTAAAAGTTGCCAAGTTTGGGAGACCCCTGACCTTCCAGAAAAATCAGTGTGCAGGTCATAATGAATGAGCTTTTAACATCACCAGCAAAATACTGGCAGAATAATCTCCAAAGTTTTAATTTATCAGCAGATGGCATTGGGATGTCAGAAATAATGGCTCTTTATTTATCCAGCCTTTATTTATTTGTTAAGTTTATCTGCCAGCGTGTCTGGGGAATTCTGGGGGAATTCTGGAAGTTGGAGTCCCCAAGTCTTAAAAGTTGCCAAGTTTGGGAGACCCCTGACCTTCCAGAAAAATCAGTGTGCAGATCAACCATGTTATTTTAGAGTTGGGTTTTAAATTAATTGTCTCCTCTTTTAGCACGGGTGAAATGATTTAATTGTAGTTTTAAATTAATTTTTATATAATTTTGTATTGCTGTATTTTTGGATTTTAAGTTCCTGTGCGCCACCCTGAGTCCCTTTTGGGAGATAGGGCGGGATAGAAGTCTAATAAATGAAATGAAATAATGAACAGCCCGTGATTACTTTTTAAAACAAGTTCTGCCTAAAGGTTAAGCCTCAATAGATAAATTTCCTTCTGCTCTGCTGTGACCTTAGCCCCTCACTTCATCCGTCAGCTGTTAAAACGTTCCTTGCCTTGTATTGGCTTTTACCTGGGTTTTTATTTTTATTTTTGGCAGGTGCCAGTTCTCGACTTTTGAGCAGTGTCAAGAGTGGCTGAAGCGGCTGAACAACGCCATCCGCCCCCCCTCAAAGATCGAGGACGTTTTCTCCTTCGCTTACCATGCCTGGTGCATGGAGGTGTACGCCAGCGAGAAGGAGCAACATGGCGATTTGTGCCGCCCAGGTACGATGGGTCTCTTTGGCTGGGACTAGGACTGGTTTATTGGGTTTTTTTGCCATAACCATTACCTGGTACATTAGAGGCAGTCTTCCAAGTTACAACCATTTCCTTTAGCGACCATTCAAAGCTACAACCATGCCAATGTAAGGTTTGAAAATACATTGAGACCCATAGAAAACGTTCAAGTCACAATGAGCCAAATAAGAGACTTAAACTAGAAAAACAGTCTTAAAGGGGTCTTAAAGGGGTCATGGATGAACATCTCTGCTTTACGGAGCATTGCGTTTGCTCTGAGGCAGGATTAATAAGCTTTTCGAAGTTCTGAGTAGACTCTGGAACGAAGAGGACTTGAGGAATGCTCTGCTGTTGTTCAGCCATCTCCCTCTGCAAACATATCCATGGTCTCTGCTTGCTTCTCGCTCTTCTTCCATTATCTAGGGGAGCACGTCACGTCGAGATTCAAAAACGAAGTGGAACGGATGGGTTTTGACATGAACAATGCCTGGCGGATCTCCAACATCAATGAGAAGTACAAGTAAGCCCTTTAGATGATCCACAAAGGCTTTTTTTTTTATACCCCCCTCAGAAAACCATCTGCACTCGTCAAAGCCCAACATTTCTGGGCATTTCAGCTCTACGTGGCCCTGGCTGCGATCGCCTGCCAATGCGGCTAATCATTCGAAGCAACTTGACATTTGGGGAACAGCTTTCATGCCTCCAAAAGCAGATCGAAGGAACCCGGCGTTCCATTGTCGATGTTCCGTCGAGCTTTTCTAAGCTAATCAGTGAAAAGATGGAGGCAGCTATATCGCTCTCTTCTTTCTGGTCTCAAACAGCTTGACTTTTGACACCAGCTACATCGCACGTGTCCGCCTTTGGCTTTAAGCCGTCCCGTGAGTTATGCCGTAGCCAGTTCTCTTCCAATAAATTCTAGCTCGGAAGCTGTTATTGCACCACAGTGAGAAAACAGTCATGCTCGCTGATTTCCCCAAATGGAAGCTGCCTGCCGAGATTGAGGAAGTGAAGCTATGAAGACTCCGGAATAGGAAAGAAAAGTTTTTTTTAATTTATTTATCATCTATTGAGAAAGAGCCAGTTTGGTCTAGTGCAGGGGTCACCAACCTTTGCAACTTTAAGTCTGAAGGACTTCAGTTCCTAGAATTCTCCAGCCAGCTCTGCTGGCTGGAGAATTCTGGGAGCTGAAGTCCTTCAGACTTAAAGTTGCAAAGGTTGGGGACCCCTGGTCTAGTGGTTAAGACACCAGGCTAGAAACTAGGAAACCGTGAATTCGAGTCCTACCTTAGGCGTGAAAGCTGGGGGGTTTGACTGGACCAATCACACCTTTGCCGTGAAAGGTGGGTGACTTTGGGCTAAACATCAAGAGGCTGAGTTCTAGTCCTGCATGAAAGCCCACTGGGTGACTTTAGGCCCCGTCAGAGTCAGTCCTATCCATTTCGGAGAGGTGGTGGTGGTTGTGGAGAAAATAGGAGAAGGTAGTTGGGAGTTATTTATTAAAATAATAAAGGTGAGAAAGAAAAAAAAAAATAGTTTTACAAACTTGGATCCTGCAGCTCTGCCCTCTGACGCAGGGTAGCAAGTTGTATGTTGTGTGTCATTTACCGAGATGCCTCTTCCCAAAGCTGTCACATTTCCCTCTTTTGCTTCCGAATTTCGAGTGGTGCAAATTTAGCCTTAAAAAAAATAAAAGCACTTGCTGGGGGAACCAGCAAGGGTCCATGCCAGGGGTGGGTTCCTGCCAGTTCTAGCCTCTTCTATAGAAGAGGTTCCACCAATCTACAGTGTGTTGAGAACCGGTTCCAGCTCCCTCCGTCCGCCCGTCCACCTTCTTCCAGAGGAAGAGCGAGAGGAGGAATTCTGGGAGTTGAAGTCCACAAGTCTTCAAGCGGTCAAGTTTGAACACCCCTGGGGTTTTTTCCCCTAAAGGGTGAGGGGTGTTACAAGGGTCTTGGAATTTGACAGCTTTAAGTCTTGGGTGCTTCAAATGCCAGAGTTCCTGAGCCAACATGACTGGAGGAGGAATTCTGGGAGTTGAAGTCCACAAGTCTTCAAGCGGTCAAGTTTGAACACCCCTGGGGTTTTTTTCCCCTAAAGGGTGAGGGGTGCCAGGGTCTTGTCACTCGACAGCCTTAAGACTTGGGTGCTTCAAATGCCAGAGTTCCTGAACCAACATTTTGGTTGCTAAGCAAGAGCGTTGTTAAGTGAGTTTCCCCGCATTTTACAAGTTGGCCATGCCCACCCAGTCGCATGACCGCCAAGCCACTCCCAGCCGGTCACATGGCCCGCAAGCCACTCCCACAAAGCAGGCCACACCCACAGAAGAGGTTCTAAAAAAAATTTGAAACCCACCGCTGGCCCAGGCCCTCTCTTATACAGCCGTTTGCGCATGTAGTGTGTTTATATTTGAAACGGATCGCTGTGACTTAAAAGCCTAACGGGAATAAAACTTTATTTCATCTGTTGGGGATGTGTGTGTGTGACACACACACAACGTGGCTGAACCAGATTGTCCATTTCCTACAAAGGTCCAATCTGAACAGCGAAGGATTTGAACAAGCCTCTCTTGCTTTAGCCCCAAAAAAACGGAGTTTAGCCACCCCAAAACGGAGTTGGAGAAAGCCGCTTGGTTTTCCCGTGCAGCTGCCCTTTCCTTGTGGCTGTTTCACGTGTGCAGCGAGGTGGAAGGAGAGGCAGGCAGGCAGGATGTGCCTGCCCACACGTGGCTCCTCTCTTCCCTTCCACGCAGGCTCTGCAGCAGCTACCCTCAAGAACTCATCGTGCCTGTCTGGATAACGGACAAAGAGCTGGAAAGCGTGGCCAATTTCCGATCTTGGAAACGCATCCCTGTGGTGGTTTACAGGTCAGGCCTTCCCGGAGGCGTCTTTCTGGCATCTTAAAGGGGGGGGGGGGGTTGCTATTTTTTTGAGGGCCGGTTTGCGGGATCCCAGGGCCGGATCTCGGAGGGGCTTCTGGAAGGGGCCTTTTGCTGTCCAAGTGAACCTCCTTTGAGCGTGAGAAGGGAGAGGATTGATACAGGTAGTCCTTGGCTTAACGACCGTTCGTTTAGTGACCGAAGTTACAACGGCATCGGAAAAAAGCGACCGATGGTCGATTTTTTTGGGGGGGGGGGGGCCTTAAGACCGTTGCAGCATTCCTCGGACAAGGGATCAAAATTTGGCTCCTTGGCAACTGGTTCAGATTTAAGACAGCTGCAGTGTCCAAAGGTACATTAGTGTACATTTAAAATGACAATAAGGTTTCTATTCTATGTTCTATTCTCTCCTCTATTCTATTCTATTCTCTCCTTCCTTCTTTCCTATATTCTATTCTATTCTCTTCTCTATTCTATTCTATTCTATTCTCTCCTTTCTATTCTCTCCTTCCTTCTTTCCTTTATTCTATTCTATTCTCTATTCTATTCTCTCCTCTATTCTATTCTATTCTCTCCTTCCTTCTTTCCTATATTCTATTCTATTCTCTCCTCTATTCTATTCTATTCTCTCCTTCCTTCTTTCCTATATTCTATTCTCTTCTCTATTCTATTCTATTCTCTCCTTCTTTCTATTCTCTCCTTCCTTCTTTCCTTTATTCTATTCTATTCTCTATTCTATTCTCTCCTCTATTCTATTCTATTCTCTCCTTCCTTCTTTCCTATATTCTATTCTATTCTATTCTCTCCTCTATTCTATTCTATTCTCTCATTCCTTCTTTCCTTTATTCTATTCTATTCTCCATTCTATTCTCTCCTCTATTCTATTCTATTCTCTCCTTCCTTCTTTCCTATATTCTATTCTATTCTCTCCTCTATTCTATTCTATTCTATTCTCTCCTTTCTATTCTATTCTCTCCTTCTTTCTTTCCTTTATTCTATTCTATTCTCTATTCTATTCTCTCCTCTATTCCATTCTATTCTCTCCTTCCTTCTTTATTCTATTCTATTCTATTTCCTTTATTCTATTCTCTATTCTATTCTCTCCTTCCTTCCTTCTCTATTCTATTCTATTCTATTCTATTCTATTCTATTCAATGAATCAGTGGAACTACTTGCCTCCAGAAGTTGTGAATGACCCAACACTGGAAGTCTTTAAGAAGATGTTGGATAGCCATTGGTCTGAAACGGTATAGGGTTTTCTGCCTAGGCAGGGGGTTGGACTAGATGACCTCCAAGGTCCCTTCCAACTCTGCTATTGTATTGTACTACCTAGAGCAGAAGTCCGCAAGGGATCATTCTAATGTTTCTGGGGTCTCATTTGCCCAGGAAGGGACTGACACTGGACTTTCGCAGGTTAGCCAAACTCTAGATGAGTCCCTCGCTGGTTTCTCTCGTTTTTGAACAAAAGGCAGGTCCAAACCGCTGACGTGGCTACTCAGCATTGACCCGGCGACTGTCGGCTGACCTCGAGTTCTAGATAGCTCTGGGTTATTTCTCTGCAAACGCTGATTCAGTCTTTAGTTTTTGCTTTTCTTTCTCTTCGCATACTTTTAAAACGTTTGATGGGCGGGCTGTTCATTGGTAGTTTTTTCCACCCTCAAACTCAGATCCTCCTAAGTATTCAGATCTATCTAAGCAGCGTATCCCTTCACCAGCGTCCATAAAGCCTGTTTAAATCTCAGCGGACGTTAGTCCACGGTGGCCAATATTGAGAGAGTGGTTCCTTCACAGGCCATCATGTTAAATAGACAAGCTAAACTGCCTCCTGCTTTCTTCAGAAAGCTTCCTAAGGCTCTTAAGTCAGTGGTCCCCAACTTTCTGGCTTTTCCTTCGGCGAGGGAGCGGAGGGGTGGATGATTCCACACGAGGAGCGGCCACGCGAGCGCAGATCTCAATTTGCACGAGCCACGCATATGCCCACCTGCCACTTGCGCAAACGGAGCTGCACACACTCGCTCTTCTGCCACTTCTGCAGCCCAGTTGAAGTCCCATCAGCCGTTAACGCACACGGAGGGGGCTACGGCCTGGAGGCTGGGGGACCCCTGCTCTTAAGTCCTTGTTTGTCCTCTGTGGCAGTTAGTTCCTGTTACTTGCACGTGTGACCTGCAGTTAATTCCTGTTACAATGGTGCTGGGTTGGTTTTTTGTTTCCAATGCAGGCACCAGAACAACGGGGCGGTCATTTCTCGCTGCGGGCAGCCCGAGGTCAGCTGGTGGGGCTGGAGAAACGCCGACGACGAGCACCTTGTCCAGTCGGTGGCCAAAGCCTGCGCCTCCGATTCCAAGACGAGCAGCGGTAAACTGGTGAATGGGAACTGCTCGCGAGAGTTCTCCAATGGGGGAGACTTCTCCGACGCGGAGTTTGGTAAGCTCAACTTGGTAACCTCACCTTGTGTCCAAAAGGTTGTCCGTCTACGCAACGCAAAGGGCCAACATCCACTGAGGTCAGCCTTCCCAGGTAGGCCAGGCAGGAAGCAGGACCCGAGGAGCTATTTGGCAATAGCACTTTAGACTTATAGACCGCTTCACAGTGCTTTCCGCCCCTCTCTAAGCGGTTTACAGAGTCAGCATTTGCTCCCAACCATCTGGGTCCTGGTTTTACCCACCTCAGAAAGGTGGAAGGCTGAGTTAACTTTGAGCCGGTGAGAATCGAACTGCTGGCAGTCAGCAGAAGTTAGCCTGCAATACCTCATTCTGACCACTGTGCCACCACGGTTCTCTCTTTCTACTTGATTTTAAAGCAGCCTGAAGAGAATCTTGCAAGTGGGAAGGTACAAATCTCCCACCATCTCATTTGACAACTAGATAAACTAGAGAGGTTTCTGTCAAATTGGCCTGCTGTACATCCATCGGGACTGCTGCTCTCCTTGTTGTGCTCACTATGAATTCTGGAAATAGCAGCTCTTGCACATCTGGACGACTCCAGGTTGATACTGTTAGGGGTAAAAAACACCCCCGTTGGAAAATAAAACAAGCGGAATAGTGCAATATACCGGACAGCAAGAGATACGTTGCTTAAAAAAAGCACACAATAACTATCAAACACTGATAGTAGAAAAAATAAAAAGTCTTTACTTTTGTAGTAACTAAAATGCTTCTTCCAAACAGTGATACTAACTCCTCTAACAATAAACAGTCCTTCACCAAAACACACAGTTATCTTACAGTCAGTCAAAACAATAATTCTTCTTCCGTCTTCAGTTTCAGCTCCTCCCTCAGTGGCATTCAGGAAGCAATGGAAAGCAAAAAAGGGAATGAGCTGTGTTTCCAGCTGCCTTTTATGGTTGAGCTGGGAAGCACAGCCAATCAGATTCCACATAGTCCTTAAAGTTACATATTACTCTTTAAGAATCCTGGCTTATATATATTGTCAACCCAACATTAGGATGACTATGCTAACAGATATAAAGCAGTGTAAAATTTTTAAATTGGAAGGACTTCAATTCCCAGTATTCCCCAGCCAGGCATGGGTGGACTTCAACTCCCAGAATCTCCTAGCCAGCCAATTCTGGGAATTGAAGTCTACCCATCTTAAAGTAGCTGAGATGGAGGAACACTGATAAAATGGGTGAGCGTTAGGGAGAAAGAGGCCCCTTTGTGCTAGCTACTTTGCCATTGTCTCTCTTATTTTGCCTCTTCCTTCCCCAGATTCTTCCATTTCCAATGCTTCCGGAGCAGAAAGCTTAGCCATCCAGCCTCAGAAGCTTTTGATCTTAGATGCCCGCTCCTACACAGCCGCAGTTGCCAATAGAGCCAAAGGAGGGGGCTGCGAATGTCCAGGTAGGGCTTAAGGTTAAATTCCTCTCTAGGCGTTCATGCATTTATACCAGGGGTAGTCAACCTTTTTATACCCGCTTTTCTATCTCTTGTTAGTAGTAAACTTTTCTAACCGCCCACCGGTTCCACAGTCAAGGTGATTGATAAAGTAGGGAAGTCAATTAAAAAAGGGAAGTGCTTCAGTATCGGACAAAACCCCTACCGCCCAACATGAAAGCTGGAACGCCCACTAGGGGGCGGCAGGGACCAGGTTGACTACCACTGATTTATATGCTTAAGGAGGCAGAAATCATGTCCGGACTCAGCCCTGCCGGCTTCAGAAAGGTAGGAAGGTCAGGAAGAAGGACAATGCGGTAAAAATGTTGAGGATCTACCCTGCCTGTCTTCTCCTCCCCCCCCCCCCCCCGTTGATGCCAGAGAGGGCAGAGCTATGATCCTCTTCAACTGGCAGCTGCCATGCTGACCCTGTAGCCATTACTTCCTGTTCTGCCCCCACAGATGGACACACAAGCGTGGCTGCTTGCCACTATCTCCTTGGCTGCTTGCCACTATCTCCTTGACTGCGAGCCCTAACTCACGTTACAAAGACAGACAGACAGAGAATTGTAGACTCGAATGACCAAAGAGCTCCAATGATGAGTTGTAACCTTTGTTTCCTGCAAATGATCCCTCCCAAAGCCTTCCTTATAAGCTCTCTTGGGAGGGGCCACTCAACAACCAGCTGGTGCTCATCAGGGCTTACGAGCTTGCCTCTTACGTAACTGTTGCCTCCTTTTCTCAGCCCTGCGTAATCTAGCATCGGGACAAGTTGCCCCTGATCCTCCCCACTGCTCCATGACCCAGGCGCCTCCTGGTGGCCAACCAGGTTCTCCGCTTCCTCAAGGTCTTCCTCCTCCTCCTCCTCCAGGGCAGACTCATAGGACTCTTCACTAGAAGAGTCCATCAGCAGCTCATCCGGTGCCGGCTGGGCCACAACACTTCCCCCTTGTTATTTTGCTCTCACAGGCCCAGCGAAAGGCATCCCAAGTCCATTTGCTGTCAGTCGGAAAGATTGGATTTACCTGAATCGCTTTCTCTTTCTGCTTTTGAACAGAGTATTATCCCAACTGTGAAGTGGTGTTCATGGGGATGGCCAACATCCATTCCATCCGGAAGAGTTTCCAGTCGCTGAGGCTGCTCTGCACACAGATGCCGGACCCGGGAAAGTAAGCGGCCCCTCTCCTCCCTCCTCCCCTTAGGCCAGGGGTCTCAAACTCAATTTACCTGGGGGCCGCTGGAGGCAGAGTCTGGGTGAGGCTGGGCCGCAGAAGGGATTCCACAGAGGTCCACTCCCCCTGCGGGCTGCACTAATATTATACTTTCATATCACGGTGGGGGCCACAAGATACCGTCCTGCGGGCCGCAATTGGCCCGCGGGCCACGAGAATGAGACCTCTGCCTTAGACCAAGGGCCTCCATTCTTGGCCACTGTAAGGTCTGTGGACTTCAACTCCCAGAATGGCCCCACCAGGGGAATTCTGGGAGTCGAAGTTCTCGACATCAGACCACAATTGAGCTGGAAATTGCCGTTGCTAAGCTGGAGAGTTGCTGAGTCAGTTTTGGCCCCACATTCCGACCTTTCTTGCCACGGTTCTTAAGTGATGCCCCGAGGTTGTTAAGCGAATCTCGCTCTCCCCGTTGACTTTGCTTGTCAGAGAGACGCACGAGGGGATCCCATGGCCCCCGGGACGCTGCGGCCGTCATAACTACGAATCGGTGGCCAACCGTCTGAATTTTGATCACCTCACCAGGACGATGCTGCAGGGGGTCGATAATCCTGAAAAAGGTCCCTTATTCCAGTGTTGTCGTAACTTGGAATGGTCGCTAAACAAACTTGTAAATTGAGGACTGCCTCTAAACATTTTCACCCCTCGTGCTTCTCTATCCCAGCCTCCGTTGCCCCCTGCACTGATCCAAGCCGAGCAGCGACCCCCATTCAAGGAAAGCCCCCTCCGCGTGCGTTAACGGCCGATGGGGCTTCAACTGGTCCAGAATGCGGCCGCGCAGGTTATCATGGGGGCACCTAGGTGCTCCCATGTTACACCCCTTTAAAGCGGCGGGCACTGGTTGCCGGTTGTTTTCCGGGTGCGATTCAAGGTGCTAATTATGACCTTCAAAGCGCTCCATGGCTTAGGCCCAGGGGACTTGCGAGACCACCGACTGCCACCGGTAGCCTCCCACCGTCCAGTACGATCCCACAGAGTCGGCTTCCTCAGGGTGCCGTCAGCCAGACAGTGTCGGGAGTGCCTTCCCTTTGGAATGAGCTGCCCCCCCCCCCCCCCCCCCGGAGCTTCGCATAATTCACTACCCCCCGTCCTTCCGGCGTGCCCTAAAAAGCTGGCTTTTCCAGCAAGCCGGCCTGGCCGGAACAAAACAACGCATTAATTTAAATTCCAATTTTAATTTTATTTTATAATGTCTATTAATTTATTGCTTATTGGATTTTTTTTAAATTTAATATTTTTCTAACTTTTGTACTCTATGTCTCTTAAGTTGTATGCCGCCCTGAGTCCTTTGGGAGAAGGGCGGCCTATAAATCCAATAAATTTAAATTAAATCTAAAAGTCAGGTTGCCCTCTTGTCTGCCTCTGCAGCTGGCTGTCGGCTCTGGAGAGCACCAAGTGGCTCCAGCATCTCTCGGTGCTTCTGAAATCAGCCCTGTTGGTGGTTCACGCGGTGGACAGAGACCAGCGGCCTGTCTTGGTGCACTGCTCCGATGGCTGGGATCGGACCCCGCAGATCGTGGCTCTGTCCAAGCTGCTGCTGGATCCGTATTACCGGACCATTGAGGTTTGTCAGGGGTCTAGATCGGCTTTGGGTTGAGAAGAGGACTTTGAGCTAGAACGCTTTTGGTGATGCTCACTGGAAGAAGAAGGGAAGGCAGACCGAGGAGGCCTTTCAAGAGTATCGGGAGACACAAAGTCGTGTCCTAGGATGGGCAAAGCAGGTGGAGCCCAGAAGGGACAGGTTAATTTTGGGGCAGGCCAAGTGACAGTGATATATTTCAGACCTAACCAGAAGTGATTCTCTCTCTCTCTCTCTCTCACACACACACACACACACAGCCTTCCTTCTTGCACTAATAAAGCAACCTTGATGCGTTGACACTTCCCCAGGGGTGTCGTGGCGATTTGATTCCACCTAGATCAGGGGTGTCCAACCTTGACCAGTGCAAGACCCGTGGACTTCGGCTCCCAGAGTTCTCCAGCCAGCAGAGTCCACAGGTCTTTAAAAATTGCAAAGATCTGACCCTCCCCGATGTACATTGTCAAGGGCCACGGTTGTCTCCGAGTGTCTTCTTCTACAGTGGATCCAGGAGCTCAAGAGAGGATGGGCTTGTTTTCCCGCAGGGTTTCCAAGTGCTGGTGGAGATGGAATGGCTGGACTTCGGGCATAAGTTTGCAGACCGCTGCGGCCACGGCGAGAACTCGGATGACCTCAACGAACGCTGCCCCGTCTTTCTGCAGTGGCTCGACTGCGTCCATCAGCTCCAGAGGCAGTTCCCCTGCTCCTTTGAGTTTAACGAAGCATTCCTTGTAAGGGATTATCCCCCCCCCCGCCCCCCCACAGATAATTCCCACAACAACAGTTTTAATGTATTGAGTCTACACAATCTGGCTGCATGTCCAGATCCTACCTTGGAGTAAAAGGAGGGTTCTGCTCATTTCTGGCTCTGCTGTTTATTCTGGGAAAAATTGCCATTCTCAGGCTCTTAATCTTTGGCACAGTCTGTTGTGGGTTGTACATTGTGTAAGAGGAAGCTGCACCCTCTTTTGTTGGCAAACATTTTGCAACTTGTGTGGGTTCCTTTGAGATCTCCCCCCAGCAAAAGAACAGTTAAAACGGCCAATTCCTTGCAAATTCTGAGGCAAAGTTCCAAGCAGAAAAAACTAGCATCCAGTTCTCAAAAACAGTTTGAATTTTCACAATTCTTTGTGTTCGGCTCCCAGGGAGACATTTTCAGTTGAATAATTTATCATCCAGGAATATTCTTAGTGCTCCAAGCGATAAGTGATAAGATCTATTCAGCTGCAGTTTTGGTGTAGGGCCAATCCCTGTTCAGTAGGACATTTGTAAATTTGTGGGTGTTGTGTACCAATTTCTAACGCAAACTACCAGAATGAGGCTCATCTTAAAAACAAGGATAACATTCCATGGATTTTTGTATCTTCCATCATCATGGATGATTAGGGGACTGGAGGCTAAAACATATGAAGAACGGTTGCAGGAACTGGGTATGTCTAGTTTGATGAAGAGAAGGACCAGGGGAGACATGATTGCAGTGTTCCGATATCTCAGGGCCTGCCACAAAGAAGAGGGAGTCAAACTATTCTCCAAGGCACCTGGGGGCAGGACAAGAAGTAATGGGTAGAAACTAATCAAGGAGAGAAGCAACTTAGAACTAAGGAGAAATTTCCTGACAGTTAGAACAATTAACCTCTGGAACAGCTTGCCTCCAGAAGTTGTGAATGCTCCAACACTGGAAATCTTTAAGAAGATGTTAGATAGCCATTTGTCTGAAATGGTAGAAGGATCCTGCCCACGCAGGGGATTGGACTAGAAGACCTACAAGGTCCCTTCCAACTCTGCTATTATAAGTTGTAAGTTGGGTCATTTAAGGAATTATTCTTTTTTTTTTTTTAATCGTATTTTTCAACCACCTCTTGGACAGGAATTAGATCATCGTAGTTAATAGTGCATGGCGTGTTTTTCTTCCTTTGTCCTTCCTTGAACATTTTTTAAAAGTTCACTTCATCAAAGATGGGTGGCGGCCAAGGGTTGAATCGATTCATGTGTGTGTCGTTCCAGACCGTGATGGGCTCCAGGTGAACAAGATATAATATGTTATCTCTGCCAGCCCAGGTCCCAGGACTCTTCCTTTCTCGTAGGTCAAGCTGGTGCAACACACCTACTCCTGCCTCTTTGGTACATTCCTGTGCAACAACGCGAAGGAGAGAGGCGAGAAGCACACCCAAGAAAGGACCTGCTCAGTGTGGTCCCTGCTGCGGGGGGGAAACAAGGCCTTCAAAAACCTGCTTTACTCCTCCCAGTCGGAATCTGTATGTACTGGTTTTTATTCAGTTTTTTTCTTCCAAGGGACCTAAGCGCCCCTCCTCCTTTTCCTTGTTTGACTCCCACAATTGCCCTGTGAAGCAGAGGATGCAGGTAGCTGTCAGTTCACACACACACACAATTTGAATTTGAATTTATTTAGATTTATAGAACCGCCCTTCTCCATCGAAATGGACCCAGGGCGGTGCAGAGGGAATTAAAATCGATAAATAACAATAAATACAGAATAGTTAAAAATAAATTAAACTAAAAGCCTGTGCTAAAAGATCCCAATTAAAATTCTAAAATACATTTACTCATTGGCTAAGCTAGGCCGGCTTGATGGAACAGAGAAGTCTTAAGTGAGCGGCGAAAGAGGGGAAGGTCTGTGATGGTCCGAAGTTCGGGGGGTAGGTCGTTCCAGAGGGATGGCCCAGCCACTGAGAAGGCCCTCCCCCTGGCCACCGCTAGCCGGCATTGGCCAGTGGATGGTACCCTGAGGAGGCCCTCCCTATGCGAGCGGATCGGACGGAGGGAGGTATGCAGCAGGAGACGGTCCTGCAAATAGATAGGCCCCGTGCCATGGAGCGATTTAAAGATGGTAACAAGCACCTTGAAGCGCACCCGGAAGGCCACCGGCAGCCAGTGCACCTCGCGCAGGAGAGGTGTTACGTGGGAGCTTCGAGATGCTCCCAGAATCCCCCGCGCGGCCGCATTCTGTACTAACTGGAGCCTCCGGATGCACCTCAAGGGGAGCCCCATGTAGAGAGCGTTACAAGCCCAGCAACAATGCATTGGCAGTGAAATCCAACCAAGTGCAATTCTTTATTTGCCTGTACCTAGTGGACAGAATCTTGCCAGACTTAAAGCTATAACTTCTAACTGAATAGATAACAGTATGGCAACTCAACAGACCGAAAATTGCAAACAACCCATCAGCGGTAAACAGTATCCACCATACTGACATTGACCAGCAGGGGTCAGTGTCACAAATCTTAACATGCTTGAAATTTTCTTCCCCAAACTTTTGAGCCAGTAAATACAGGGGTAGTCAACCTTTTTATACCTACCGCCCACTTTTGTATCTCTGTTAGTAGTAAAATTTTCTAACCGCCCACCGGTTCCACAGTAAGGGTGATTTATAAAATAGGGAAGTCAATTAAATAAAAAAAAGGAAAGTGCTTCAGTATCGGACAAAACCCCCACCACCCACCATGAAAGCTGGAACACCCACTAGGGGGAGGTAGAGACCAGGTTGACTATCACTGCAGTAATATAATCAGGGAAGGAAAAATCCATAACCAAAGAGGTTACTGTAGTAATAATAATAATAAATTACCAATTTACATAACCTCAACTTCGTAATGCTGTACCACTGCCGCCTTAAATACAGGTAGTCCTTGACTTAGCACCAAAATTGAGCCCCAAATGTATGTTGCTAAGCGAGAAATGGGGCTCTGCCCCATTTTACAACTTTTCTGGCCACGTTTGTTAAGTGAATCGCCACAGTTGTTAAATTAGTCCCACCGTTGTTGAGTGAATCTGGCTTCCCCATTGACCTAGCTTGCCAGAACAGGACACTGGGTAAATATGAGTCAGTTGTCCACCTTTCCAGTATGGACCACGTGACGGTGGGATTTCTGCCATGGCCACTAAGTGTGAAAAATAATCATGGGTCCCTTTTTTCAGTGCTGTCGTAACTTCGAACAGTCACTAAACAGACTGTTGAGTTCGGCTTGGGCTCAGTCTCTGGTCCTCTCTCTTAGGTGCTGTATCCCGTGTGCCATGTGCGCAACCTAATGCTGTGGAGTGCCGTGTACCTGCCTTGCTCCTCACCTTCCACCCCTGTGGAGGACACCTGTGCCCCGTATCCCGTCCCAGGCTCCAACCCTGAGGATCAGCCTCTGGGCAGGTGAGCTTAGATTTCAGGAGGTCCGCTGTGCTCTTTTAACCGTCCACGCGTTGAACCAACCGCAGGCGCATAAAATGTAAAAAAATGTGCTGGTGTGCAGAAAAGCACTCTCTCCCACAACTGCCGACATTGCAACTGTTGAATGTAAACTTACTGGAAAGTTAGACTTACATTTTTAATTTAAAAAAAAAAAAAGATATATTATTGTCTCCCATCCAGGCTGGGTTAATTTTATCCACTCATTGATTGGACTGAGTCTGACAAGACGGTTAAGCCACGCCCACGTTGCCAGGCAGACCCAGCTTCCGACTCAGTCCCTCAATGTGGACGGATGTACCATCTCCGTGCTGCAGAGAACTTTATTCAGCTTAATTGTGAGAAATTGTGTCTTGTTCAAGCTGTGCGAGGAACTCTCTTAACACCAGAAATCCCAGTGCTGGGGTGGTGCGGTTTCGCTCTTAGCCCCTCAGGGGCACCATGGAGGGCTCCGATTCACTGACAGACTAACTGTCACTCTGAGAGGAATCCTTTGCTAGTTTTAACAAAGAAGCGCTAAATCGAAAGGGAGCTCAAATTACAGCCGACAGTAGAACAAGCCTCTCGAAGACATTATTCGAAGGGAAAAACTTCAGAAAGTGCCGGAGCACTCCCTTTTAAGGTTGAGCGGCGAACCGTGGCTATTTTAAACACCGCGAGCACCCGCACTTTTAATTGACTGAACGGCAAGAAGCGGCTTGGAAAGGCATCAGCAGGCTGTTTTACTGTAAAAAGCCTTATCCTAAAAAGTGAAATACAAAACAGAAAAGAAACCAAACAAAACGAAACAAGAGAAAATGGAAAAGTAAATTTAATAGTGGGAGGAGAGAAAAAGTAGTAAATTTTCCTTCCGTTTTACGTGTTTGTGTGCGCGCACGCACACTGGTATATACACACAAACACACATAAAATAGGAGAATTTACTGCTTTTTGTTTTTTATAGCGCATCTATCTCTATCTATCTATCTATCTATCTATCTATCTATCTATCTATCTATCTATCTATCTATCTATCTATCTATATCTAGAGAAGGGAGGAGGGGAAGCGTCAACAGATTAAGTTAAACATTATACATTACATCTTCAAATTCCTCTGTTAACCATCTCGTCTCTTTAGTGTGCAGAAAGTCCACCAACGGTTTCCAGCCTCTTATATAAGAGCTTGCTAAGAAAGTCAAACTTACCTTCGGTTGCTCTCACTGTTCTTCTGCAGGCTACCAAAGACCAGATCCTTCGACAATCTGACCACAGCCTGTGAGAGCAGCGTAGCCCCCACCAACCGGCGTAGCAGCGACCCCAGCCTCAACGAGAAATGGCAGGAGCATCGCCGCTCCCTGGAGCTCAGCAACCTCGGGAACCCGGGAGACGACCTCTTTGAGGGCGAAAGCTTGGGCAAGCAAGGCAGGACTCTGATTGTAGCAGAGCTTTCGGTAGCGGTGGCTGAGGGGCAGATGGAGAACATCTTGCAAGAAGCCACCACAGAAGAAGGGAGCCTAGAGGAGAATACGAGGTGTAGTCAGGAAAGGGCAGGGAAGGAAGGAGAAGGGGATCTCGCCCTAGACAAGGAACGCAGGACTGAACCCCTGGCTGGTTCTGCTACTGTTGGGGAAAAGTCCGACGCGGATGCAGAAACCTCCTTAGACAATCCAGTTTCTAATCAACAGGTGGTATCACAGGGTGCTTCTGAGCTCCAAGGGCCAGAGGAGGGTCCCCCAGCTGTCCCTTGCATGGTCCAAAAGCCAACTCATGGGGGAGAGCTGCCACTTGGCTTTTGGGACAATCCTGGAAATAGCGAAGTTTCAAGAGAGGAGGAGGAGGAGGAGGAGGGTGTTAATAGTAGTTTGGCAGAAGCTGAAAATGCTCCTAGTCCTCCTGCCCATCCCATCCCGCCGTTGCCTGTAGGACTTGAGGCGGCCACACCAAACATGGAGAGCTCGACCGAGACCTTAACAGAAACGGGATCCAGGGCAGAAAGGGTGCAGAAGGCGTCTTCCCACTGGCGTCATCCCGCGGACAACAATGTCAGCGATCTTTCCCAGACGGTGGAGGATCGGCTGGAGCGGGAGGACTTGATGGACGCGCACAAGTTGGCCGCCGCTCTAAATAGGACTCCTTACAGCAGCAACCCTTCCCCATGTGCCTTGCCTTTAACGGACTATAAAGAGGTGGTGTGCAATGGAGACCTGGCGTCCGAGAACAAGACGGCCGAGAGCCCGGCAGGGTTTGCTGCTCCCCAGAAATACGCCGCGCCCAACGGGCACTACCTGAACGGGGAAGAAAGCAGGGTCAAAGTTCCCCTCGGCCGGCAGATCTCCCCGGCCGGCTGCAGCTCCACCCCGCTGCATCTGAGGAACCTCCACCACAAGTGGGTTCACGCCATCCCGGGTCGGCAGCAAACCGCGGGCAGCCCGGACCAGCCTGCCCGCAACCACCTGGACGACGACGGGATGCCCATCTACGCCGACGTCATCCAGCAGCGCCTGCGTCAGATTGAAAGCGGGCACCAGCAGGAGGTGGAGAACTTGAAGAAGCAGGTGCAGGAGCTGAAGAGCCGGTTGGAGAGCCAGTATCTGAACAGCTCGCTGCGCTTCAACGGGGAGTACGGGGATGAAGTGGTAAGTCCGCGCAGCCGTTTCGGTCTTCTCGGCTTGGCTCCGATCGTGCCAAGCAGGGCAGGAATGCAACCCAGAGACCAGCCCCCCCCCCCCCCCCCCCAAAAAAAACCAAAGGCTGCCCTGGAGACATGCGGCCCATCAATGACTCATCCCTGATTGAGTCAGTTCATGTATTACATTTATGTCCTGCCCTTTCTTGCTGTTGGAGCCACTCCGAGCACCTTACAAAACGATGGCAAGGTTTAAAAGAAAGATAGCAAGAAACAATTAAGATGAAACGAGGAAGCAAAAACTTAGACCGCTGGTTGTCAACCTTCCCAATGCCGCCACCCTTTAATGCAGTTCCTCATGTTGTGGTGACCCCCCCAACCATAAAATTGGTGTCTCGGTTCCTAAGACCATCGAAAATATGTGTTTTCTAATGGTCTTAGGCGACCCCTGTGAAAGGGTCATTCCACCCCCCCAAAGGGGTCCCGACCCACAGATTGAGAACCGCTGACTTAGATGATAGGTGACGCGGGTGGGGGAGAATATTTCCACCTTGTTGCCCCCCCCTCCCCCAAGCATAGAGAGCGGGATCTCCAGCACTTCCAAGGGGCACCGAGTAGGAACAGCTTTCTGGTTTGGTCCTTTGGGGTGAATTCTTAATCATTTGGGGCATCTTCAGGGCTAATTAAAAGGCCAACTACTTTATTTAGAAGGAGGTGTATCTGTTCCATCTGTAAATGTTTGATTGGGGAGAGAGATCATTTTTAACAGCGGCTTCATTCTTTCGCTTGGGGAAGGGGGTGTTTTTCCAGCATGTTCAGTCTCTAACCGCTTTCCCCCATTTGGTGAAGGAAAACTTCACCAAATCGGGCTTGTCAAATAAACAAGAAATCGGTTGAACTGAACAGAGGATTCTGGGGATTGAAGTCCACAGGTCTTAAATTGTGCCAGGTTGAGAAACGCAGTTCTGCATTCATGAAACAAGGAAACGGGGGTTAGAAAGCCAGCTGGCTGGCCTAACAAGTTAGATCAGAAACAGCAGGTCTCTTGAGTCCTCTGAGTACGACCGTCATCTGGCCAGGATCCCCTCTGTGCTAAATTCTTTGTCCCAAGTTTTCTCAATATACTTTCTGTTGAGGTTCATACAAACCTTCAAGATGGTTGTTTGCTTTTCAGATAGCAAGGTGTTTCTCTTTCACTGTAAGCTTTTTTTTTAATAGTTAGATGGACAGATGGATAAGGACAGATGGATAATAGATGACAGATAATAGATGATGGATCGATGGACAGACAGATGATAGAGAGAGAGAGAGAGAGATAGGGATGATAGATAGATAGATAGAGTTAGGGATGATAGATAGATAGATAGATGATAGATAGAGATAGGGATGATGATGATAGATAGATAGATAGATAGATAGATAGATAGATAGATAGATAGATGATAGAGAAAGAAGGAAAGACAATAAATAGGTAGCAAGATAGATTAAATAATAGATAGATGGATTAGATGGATGGATGGATGGATAGATAGATAGAGAGAGAGAATCGATGATAATAGATGATAGAGATGGTTGGTAGGTAGGTAGGTAGAGATGGATGGAGATCGATAAACAGATACAGACAGACAGACATAAATAAAAAGATAGATAGATAGATAGATAGATAGATAGATAGATAGATAGATAGATAGATAGATAGATAGATAGATAGATAATTGTGAAAGACAGACACAGCAGCCCAGCCTCAGTGTTGTGGGGGAGGCCGTGTTCCAGAGGTTGATAGGGTCCCTTTTCCCAACCTCTGATCTGACTGCTCCCCACAGCCGATGTAGAGGAGGCCCCGTTCTCAGCTGCTAACCCCTTCCGTGCCCTGGGAGTAGGTTACGCTCAGCTGTGTTTGTTTGCCCACAGACGTCAGTGCCTGACTCAGAGAGCAATCCGGAGCACAACTGCTTGTCTCGCTGCAGCACAGAGATTTTCTCTGAAGCCAGCTGGGAGCAGGTGGATAAAGAGGACACAGAGGTACAGGCCTCCATCTCCGTCTCCTGCGCCCTCTCCTTGCCTAATCAATCAGCACACCCGAGATAATATACTAACTGTGCCGCTCTGTGGTTCCCTCCCTCGGGTCCTAACACCGCTCTCGATAAGCTTTCCTTCCTCCGACTCTGCAGCCGTCCCGGAAACTTTTCCACCTCTCTCTCTCTCTCTCTCTCTCTCTCTCTCTGCCTGGGGTCCAAGACTCGCTTGCTTTCCGCTCTGCGTCTTTGGGAAGTGATCAAAAAGCCGTTTGGGGAGTTGGGCGCTTGCTTGCGTGCAGAGAGAAGGGCGCATGTGACGGCTTGATCAGAGACCGAGTCACCTGGGTTGGGGATTTCTCTGCCAGAAGGATCTTCAGGTGTTCCCTCCTCCTCTTCCTCCTCCTCCTCTTCTCTCCTCCCTCCCAAACACTGGAGCGTCTCAATCCATTCGTTGTCGAACGTCTGTCTTTCACAATTATCTATCTATCTATCTATCTATCTATCTATCTATCTATCTATCTATCTATCTATCTATCTATCTATCTATCTATCTATCTATCTATCTATCTATCTATCTATCCTGTCTACCTACCTACCTACCTACCTATCTATCTATCTATCTATCTATCTATCCTGTCTGTCTACCTACCTACCTACCTACCTACCTACCTATCTATCTATCTATCTATCTATCCTGTCTGTCTACCTACCTACCTACCTACCTACCTACCTACCTACCTACCTACCTACCTACCTACCTACCTACCTACCTACCTACCTACCTACCTACCTACCTACCTATCTATCTATCTATCTATCTATCTATCTATCTATCTATCTATCCTGTCTACCTACCTACCTACCTACCTACCTACCTATCTATCTATCTATCTATCTATCTATCTATCTATCCTGTCTACCTACCTACCTACCTGCCTGCCTGCCTGCCTGCCTGCCTGCCTGCCTGCCTACCTACCTACCTACCTACCTACCTACCTACCTACCTACCTATCTATCTATCTATCTATCTATCTATCTATCTATCTATCTATCCTGTCTACGTACCTACCTACCTACCTACCTACCTACCTACCTACCTACCTACCTACCTACCTACCTACCTACCTACCTACCTACCTACCTATCTATCTATCTATCTATCTATCTATCTATCTATCTATCTATCTATCCTGTCTATCTATCCTGTCTACCTACCTACCTACCTACCTACCTACCTACCTACCTACCTACCTACCTACCTATCTATCTATCTATCTATCTATCTATCTATCTATCCTGTCTACCTACCTACCTACCTACCTACCTACCTACCTACCTACCTACCTACCTACCTATCTATCTATCTATCTATCATCTATCTATCTATCCTGTCTACCTACCTACCTACCTACCTACCTACCTACCTACCTATCTATCTATTCTGTCTACCTACCTACCTACCTACCTACCTACCTACCTACCTACCTATCTATCTATCTATCTATCATCTATCTATCTATCCTGTCTACCTACCTACCTACCTACCTATCTATCTATCCTGTCTACCTACCTACCTACCTACCTACCTACCTACCTACCTACCTACCTACCTACCTACCTACCTACCTATCTATCTATCTATCTATCTATCTATCTATCTATCTATCTATCTATCTATCTATCTATCTATCTATTTCTCTGTCTGTCTGTATATGTCTATATGTCTATATCTATCTCTATCCATCCCCCCCTCTCTCTTTATCTCTTTCTCTTTCTATCCATCTATCCGTCCATCCCTATCTCTCTCTCTCTCTCTCTCTCTGCTTTGATGCTCCCCTGTCGGTGTTACATTTGAAAGCGAAGGGCTCTCTTGTCTTTGTAGGTGACACGGTGGCTGCCCGATCACCTGGCTGCGCACTGTTACGGCTGTGACAGTGTCTTCTGGCTTGTCAGCAGGAAGCACCACTGCAGGTACTGTGCCATCCCCCATGCGCTCTTTGCAATTCCCACTAGGCCCTTGGGGACCTCTGGAAGGCATCCTTCCCTCTTAGTGCAGCTCCCTAGCCAAACATCCAGCTGTTCAGCAAGTCGGGCAGCAGACAGATGTTGCTCTCCGGTGCTTCCACCATCCCTGGTGGCGGCGGCGGCAACTCTCTCGATAACAAATAACTATTTAGCTCTCGTCACATCCTTCATCTAACCTGTTTTTTTCCCCCCTGGCTCACGAATAAAAGGGTAACCCTCTTCTGTGGCTAGAACATCCTTTCCAATGTTTAGGTTTTTCTTTTGGAAATATTTTCAGACCCCTGCAATAATGAATATCTGTATTTTGTCTCCACATTGCAAGGGTGGGCCTGAGGCCGAGAGTAGCTTGCCTGGAAAGCAGCCCGTTTGTGTTAGGTGATATCTTCCGTTGGGAGACAGCAGAGGGTGTGCAGCAGAGTATGCAGCTAGAGGAATGTTGCTAATGTACACACAATTAGAATACCAGACACTGTTTAAGTAAAAAAAAATAGCTTTTACCGAGGTTGTAAAAAACTACCAAACTAAGCTACTGCTCAACAAGCAGTGATGTTAAATTGAGTCAAAAACAAAGTCTCGACAATATGAAGTAGCTTACACAATCTTCCGTTGTCGTCTTCTTCAGTAATCACAGTTCACAAGCAGTTATCAAACACAGCAAGTCCAGCAGAGAGAGAGAGATGCGCTCTCCTGGCTTCCTCTTGCAGTTAGAGATAATTGCACTTACTAATTGCCTAACAATGTCAGTAAATTTCCACCACAAAGTTGGGAAGCCAAAGCCCTCCAGACACCGCTGCATCCTTGGTTATTGGCGATGCTGGCTGAGGTCGCCAGGACCTGCAGCTTGCGACATCTGGAGAGCCACAAGTTCCCCACTCTAGGCCCCAAAACACCCCCCACCCACCCACCCAAAGGCACCAGTTGTACTTTTTAAACTTCTCTGATTTAGTGTCAGCTCTGAGCTTTTTCTCCCCTCCCTGCAGGGACCCTGAACGTGTCGATCAGACTTGGTGAGCATTTGCATCGGCCACTGTTGTCTTGTCCGCATTTCTCCGATCAGCTCTCCAGACTAACATTTGCCTTCCCTCCCCACCTCTGCCTTCCTTTTTCCCAGAAGTCGTAAAGCGCAAGAAACCGATAGGATGTGGGGTCCATGGCTTTTTGTTTAACGTTGGGAGTTGCCTTGCAACACAGGAGTCTCCAACCTTTGCAACTTTAAGTCTGAAGGACTTCAGCTCCCAGACTTCTCCAGCCAGCAAAGCTGTCAGTGTCAGGGCCTGGGCCAGGGGTCTCCAACTTTTGCAACTTTAAGTCTGAAGGACTTCAGCTCCCAGAATTCTCCAGCCAGCAAAGCTGTCAGTGTCAGGGCCTGGGCCAGGGGTCTCCAACCTTTGCAACTTTAAGTCTGAAGGACTTCAGCTCCCAGACTTCTCCAGTCAGCAAAGCTGTCAGTGTCCGGGCCTGGGCCAGGGGTCTCCAACCTTTGCAACTTTAAGTCTGAAGGACTTCAGCTCCCAGACTTCTCCAGCCAGCAAAGCTGTCAGTGTCAGGGCCTGGACCAGGGGTTTCCAACCTTTGCAACTTTAAGTCTGAAGGACTTCAGCTCCCAGAATTCTCCAGCCAGCAAAGCTGTCAGTGTCAGGGCCTGGGCCAGGGGTCCCCAACCTTTGCAACTTTAAGTCTGAAGGACTTCAGCTCCCAGAATTCTCCAGCCAGCAAAGCTGAGAACATCAATTAGCAAAGCTGGCTGGAGAAGTCTGGGAGCTGAAGTCCTTCAGACTTAAAGTTGCAAAGGTTGGAGACCCCTGTTGCAACAGCAGCTGTCTCATCCATACTGCTCCATCAGCAGATTAGTTTGGTCTTGTTGCCGTTGTGGGGAAGCTGATGGTAGCTCACGAGTTCTGGAACGATCGGTCCCAAAACTAAAAGCAAATAAAAGAGCTAAACAAACTCCCAAGGGATTAAA
Source organism: Rhabdophis nuchalis (assembly GCA_039707465.1). NCBI lineage: Eukaryota > Metazoa > Chordata > Lepidosauria > Squamata > Natricidae > Rhabdophis > Rhabdophis nuchalis. Next base: position 3,539,569 of record CM077660.1, read on the forward strand.
TGTAGGTTAAAAAGTCAATATCGTCCATAGTTTCACCTTTGCTAATGTGGACGATCAAGGACTCTGCCTTTCTCTCAGTCCCAACCGTCCATTTTAGGATTGGGGCAAAAGGAACCAGTTAGTGGGCCTGGGTCTTCTTTGCGGGCACTATGATATCCCATAAACAGCCTCTGCTTCTCAAAATATCTCAGAAATAGCCTCTCATCCCATCGCAGGGGATTCTGCTATGATCTCTTCCATCCTAAATCAGCAATGCTGGTTTAACAAAAAGAGTTAGATGAGGATTGCTTTTGCTTGGGATCATATTTTTCTTTCTGTTTTACCCCCTCCTGCTGTTCTTGGTTTTCTTTTTCTTTCTTTCTTTGAATCCACAAGAAAGCTCTGAAATGATTTATTCCAGCCTAGTTTGACTAGCCCAGGGGTCTGCAAAGTCGGCTCTTTTAAGACTGGTGGACTTCAAGTCCCAGAGTTCCCCAGCCAGCTATGGTGGCTGGGGAATTCTGGGAGTTGAAGTCCACCAGTCTTAAAAGAGCCGACTTTGCAGACCCCTGGACTAGCCTAATAGAAAGATTTTAGCTCGATATTTGAAGGCTGATTCACCAGGGGTTTTTCCCCTCTTTTTTTTTTAAAAAGCTCCTTTTTGCTTGCAGTGGGATGATGGACAGCATAAAACAAAATCCCAGTCAAGTAGTAAAGTTTAAATCGAAAGGAGAGGACCTCTTCTACATCCTTTTCTCTAGCATTCACATCTCTCTAAGAAAAGCCCCAGAAGGTTCGGAATTAGACTTTGGGATGAAACGCAAAAGGTGTTTCTTCGGTCCAGCATCTCAGTTTGAGAAAGTGGCGCCATAAACAAGGAGGGTGCCTTGTGTTGGTGACCCAGACCAGGTGCATGTGCTGGATTGCCCCTTGCTGATTGACCACTAGCCAGTCCTTCAGCTGCTACATCGCTCACGACCCATGGACTGCGTCTTGTTTTTCCCCTCGCGGCTTGCTGTGTGACTTTGCATGGCAGATTCCCCTTTTTCTGGCACTGAAGCCTCGGTGGGCTACGGCAGGGGTCTCCAACCTTTGCAACTTTAAGTCTGAAGGACTTCAGCTCCCAGACTTCTCCAGCCAGCTGGCTGGAGAATTCTGGGAGCTGAAGTCCTTCAGACTTAAAGTTGCAAAGGTTGGAGACCCCTGGGCTACGGGACCTGGTTATTTGCGGGACCGCCTCCTACCACATACCTCCCTTAGACCTGTCCGCTCCCACAGAGTGGGCCTCCTCAGGGTGCCATCCGCCGGACAATGCCGACGGGTGGCCCCCAGGGGGAGAGCCTTCTCTGTGGCGGGGCCTGTGCTCTGGAACGACCTACGCCCCCGACCTTCGTATCATCACAGACCTACGCCTCTTCCGCCGGGCATTAAAGACTCATCTATTTCAAGAGGACGGCCTGGCTTAGTTTTAATGGATATAGTTTTAATTTGATTTGATTTGAACCCTTTTTTAATCTAAATTTTAGCACAGACTTTAATCTATTTTAAACGGTTTTGTATTGTATTGTTTTATATTTTTATATTTCTGAGTCCCCTAGGGGAGATAGTGCGGGATATACATCTGACTAATAAATAAATACAGGGGACATTCTCCCCACCCACCCACCCAAAAAAAGTCCTAACAGCTTCTCTCAGGCCACGTGGTTTGCTTGCCATCCTCTGGATCGGTTGGTGTCAATGTTGGGGAACCCCCCTGGAGGCAGAGCTCAAGGGTCCCACGGCAGCCAGCGCAGAGACGTTGAGGATCCGAAAGGGGTGTTATGCCTCCTCCTCCTTGAGCCTTGCCTTGCAGGAACAATGCACTGGCTTCCTGTGGTCTTTCGGGTGCGCTTCAAGGTTTTGACGACCATCTTCAAAGCGCTCCATGGCTCGGGACCTAGTTATCTGCGAGACCGCCTCCTGCCCCATACATCCCTTCGACCGATCCGCTCCCACAGAGAGGGCCTCCTCAGGGTGCCGTCGGCCGGGCAATGCCGACTGGCGACACCCAGGGGAAGGGCCTTCTCTGTGGCGGGCCCTGCCCTTTGGAACGACCTACCCCCATAACTTCGCACCATCTCAGACCTCCGCCTCTTCCGCCAATGTCTAAAGACACATTTCTTTCATCAAGCCGGCCTAGCCTAACCTCCGCTGTGACTATTTTAGATAGCTTCTATTTTAGGGGATTTTAATTTGGTTTTTAGCGCAGGATGGGTATTTAATAAGTTTTTAAATTTTATATTTGTTTTTGTGTGTATTTTAAAGTCCTGTGCGCCGCCCTGGGTCCTCTTTGGAGAAGGGCGGGATATAAATAAAATAAAATAAAATAAATAAATAAATAAACAGGCCCATCCCTGAAGGGAAGGAACTCAGACCTCCACTCCTGGGGTGGGTCTTTCTCTCTCTCCCCCCTCCTTTCTGCCTCATTTAAACCAGGCTGTTCTTGCTTTTCTGCGCTGCAAACTCACGTTCGTGTTTTTGTGTTTGTTTCTTTTTCTTCTGACCGAAGGAATTGTGGGAATGTCTTTTGCTCCAGCTGCTGTAACCAGAAGGCGCCGGTCCCCAGCCAGCAGCTCTTCGAACCCAGCCGGGTCTGCAAAACCTGCTACGGCAGCTTGCGCCCCAGTAGCTCCAGCCTTGACCTCGAACTGGACAAACCCATTGCCGCCCCCTCAAACTGAGGCTGGAAGGAAAGCTGGGAGGAGACAAAGCGGTTCCTTTGTTCCCTCGAAAGGAGACGCCACCGATGGCCGGTGGACTGAAGCTGGTAGGAATGGAGGAGCGATGCACTTTGAGCTGGAAGTACAGGTTACTGCTCAGAGAGAGAGAGAAAGACCGAGAGAGAAAGAGAGAGAGAGGATGATGGGTGGGTAGAGCCTGGCGGAGCGGGAGCAGTCCTTCCCCACTGTCGCTTCCCATTCCTTTCCATCCTTCTCTTGTAAATTTAGTGTGGGTTTTGCAGGGGGACTGTGAAAGGGGCCTAGTGGGGGGGGAGCCTCCCTGCGCTGCGAGAGGAGAGGAGACGTGGCTTGCCAGAGAGATTGTGCATACCTGTAGCATTAGCACTAGTGCTTTCAGTCACTCCCAGCAGCCCCAGGCTGTCTGGAGAGTTGTTGCTGCTAGAAGAAACAGAAACGGCCTTCTCAAAAGGACTCTCTTCCCCCCACCCCCTCTCTGTCCTCCAGGAGCGGGCTGGATTATGCCCGTCGCCCCAACGCAAGGGGTGGGTTGCAGATCCCCACGCTGGGCACTCCTCGGTGGCCGAGGGTCGGAGAAGAAGCCTTGGCTTGCTTTGAGGGGGAACGAGAGGAGAAGGGGGTGCCTTTAAACCGGCAAACACCCCTCCACCCACCCCATCCCCACCCCCCCCGATGTAAAATTCTGTACATCCATTTTTAATTTTTATTTTGTAAAGGAATCGGTGCCTAGGCTTTTGACGGCAGCTTTTGGAATGCCCCTCCTTGCCCCCAGTTTTAAAACTAGTTTACACAGAAAGTAGAGCTGCTTCGCTGAACCTCAGTAGGCTTGGGGCAAAGTCAGGCGGCCCTGAGGGCATCGAGGTGTCCTTTTCACAAAACCACCCCACGAAGCAAGAACGGGAGGGGTTTTCCTTGGCTCTCGAGCTGGCTAGGAAAGGTGGGTTTGCTGGAAGCTCCCCCCAAACGAGGCGTTAGGAAAAGTGGTCTTGCCCAGAACAATCCCACTTAACTTCATTAAGGTCACCCCATCAACCTTTGATAAGAGTCCTCCTATTTTTCTAAATTTTGTATATTTTCCCCTTCCTCCACTCTCTTTAAAATACGCTCAGTTTATGGTTTTGGAGTGGGAGGGAGAATTATAGTAGAGAGTTTATCATCTGTGATAAGATGCTTGAACCCATCCAGGATCAATTCTTTTCTTCTTGCTCTCAACCTCTTGCGCCTCGGAGAGCTTCGATTGGTACATGCCATTCCTCTCTTTCTGCATCACCCCACATCAAACCTTTCCCATCTATTTCCTCTGCAACATTGGCCTTGATTACTACCAGCCGGGAGGTTCCCACACCCAGAGCTGCCCTAAGCTCACAATCCTGGCCTGAAGCTCTCGGCAAGAAGCTCGACACTACAACGGGCGTGAAAAGAGCAAGAAACACAACACCTGGGCTATTCCAAGCGTTCGCTCTGTAATAACTAGACTGGCCTTCCAAAGGGAAGCTGGTTTAGAGAGCCTGTTGCCAAGGGGGAAGTATCACAGTGAGGCTTGACCAACAGTTTTCATTTTCGTACCGATTGCAAGAAGGAATTTCAGTTTTCCCAGGTTGGTTGTGAAGGATGCACGTCTTGCATAGAACAAAACAATGCAGGGACGATATTTAAAAATAAGGATTCAAAGTCCAGGAGCCAGGGACGCCATCCATCCCTTTAACTCAGGCAGGGTGTAATTTCTTGGCCCTCTTTGTCTGCTTCCCACTGGGAGAACCAGTACAAGATTTCAGCGTGGGTTCCCCCCACCACCACCACCACCAACAAGGAATGAAACACTCTGGGAAAAATCAGTAGAGACATACAGTTCCAGGTTGGGAATAATGGAAACAGGTTGTTGAAGTGACACACAGAAAGCTGGCTAAATCTATGCTTTTCCAATGCAACTGGTGTGCAGCGAGACAGTTTAGAAACAGACAGACAAAAAAAAGAACAATAAAGGGGAGTGGTATTGTGTGACGCACATGAAGCCAGTGTGACTTTATGGTACAAACCGACGGCGCAAAGGAGATCTAACGTTCAGCAGGTCGTAAGAGGTGCCAAGGGGCTCCAATACGGGTTTTGGGGGTCTATGATGTACAGTGTGAATAAACGCTTGCAGCTCTTAGTCTTTTGAATCAATGGAGCACTTTTTTTTTAAATTCACATTTTCTCCCGTTGGATGTGAAGCAGGAAACCCAGCGCTGCGTGTGAGAGTGTGTGTGTGTGTGTGTGTGTGTGAGAGAGAGAGAGAGAGAGAGAATGTACTGCATAGATCTTCTAAAGAGGAGCAAAACTACTTTTATATTTTTCACTTTTTGTCAAACATAGACTTCAATACTCTAGAACGATTAAATCTAGAAATGAAAATGAAATAAACTTTAGAGATTGCACAGAGGAACAATTGTTGAACTACTTCCTGATTTTTAATCAGCCCCAATCTTTGTACTGTTATTTCCTCCTGCTGAAATAGGTCAGCCTGGAGGGTTTCTTCCCTTCATTTCAAGGCCATCGCATTTAAAAGCTGACCAGGCAATTCTATTTTCCTGGATAGCTGTAAGGAATCCTCTTGATATTGCTTGAAGCCTAGACCAGATTCGGTTTTCTCAGAACGACGAAAGTGGTTTGCGAAGGCAATTTGACCAAGTTTAAAAGCACTACAATCCTCACTCACGAAGAGACAATGGCACACACACACACACACCCCGGTATAACAACACCACATCATCACGTTTTCTGTATTCCCAGTTAATTGTGTTAACCACACCTTCCATAGTTGGGGTTTGTCAAACCACACAGGTTCATATTAATAAACCAATCAAATTTGCATGCCGCAACTCTGCAGTCCCGCGGAATTCCACAAAGAGGAATACAACCATCATTTCCCCCCTGCCTCTCTGGTTTTCCAATTACCAGGAACCCTACCTGGCTGAAAAGTCGGTAAGTCACCGAAGATTATATGGAAATTTCTTCCAGGCTACTGAGCCAGGCAATCGGATGAGTTCTCTTGGAGATGTGGGGTTGTGGTTTTTTTTGGGGGGGGGGGGAATTGTATAACTGGGACATCATGGGATTTTCTTGTTATGATTGTTAGGATATTCAGCCTCATATTGGGTTGATAATATATATGAGCCTATGTTCTTAAGGAGTTATGTAGCTTTAAGAACCGTCTTAAATTCTGATTGGCTGTACTTATCAGCTCTACCATAAAGCAAGCTCAGAATCACAGTCCGTTCCCTTTTCGATTCCATTCCTATTCTTACTGTTTGCCATCTGAGAAGCTGAAGCTGAATATTGAAGAAGGAGGAGGATTTGTTTTGCATCACTGTAAGATACCTCTGTGTTGGGTGAAGGACTGTTATTATTTTGAGAAGTTAGTCGGAAGAAGCATTTTAGTTGCTACAAACTAAAGACTATTTATTTTCTTACTATCACTGTTTTAGAGTTTGTTTGTGGTTAAAACAACGTATCTCTTTACTGTCCGGTGTATTACACTGTTCCGCATTTATTTTCTAAACACGGGTTACGGGACCAGAGTTGTAACACTGGTTTTGAACCCAGAGTGGCTAACGATGATTTTAAACTTTGTGCCACTGTGGCAAGAACAAACAAGCCAGCTAGCTCCCGGATGAGTAAATGGCAACCGAAGGCTTCCATCTGAGAAAGAGGCTTTCGTGAAAGACTGGCCTTCATGCTGGTACAATCGTGGTAACCCAATTTGTAATTTAACCTGAGATATTATCTTTACTGTTAAATAATTTTGTATTCCTGTTCTTCATTTTATTAGTGATCAGCTGTTAATTGCTACAGCTTTGCTCTCTGAGAAGAATACCCATCATAAACCATAGATTTATCCAGGGAAGCGGCTTTAGCATTGTAAGAACCAGCCTTCTCTCCTCTCTCCACAAGGCAGACGTCCTCCTGACACCACCTGCAGAAGAGAGAAGAAATTGCCTTCAAATTATCACTGGATCTCCCAGCTTCAGACCCAGTCTATCTCAACGTTGCTTCCTGTTGCTATGACTGAAAGGTGACCTTGGCTCCCAAGGCAGCTCTGTGACAATCAACATTCAATAAGGGTCTATAGCAGAAACCTTTGACGGCATCTGCCTTGTGGCCAGTGTGCACGAACCCGTGCCACTCACATCAATGGCCCGTGCACATGCTTGGCCCTGCTCATGCAGGCGAGGATGCGCATTTCCCAAGCTAATGTGTGCAGCCTTTTGGGTTTCTCAGTCTTTGCTTTGGAATTAGATGTAATAGATACCTCTGAGCAGCGTAGATGTTCGTGGTGGATGCGCCAGCCCTGGCAGCATGCTCCAGGAGAAGGACTCCTGTGGGAATTGAAGACATGGACTAGGAACATTTCTGATTTTATGGTGAATCAGCTCCACACTTGACCACGCGGGGAATTCTCCACTCTGGGGAATAATCTGGAAGCTCCTTTTAAAGTCTTCAGATTAATCCCCATTAGCGGCATTCCAGGGACCGCTTTCTCCTAAAGAAAGGTCTTCCCGCTTCTTTTGCCACTGCAAAGCTAGGATTTGGGAGATGAGCTGTGGACTTAGGAAAGACTCCGGAGCCTGTTAACTAAACAGAAGCATACCTAGGAAGGTGAAATATCAGGATGCCTAGGAAGGTGATGCAACAGCTAAAGGCCACAAACAAGAGGCTTGGCTGAGCTCTTGACCTAAAATCCCCGGGTTACACTGCTTCAAATCCCATTTAGGAAAGAGAAGACTAATTTTACTGATGTTGAATTTAATCCCAGCTCAAAATCTGTGGGTTTTCCTGCCCCCTTTATCAATTCAGTCTTGCAGGGTTATCTTTGGCCTCTTTAGATTTCTAACATTAGCACACACCATTGCTACCTTCAGCGTTGGGCTAGTTTTTCTGATGCTCTAATTAACCTGCTTGCCCTCAGCTATGGGGCCTAAGACCGTTCCGATTTTGAGGCAATTCGTTCTCTACCTTCATAGATCCATGCCAGACTATAGGCGAAGTCTCTCGCTGCCAGCTGCCAGCCAGCTTCTCCCTTCGACTCCATTCTTCGAACAAACTGCTGGAGTTTTTGCAGATTATTCTGAATGATTTGCACAGAAGCCTGCAGTTCGGGCTGCCGGGAAGCTGCCTCCAACTTGGCCTGCAAGGAAACCCCCCCAGGTCACAGAACAAACGGACATAATAACTCACAGTACTTCTGGCAAGCAAAAGAGCTGCTACTTTTGAGAGTTACGTACCCAAAATTGTGGGTGGGACTAGCAGAACCCATCTTAAATCGTTTGCATTTAGCTAAAATTTGCTTAATACAATGCCTCCCCCATCGTATGTCGACATTTTTCTTCTGACACATTAAATGTTGTGATGGAATTGTCATCTTTGGAGGTCTCTAGCTCTGCCTGTGCTTTAGATTTAAGATCCTTGGATTGGTTTCTACTTTGGCAGATGAAGGTTAACGTTTTTCACCCTGAATGTGGGCAGATTAAGTAAGTGGCAGTAAATTTGGACTGTGCTACTTAAAAGACCAATTTCTGTTAACTGTGAACAAGATGAATAAACCGCAAACTATCGACATCAACATCGATAAAGACAGTCTCCGTTTTACAAGAGGTTGCTCCTACCAGGCACATCTCAAATTTTAACCTTTATCGGTGTTGTGACAAGCTCAGGTACTGGTGCCTACCTGGGCAGTGCAGAAAAAGACGTCCAGCGTTTTTCCTTGGCTCTTGAGAATGCAGCGCAGGACATCCAGGGACAGGACATTGGTGGTTCCCTCCCAGATTGATAGCACCTAGCAGCGAAAGAGAGACAGCTCAAAGGCAGAACAACAGCTGTCATTTATGACTTTACAAATGTACCTCTGAATGCTTTTCTTTGTAAGTGTGTTTGTTTCCAAATATTTGGAACGTCTCCAAGCGTTAAAGAACGCTCCTGTTCAGTTTAAAGGACATTTTATTTCCTTAAATAAGAACTTTCTGAGTATTCAGAGGCCTGAGTTACTACTTTTCCCCCTTTGCTGCATGATCTCAGAAACACGGATAAATTTTATGTCGGGAAGACAAAGTGAAACAAAGGAACTAAGGTGCAGATTTCTCTGCAAGAAAGTAGAGAAGGAGTGAAAACCAAAGTAAAAAGTCCAGCGCTTTTTCACCTGGCTATCCCGAAGAATAACAGGCAGGCTGGTGTCTTCCATGAAGCCCTGACCTCCGAAACACTCCAGGCCTTCCGAGGCGACAGCGATCGCCTGAAACACAAACCGACCTTTTTACACATGCGACAAATATGCCAGGCTCCAGGTGCTTAAACGTTGGAATGTTTTTACTTTTGTGAATTTAAATCCTTTGCTAAGCCGCATTCACTCGAGGATTCGGGGGGCCCTGTTTGCTTCTGGTCTTCAGCCAAACCAAATAACCAGGAACCCAGGAGCTCCTGACCAAACCCATTTCGTTCAAAGGCGTCTGCCTTCGTGATTTTGGGACAAAAACCGATGCCTTTGAATAAATGTTAGGGAAAGAAGGGCTGATCTGATCCTGTGGACCAGGGGTTTCCAACTCACGTCGTCACAGTGACGTATCGGGACTTTCTCCTCCTTTGCTAAAACGGGCATGCGTGTGGCCAGCACGTGACGCATTCAGCCCATGGCCCGGGAGTTTGGCAGCCCTGCCGTAGACTCAATGGCCAAACACGGTCAAGAATATAACAGCCTGCACAGAGGTTTCCTCCCCTCCTCCCCCATTAACCTCTGCCCTCTGTAGGTGCCCTCTTTGCCAGTCATGGCATCAAACTGAGCGTGACCTGCTTTGCCGTATAAAGTTTAGCGAGAGGTGTGAGCAGCCTCAGCATGTGCTTCTCCTCCTCCGTCGCCTTCTTCGTCTCTTCCAGGCCAAGCAGCCTCGCCACCTCCATCATTAGCAGGAACGCTCCTTGGCTTTGCACCTGCACAAGTGGGAAGACAGTTCGTCTGAGCAAAACTGGCACTTTTTGAGACTGGCAACTCCCTTCCTCCTTCCTCCCTCAACAACTACCTGGAGGGATAATCACATGGCAAACAACAAACCATGGTTTGCAGGTGGCCGTGGCAGTTGTGGCAAGTTCCTGGACAACTCCCTGCAGTTCTCTCGTAAGTGATTTGCCCTGGCCAGCTGCTTCTTCCTAGTGCCCAAGGTCACCCGGCTGGCTTTGGACTTCAGGTCGGGCTGGAACTCCCCATTTCCCAGTACAGCAAACTGCCTCTCCTTCCCTAGTAGGTGAAACTTTCTGAATCTTACATGCTTCGTTCTGTTGCTAAAGTTCTCCAGTTGTATGCTACTTTCCCTACCCTGGCGTTTGATTCCAAACCATAGTAGGAGAACATGCTGTTAGCAACTCTGGGTTCAGAACCAGTGTTGCAACTCTGGTCCCTTAACCAGTGTTAGCAAATAAATGCGGAGTAGTGTAATTCGCCGGACAGTAAAGAGATACGTTGCTTTAACCACAAACAAACAGTGATAGTAAGAAAATAAATAGTCTTTACTTTGTAGCAACTAAAATGCTTCTTCCGACCAGTGAGACTTAATTTCTCAAAACAATCCTTCACCAAACAGAGTTATCTTACAGTGATGCAAAACAAATCCTCCTTCAGTCTTCACAGCTTCCGCTCCTCAGCACAGGGAATTGAAAAGGGAACGGACTGTGTTCCTGAGCTTCCTTTATGGTAGAGCTGAGACTCACAGCCAATCAGAATTCAAACACACTTCTTAAAGCTACATAACTCCTTAAGAACATAGGCTCATATATGTTGTCAACCCAATACAAGGCTGAATATCCTAACACATGCTGGACTCTTTCCCAAGGGCCTGTGGACGGCGTGTGCTCACCTCCATTCGTGCCAGAGTTTGCATGTGCAGAGGGTGATCTTGGAGGGGTCTTCCAAAGGCTTCCCTTTTGGTGGCGTAATCCCGTGCCAGGTCGACAATTCTGTGGATGGGAGCAAAGCCAGCCACAGGGATTAACTGGTTACCTTTGCTCTTGCTTTTAAAATGTCTATCCGCTATTTCCCAGAATTTAATTTCATTCTTTCATTAAAGCATAACGTCAGGGAATCGGTCTATAATATTATACACTCGAGGGATATAACATTAATACGATAAAAATGCTAGGAACTTCTTCCTCTATCAATCCAACTTCTAGGTAGCAAAATTATTTCCGTTTCTCTTTATGCAGATTAAAGCAGGCGTCCTGTTTGGAATCAGACTCTTAAAGCACTTCTTTACAAGCCGGCAGCTGCTTTTCATCCAACCACTCCATGGGCCAGATACTTTGCATTGGTGGGTCATATCCGGCCGGCAAGCCATAGTTTTGAGGATGCCTAGACCAGGGGTCTGCAAAGCCGGCTCTTTTAAGACTGGCTGGGGAATTCTGGGAGTTGAAGTCCACCAGTCTTAAAAGAGCCGACTTTGCAGACCCCTGGCCTAGACTAAAAGAATAATCCCTCCACTCAGGAACATGCTGCCAATATTGGAGAACAAAATGGGTATTTTTCTTGACATATTCTTTTGCTTAAAACAAAATTTGCAGATAGATGTCAAAACGCTTAATGCACCTGTTTACTTCAGGTCGTAAGTAAGATGGCCAACATTTTCAGGTGACATCCTTTCCCCTCTGGCCTCTATAAGAGCCTTTAGGAGCAATACTTGTTTTAATAATAGAAATAGTCCTTCTCTACTGTGCCCCACACATAAATGAAGCGCAATTTATGGTCAAATCTCAAATCCACCCACATCTGTAATATGCATAATTAAAACTGATCCGCAAGCAGAATTCTATTTGGAAAAGTTAAAAAACGAGGAAACTGAAACTCCACAAGAGTGTTCAAGTAGCAATTTGGAAGTCTGGAAGCTCCAAACTTCATTGTCAAATTGTTCGGGCCAATTAAGCTTTGCCTGATTATCCTTCAGATAACAGCAGAACCGAATTGGTTCGAATTTTGCCCAGTTCATCCTAGCTGCTTTCACTTCTCATGGAATGGACCGAATCACCTTCTCATGCTCTGAATTGCAAAGATGGTATTATAGATCCTGGTGATGTTCAGCATGTTGGCAATGCAAGCGATCCCCTGGCCTTCTGCAGAGATCTGAAAACATAAAAGGAACAGCTTCAGACCACAGTATCTGGACGGTTACGATTCTTGGACAGAAGATGGCAGGACAAGAAGCAACGGGTGGAAACTAATCAAGGAGAGAAGCAACTTAGAACTAAGGAGAAATTTCCTGACAGTAAGAACAATTAACCTCTGGAACAGCTTGCCTCCAGAAGTTGTGAATGCCCTAACCCTGGAAGTCTTTAAAAAGATGTTAGATAGCCATTTGTCTGAAATGGTATAAGGTTCCTGCCCACGCAGGGGGTTGGACTAGAAGACCTACAAGGTCCCTTCCAACTCTGCTATTGTATTATTGTATCCCCCTTCCACTCTGTGGCGTACCCCACTCTCTTAGCTATTTTAAGCTCTATATACATTCTCTTACTGCTTTAATCTTTTATAATCTTCTATCAGATTGTAAGTCATCCAAAGTCCCATATCAGCGAGATGGGCAGCATAAAAAGGTAGCAAAGTAGTTCTCAACCTACCACCATTTGTTTTGTGCCCGAAGCTCCAAAAAAAGTGACTTATGGCCAGTTTTCACATTTAATAACCGTTGCAGCATCCCTGTGATCAAAATTCAGACATTTGGCCACTGGCTGATATTTATAACAGTTGCAATGTCCAGGAGTCATGTAATCAAGACCTTCTGACAAGCAAAGTCAACGGGGAACAGCCCTACTACTAACTTAATTGCAGTTATTAACAACTGCAGCAAGAAAGGTAAATAAATACATCATAATTTGCTGATAGATGCACAGAAGAGAACTATTTTGCCTGCCCCTGGTCCCTAAGACTTTTGATACATTGCTTGCAAGTCTCAAGTTTTTTTGTTTCTGTGGTTAACTATAAAACTAATCTTTACTTACTAATCTAATCTTTTCAAATAAGCTGCACCAGACACTAGAGGTGAGGGTCTTCCCTTGCGTAGCTTTCCCACTGCTCAGAAATGTTCCTGAACAACTCTCTGTTATGAATGCTTCAATCTGTAATTCTTTTTAAGGCTACGCTCGGACCTGCTGGTATAAATCCGAATGTTAGCTGGGGAATTCTGGAAACTGAAGTCTACATATTTCAAAGTGGCCAAGCCTGAAAAACGCTGGTCTTAAGTCATCCCTTCCATCTTTCTTTTTTATAATTTATTTTATTTTTAAACATGTAAAGACAGACAAAATATAAAACCATATAACATGCCATTTGGTTACAAGCTTTCGTGCAATTGGATATATAATTAATTGATTTTCCATCAACCATAGTTAAGTCACTGTCATCGAGCATTTATGGGTTCAAGTACAATTAATACTCCTTCCATTTCAAACAAAGCTTATTTTCTTCGATCCTTTTAGTAACAATAAGCCTTGATAAGAATCACCCGTCTCTTTCTATTGTTCTTACAAAACAAAAGAATTTTCCATCAATTTCAGTTATGCATCATGATAAACTTCCCCTCCATCTTTCGGATTCTCTCCTTTAAAAGTCACCAGCCTTCCCTGCCCGACTGCAGTCCCTCTGCTCCTCTTAATGTACTGAACGGAGGAAATGCTTTACTCCGGGGTTCCTACCAGATGTGCTCGAGCTCCCTCCAGCAACAGCTCTGCGGTCGGCAACGACCTCGTGCCCATCTTCTCTTTCAGCCTCTGTATTTTTATGCCGTTCAGCTTCCCATCCTCATATGTTTTCAGGTAGAAGAGGGAGAGGCCCCTGGAGCCCTGCCACACAAAAGATGCTAGCGTCAGGCCAAATAAACCGAGCTGGAATTCGGACATCCCTGACCGCACAACTACTTGCAAGCTTCTGTTTCGTGTTCCTTGGGTTGGCCTGGGAATCTGACCTGTTTTATCTGCCCATCAGGGCCCACGATCCTTGCCAGGGTCAGCGTCATGTCTGAATCAGCCGCTGATGTGAACCATTTGAAACCGTGCAGGCTGTAGGAGCCATCTGGAAGTTCCCGGGCGACAGTTTCTGTCCCACCTCCTGGGGGGGGAAAACAAACATATTTTTGAGCCGGGAATTTCCTCTAAAAGATGACCACGGATCGATTAGTTCGATTTGGATTTGTGAGTTTAGGATGACCTTTGCAACTCCCTCTTCCTATTTGCCCAGCACAAACCTTTGAGGTAGGTTGGACTTCAAGCGGTAGTGCCTGCTCAAACAAACCAACAAACCTTTGATTACCGTCAGATGAGATCCCAAACCTTAAAAAACCAAAATGCCTTTTAAAAATGCAATACTTTTCTCCTTATTAACAGTTAAATTAGCTGGCAGCACAATTCCTCTGAAGGCATGTTGTAAGGTTTCCAATTTCATCAGGGGTGTTAGGGTAATTTCTGCAGGAACAAAGTATCTGACTTTATCTGCTATCTGTGATTGCAGAACTGACGATTAATCTAGAAGATAATAACTTGCATAGCCATTGTGCAAGTCGTAGTTTGTGGACATCCCGTTCCCCTTTTTATAGAACAGCATGCATAAAGCAAGCACAAAATTCAAAACCCACAAATCTTGTCTGGAAAACAAGCCTAACATACGCAACTTCTCTAAATGCAGACTGTTGAATAAGTCATCCTACCCAAATACGCTCTTATTTGCTAAACTGTATTGTTTCAGAAAGAAAGGATTGGGTCTCCCATGTTGCACCCCCTTACCAACATCAGAGCCGCCTTTGCGTTCAGTCATCCATTGGCCAGAGATCCAGAAGGTCTTGGGGTCCCCTGATGTCAAATGAGCATAGGCTTCTTCCAGGGGTTTTGGGATCCCTAAAGCCTGTTGGGGTTGCAAGCAAGAGATAAAAGGCAGATACTGTATATAGACGGGTGGAGAGATGAAATATCTGTCAGCCCTGCCTTCAATTCCTATATGAGGTGGGATGGCAGAAGCAATGATGCCTGGAGGGAACTCCTTATAGGGTGGCTTGACAATTATTCTTGTGCCTTCAGCTCTGGGTGCTTCACCCATTCGCTGCAAAAAACTTTGTCTAGCCTTGAATCTGCGGAAGGTCAACCGGGGCTCAGACCTTTGACTTTGGGACGTAGTATGTCTCTCGCAACAAATCGGGGTGTGCAACCTCACTTCTGCCGATCCCAGCCACAATAGCAAGAGATAGGCAGCAGTTGAAGGATGCTGTGGTCCAACCAGCTCTTCTACTCCCCCCCATGATCTCAGCAGCCCAATGTTCGCCTCTTCCCTGTCAAGACTATTTCGAGAACCAGTTGTTGAAGTTGTATCATCCGCGGGAGTTTATTTTACAGGCCCAATGTCACTGTATGGACTCTGGGAGTGACAGGACTTGGTTTATTATTCTTTATATTCATTCAAGAAAATGTACATGGTCGCCCAGGTCATTCTTAATGATTCTGGATGGCTTGCAAGGGAAAATGATTTAGAATTGGAGGCAGATCCTGGGAGAGTATTATTGGAAGGGTTGGTATGTAGAATCCAACCATCCTTTAGGAAGTTTTTTTGGTGGTGTAGATGGAAAGAGCGAAGACTATTCCACAGGTACAAAATGGATGCGACTTTCCAATGTGTTAGCATCAACATGGGGGAATGGGACAGAGAGATTTTATACAAATGTCACTAAGGACACCTGGAGATTCCAAGTGTGGTAAGGCCACACTTGGAATACTGCATACAGTTTTGGTCGCCACGATGTAGAAAAGACGTGGAGACTCTGGAAAGAGTGCAGAGAAGGGCAACCAAGATGATTAGAGGACTGGAGACTAAGACATATGAAGAACGGCTGCAGGAGCTGGGTATGTCTAGTTTGATGAAGAGAAGGACCAGGGGAGACATGATAGCAGTGTTCCGATATCTCAGAGGGTGCCACAAAGAAGAGGGAGTCAAACTATTCTCCAAAGCACCTGAGGGCAGGACAAGAAGCAATGGGTGGAAACTAATCCAGGAGAGAAGCAACTTAGAACTAAGGAGAAATTTCCTGACAGTTAGAACAATTAACCTCTGGAACAGCTTGCCTCCAGAAGTTGTGAATGCCCCAACCCTGGAAGTCTTTAAAAAGATGTTAGATAGCCACTTGTCTGAAATGTTATAAGGTTCCTGCCCACGCAGGGGGTTGGACTAGAAGACCTACAAGGTCCCTTCCAACTCTGCTATTGTATTGTATTGTATTTTAAATAACCAGAACAGCCACTTAGTCCAGCCGTTCCCGCTTTGCAACATCAAAGGGTTACCTCAATTACTTTTGCTGCTCCGTCAGTCATGGCTAGAGGACATCCATAGGTAGCAGAACAGGACATAAAAAGGTACATCTTGGCAATCTGATAAACACGGCTGCGGAAAGAGAAATACATCGGTGGACTTGGCACGCCTCCCCAAAACACCTGTATGGCAGATTTGAAACACCGGAAAAGGAGAAGGACTTGTTGGGGTATCTCCCCGTTGGGAGACAGAAAAGTTGTGCAGCGGAATATGCAGCTAGAGAAACGTTGCTAGTGAACCAGACACTGTTAGTAAAGCAAAATAGCTTTACTGGTGTTGTAAAACTAAACTACGGCTTCACAAGCAGGGATGGTTGGAAGTTAGTCAAAACAAAGTCCTTAACAAATGAACAATTGCTTACAGTCAGCAAGCCACAATTTTTACTTCTTCAACCACAGTCAGTCACAGCACACAAACAGAGAGCAAACAGTAGAGATATCAGCAAAGATCCAGACCGGACCGGTTGACCAGTGTCTTTCCGGGGCTCATTTCTAACTGGCTCATGCAAGCGAGCCAAGCTTCATCTGTGCATGCGTGGGATCTAAATAACACATCATGAAATCAGTCCCCACTCCTTCCCACCTTGGCTTCCTGGAAGAATTGTTTTCCATGGAACGGTATCCAAACGATTGGAGACTGCTGGTCTTATGGCTCTAAAGACCAGAATCCTTAAACTGAAAAAAATGACTATGAGGTTGGATGATTTGGTTAAAATATATGTTGTTGTTTCTGGTGTCTCTTTATGGACTTTAATCAAAGTGGATTTAATCAGGTATTATTAAACAAAGCCCTCACCAAACATTAAGCCACGCTAGGAGTCCAGAATATGCAAGAGATAGCCAAATGGGTTGACATAGATTTGCATGGCTCCCATAAACCACAGCAGTACCTCCAACAGGAATATCTCCTCGTATAACCTTCAGCCACAAGGCTCTCCTCAGCAGAGATGTCCTTCAGCCTCTTCCAGGCTGGGCAGGTGGCCACCTGGTCCACACGTTGTCCCCAGGCATCAAAATGCAATAAGCTGGGTGGGTTTCGCTCGCACTCACGGCCCAAGAAGTCAATTTCATCTCTCACACGAGCTCCGAACCGTTCCAGGTCAATGTTCACCTCGGCAAAGACCTACAAGGTCAATGCATAAATACAGAATGTGAAGAACAAAGAAGAGGGAGTCAAACTATTCTCCAAGGCAGCCCGAGGGTAGGACAAGAAGCAATGGGTGGAAACTAATCGAGGAGAGAAGCAACTTAGAACTGGGGAGAAACTTCCTGACAGTTTGAACAATTAATCCGTGGAACATCTTGCCTCCACAAGCTGTGAATGCCCCAATACTGGAAGTCTTTAAGAAGACGTTGGATAGCCATTTGTCTAAAACGGTAGAGGGCTTCCTACCTAGGCAGTGGGTTGAACTAGACGACCTCCAAGGTCCCTTCCAACTCTGCTATTGCATTATTGTAAGAGTTGGTGGGATGGGAATCAGAAGGTAGTTTTGAAAGAAACAAAAGGAAGCCAAGGCGAAGGGCAGCTGATTTCTTTCTTATTTGGCCAGTAGTTTGAAGCTGATGTTGCTTCTTCAACCAAGCCTAGTTTGTGGTTACCGTATTTTTCAGAGTATAAGACGCACCCTTTTCCCTCAAAAAAGAGGGTGAAAATGGTGGCTAATGGTGTGAATCACAATATTACCATGACCACAGGTGCTTAACTTGTAGCTGCTACACTTTTGCATAATCATTTGTTTGCAATGGTATTGTATCAAATTGAAACTCTATTTCTGTAATCTAATGAGCGAATGGGATCATTGCTGGGTTTTTTTTCAAGGCTGCAAATGTGTATTTCCAGAATCAGAATACTCATGTAAACCTTCCATTCCATTCCTCTCTCAGGCAAACCATGGTATCAACATATATATGCCAACATATATATATGCCGGCCTGGCCTAATCCTCACAACCATGTTTGTAGACTGAATTTTAAATTGTTTTAATTAGATTTTAAATGGGTTAATAGTATTAGGGAATTTTTAGCACAGGGCATCTCGTATTTCATTGGATTTTAGCCTTAAATTATATTTATTATTGCTATGTTTTGTATTTTCTGTTTTAATTTCCTGCGCACCGCCCTGAGTCCCTCCGGGAAGATAGGCGCGGTTATATAAATTTAATAAAATAAAATAAATAAAAAATAAAGGTATTTCCTTAAATAATTTTTTCCCTTTTGCTAATGTTCCATTACACAATTTGCTTGAATAAACAGCAGAGACACATATATTCTAAAGGTAGCCCTCACTTAAGGAACAAGGATCAGCGAGCGTTCAAAATTATGACAGGGCTCCCAAAAATGGAAATATTGAAGTTTAAAAACTATTTCAGGGGGGAAAAGAACATTCCAACCCTGCCATTATAACTCTAAAAGGAGATGGAGCTCTTTTCGTGGAAACTCAGTTTACTACCCCCAACCCCCCAACGTGTTAAGTTCCTAATTAATTTCTACAGATTAATATTCTTCTGCCAGTTTCCTTTCCTTCTCAGCATGATATAAACTTTCCTGTCCTGTGTTGTAACCTCACACCAGCTGGCTGGGAGGAAAAACAAATTGTACGGTAGCTCCCCTTTGAAGAAGGTTAGTGAGAAGAACACACGTAACACAAGAGGCTTCTCCTATGAGCTAAGGCCCTGAAGGCTCTGTTTTAAAAAACATAAAAGTAATATATCATCATGTAGAACAGTGGTGGGTTTCTGCAGGCTCGCACCTACTCGCAAGAGCCGGATGGTGAAATTTAGAGAACCGGTGAGAGGGGGTTCCACCGGCAGACCCAGAAGTAAGTCTGGCCTGCCGCTGCCAGTAACCCAGTGGGAAGGAAAGGAAGGCAGAAAGTAAGAAAGGAAAGGAAAGGAAAGGAAGGGAAAGAAAGAAAGAAAGAAAGAAAGAAAGAAAGAAAAGAAAGAATTTATCATCACAATTGAGCCCAAAATTTTGGTTGCTAAGCAAGAGCGTTGTTAAAAGAGTTTCGCCACATTTTACAAGTTGGCCACTCCCGCCCTGTCACATGACTGCTAAGCCACGCCCACAAAATAGGCCACACCTATAGAGTAGGTTCTAAAAAAATTTGAAACCCACCACTGATGTAGAATATAAATTAGGGTTTATCAAGACAAGTTCTTTGTCAAATTGAAACGGTTGGTGTTTATTAGATCAAATTTACTCGGACGCATTTCTATGTTAAGATTGATTTAATCCTCTCTTTGCAAAATAAATATATTCGTATCTTAATCTTGGGCATTAAGAGGGTGCAAACTGTGCTCGGAAGAGGAATGGGAGAGGCGAGAGGGAGAAAGCTACCCTTTGGCTCAGTGGTAGACAAACCAGCTTTCAGGGTGGGCGATGGGGGTTTTGTCCCATACTGAAGCCCTTTCCTTTTTTTAAAAAAATTAATGGACTTCCCTGGTGGGCGGTTAGAAAAGTTTACTACTAACAGATAGAAAAGGGGATGGTAGATATAAAAAGGTTGACTACCCCTGCTAGCTGCTAAAGGCAAGAGGGCACCTTTTGCTCTAGTCCCAGGAACAGGGAATTATACTTAATACTAAATTAAGTATTTTAATTTCTCCTTTTCTGCTTTTTGCCCCTGCAAGGGGGGGGGGGGGGGGGAGGCAGCCATCCCAAAGCCGAGAGGCAGAGAATTGGAGCTTTCCGCCCCCCCCCCGGTTAGCATTCTCCTAGAACCCTCCGCCTGGAAGGGGCCTCGGAGGTCTTCTAGTCCACCCCCTTGCCCCGGGCAGGAGGCCTCGCTCATCCAGCGCGGCGGTTCCCTCGCCCTCCAGTCCCTATCCGGCGAAGGCACCTGGGCAGGGGCCGGGGGCTCAGGAGCAAAAGCGGTGGGGAGGGGGCCACGGGCAGCAAAGGAGGCGGAGAAGCGCCGAGCCAGCCCTGCGCACCCTCCCCCCACCGCCCAGCCCCCGCCTGGCGCTCACCCACCTGGGCAGGCAGGTGGGCTCTCAGGTAACCCTGGAGCAAGGGGTCTTCCAGGTAGGGGTTCCCCATCCGAGGCGCCTCCATCTCTGCAGAGGGGTCCCGCAGCTTCCCGCAAAGGCTCCCGCTGGAAAAGCGCCGCGGCGGCGTCCGGGAAGAGGTTTGACAGTCCTGCCCCACGCAGGGCGTTCCTCCCCGGGCTTGGAGTAGGAGGAGATCGAGGATAGAGTGCGAGAGTGAAAAAAAGATCGCGAGTCTTCGGGCAGCAATGCCACACGCACAAACACACCCCGGAGGGCGGCTCTGGGCTGGGTCCAAGAGAGGGGGCGTCGGGGGTCAGGGACGCCCAGCGGTTGGCAGGGCTGTTCTTTGCTGCTTCGGCGGCGGGAGGCTCCCCAATTCATCCTCCCCCCCCCCCCCTCGCAAAAAGAGCCGGCCAGTCTCATTCATTAACAAGAGTTGGAAGGGACCTTGCAGGTCATCTAGTCCAACCCCCCTGCCCAAGCAGGACACCCTACGCCTGCCTCTACCAGGGATCGAACTCACAACCTCCCTTCTTGGGAGGCAAGACCTTAGTGGTTAACAGATTAAGAGAATTGGAAGGGACCTTGCAGGTCATCTAGTCCAACCCCACTGCCCAAGCAGGAGACCCTACGCCTGCCTCTACCTAGGATCGAACTCACAACCTCTCTGCAGTGCCTCTGTGAGCCCAGGGCCGGCGCCCCCTCAACTTCGCCAAAGGAGGAAGCGAATATCGCCTCCAGTTTGGGTCGTAAAACAAAAAGAAAGAGTCCGAGACTCTAGAGCAGTGTTTCTCAACCTTGGCGACTTTTAAGTCCTGAGGACTTCAACTCCCAGAATCCCCCAGCCAGCACAGCTGCTTAGAACCCAGCACAGCTGGCTGGGGGATTCTGGGAGTTGAAGTCCACAGGCCTTAAAGTCGCCAAGGTTGAGAAACTCTGCTCTAGGAAGAGTGCAGAGGAGAGCCAGCAAGAGGGTTAGGCCGCAGGGGTCTCCAACCTTTGCAACTTTAAGTCTGAAGGACTTCAGCTCCCAGAATTCTCCAGCCAGCTTTGCTAATTGATGTTCTCAGCTTTGCTGGCTGGAGAATTCTGGGAGCTGAAGTCCTTCAGACTTAAAGTTGCCAAGGTTGGAGACCTCTGGGTTAGGGGACTGGAGGCTGAAACATACAGAAAGCAGTTGCTGGAATTGGGGGTGTCTTGTCTAGTGAAAAGAAAGGACTTGGTGGTGGTGGGGGACATGAGAGCAGGGTTCCAATATTTGAGGGTCTGCCGCAGAGAAGAGTTGGGGGTCAGCCTCAATAATACACGGGCAAGCAATAGATACAATAGGTAAAACAGAGACAATATATTTTAGGGGATTTTAGCACAGGCCCAGATTTAATTTGTTTTTAATTGTATTTGTATATTTATTGTATTGTGGTTTTAGTTTTCCCTGTGCACCGCTCCGAGTCCCTACGGGGAGAGGAGCGGTCTATAAATTAAATCATTCATTCATTCGTTAATTATGAAGAAAATAATTATAGCAAGCCAAACATTTCTTTATTCAAAGTATGTAGAGGCATATAAATGTTTGTTTAAAATAAATAAACTTTAGAAAAGGTTCTGGGCAATTCTTGTTTAACTCTTTGTTAAAAAAGAAATCAGAGTGGAAGAATTGCAGAAAGGAAAAGGAAATCCACAATGTTCTGAATCATGAAAGCACATTTATAATCTAAAAAAGTTTTAAACATCCAAATTCAATATATCAAGACATTGATCACAGGTGTCAGATAGCTACAGTGATATGTCCGTCATGACATTATTGGACAAATTATGAAAAAAAAATTAATTTCATGCCCATTTATATATATCTGGAAGTTGCCTATTAAGAATCACTTTTAATTGAGAGAATAAAAGTTGCCAGAGATCGCTACAGGTAGTCAAATGGTAAAAATGAGAATCGAATGCCACAATCCTGAGCACTTTGAATAGACAGCATTACCCGAGGGCTGTGGAAAGCCAGAGATATTATCTTTACTGTTAAATAATTTTGTATTCCTGTTCTTCATTTTATTAGTGATCAGCTGTTAATTGCTACAGCTTTGCTCTCCGAGAAGAATACCCATCATAAACCATAGATTTATCCAGGGAAGCGGCTTTAGCATTGTAAGAACCAGCCTTCTCTCCTCTCTCCACAAGGCAGACGTCCTCCTGACACCACCTGCAGAAGAGAGAAGAAAACCTTCTGCCTTCAAATTAACACTGGATCTCCCAGCTTCAGACCCAGTCTATCTCAACGTTGCTGCCTGTTGCTATGACTGAAAGGTGACCTTGGCTCCCAAGGCAGCTCTGTGACAATCAACATTCAATAAGTGTCTATAGCAGAAACCTTTGATGGCATCTGCCTTGCGGCCAGTGTGCACGAACCCCTGCCCCTCACATCAATGGCCCGTGCACATGCTTGGCCCTGCTCATGCAGGCGAGGATGCGCATTTCCCAAGCTAATGTGTGCAGCCTTTTGGGTTTCTCAGTCTTTGCTTTGGAATTAGATGTAATAGATACCTCTGAGCAGCGTAGATGTTCGTGGTGGATGCGCCAGCCCTGGCAGCATGCTCCAGGAGAAGGACTCCTGTGGGAATTAAAGACATGGACTAGGAACATTTCTGATTTTATCGTGAATCAGCTCCACACTTGACCACGCGGGGAATTCTCCACTCTGGGGAATAATTTGGAAGCTCCTTTTAAAGTCTTCAGATTAATCCCCATTAGCGGCATTCCAGGGACCACTTTCTCCTAAAGAAAGGTCTTCCTGCTTCTTCATTGCATACTAACTCCAAGTGCTGCATTGTTTTAGAGGACTATCATTCCAAGTCTTTCTGAGAAACATTCAAATATCTGAGATGATTTTGTGGTAAGGAAGCAAAAGATTTTGAGGCAATTCGTTCTCTACCTTCATAGATCCATGCCAGACTATAGGCGAAGTCTCTCGCTGCCAGCTGCCAGCCAGCTTCTCCCTTCGACTCCATTCTTCGAACAAACTGCTTGAGTTTTTGTAGATTATTCTGAATTATTTGCACAGAAGCCTGCAGTTCGGGCTGCCGGGAAGCTGCCTCCAACTTGGCCTGCAAGGAACCCCCCCCCAAGTCACAGAACAAACAGACATAATAACTCACAGTACTTCTGGCAAGCAAAAGAGCTGCTATTTTTGAGAGTTACGTACCCAAAATTGTGGGTGGGACTAGCAGAACCCATCTTAAATCGTTTGCATTTAGCTAAAATTTGCTTAATACAATGCCTCCCCCATCGTATGTCGACATTTTTCTTCTGACACATTAAATGTTGTGATGGAATTGTCATCTTTGGAGGTCTCTAGCTCTGCCTGTGCTTTAGATTTAAGATCCTTGGATTGGTTTCTACTTTGGCAGATGAAGGTTAACGTTTTTCACCCTGAATGTGGGCAGATTAAGTAAGTGGCAGTAAATTTGGACTGTGCTACTTAAAAGACCAATTCCTGTTAACTGTGAACAAGATGAATAAACCGCAAACTATACAGCGAAGTGAGTCCTGAAGGGGCAAGAGCAGCCCATCAACATCGATAAAGACAGTCTCCGTTTTACATGAGGTTCCTCCTACCAGGCACATCTCAAATTTTAACCTTTATCGGTGTTGTGACAAGCTCAGGTACTGGTGCCTACCTGGGCAGTGCAGAAAAAGACGTCCAGCGTTTTTCCTTGGCTCTTGAGAATGCAGCGCAGGACATCCAGGGACAGAATATTGGTGGTTCCCTCCCAGATTGATAGCACCTAGCAGCGAAAGAGAGACAGAGCTCAAAGGCAGAACAACAGCTGTCATTCATGACTTTACAAATGTACCTCTGAACGCTTTTCTTTGTAAGTGTGTTTGTTTCCAAATATTTGGAACTTGTCCAAGCATTACAGAATGCCCCTGTTCAGTTTAAAGGACATTTTAGGCCTGAATTACTACTTTTCCCCTTTCACAATCTCAGAAACACGGATAAATTTTATGTCGGGAAGACAAAGTGAAACAAAGGAACTAAGGTGCCGATTTCTCTTCCTGCTTTTCTCCCCTAAAATAGCAGCAGTCTGCAAGAAAGTAGAGAAGGGGTGAAAACCAAAGTAAAAAGTCCAGCGCTTCTTCACCTGGGTATCCCGAAGAATAACAGGCAGGCTGGTGTCTTCCATGAAGCCCTGACCTCCGAAACACTCCAGGCCTTCCGAGGCGACAGCGATCGCCTGAAACACAAACCGACTTGCTTACACATGCGACAAATAGGCCAGGCTGAGAGAAGGACAAACGACAGTCCACCAAATAAATGTTTCAATATTTTTGCTTTTCTGCATTTGATCCTCAAGGGCAGAAAAAACATCTCAGCCACATTTAATTGAAGTTTCGGGGGCCTGTTTGCCTATGGTCGTCTGCCATATCAAATAACCAGGAACCCAGAAGCCTGATAAAGGCACCTGCCTCCATGAGTGTGTGACAATAACTGATGCCTTGTTAGGGGAAGAAGGGCTGACAATGATTCCCCTTCTTTGATTCTGTAGACTCAATGGCTTTGAATAGGCGCCCTCTTTGCCAGTCATTTCGGGACTCCCCCCTTCGCTAAAATGGGCATGTGCGTGGCCATCCCGTGACCCATCTGGCCCATGGGCCAGGTGTTTGACAGCCCTGCCGTAGACTCAATGGCCAAACACGGTCAAGAATATAACAGCCTGCACAGAGGTTTCCTCCCCTCCTCCCCCATTAACCTCTGCCCTCTGTAGGTGCCCTCTTTGCCAGTCATGGCATCAAACTGAGCGTGACCTGCTTTGCCGTATAAAGTTTAGCGAGAGGTGTGAGCAGCCTCAGCATGTGCTTCTCCTCCTCCGTCGCCTTCTTCGTCTCTTCCAGGCCAAGCAGCCTCGCCAGCTCCATCATCAGCAGGAACGCTCCTTGGCTTTGCACCTGCACAAGTGGGAAGGCAGTTCGTCTGAGCAAAACTGGCACTTTTGGAGACTGGCAACTTCCTCCCTTCCTCCTCCTGCTTTCCTCCCTCAACAACTACCCGGAGGGATAATCACATGGCAAACAACAAACCATGGTTTGCAGGTGGCCGTGGCAGTTGTGGCAAGTTCCTGGACAACTCCCTGCAGTTCTCTCGGAAGTGATTTGCCCTAGCCAGCTGCTTCTTCCTAGTGCCCAAGGTCACCCGGCTGGCTTTGGACTTCAGGTCGGGCTGGAACTCCCCATTTCCCAGTACAGCAAACTGCCTCTCCTTCCCTAGTAGGTGAAACTTTCTGAATCTTACATGCTTCGTTCTGTTGCTAAAGTTCTCCAGTTGTATGCTACTTTCCCTACCCTGGCGTTTGATTCCAAACCATAGTAGGAGAACATGCTGGACTCTTTCCCAAGTGCCTGTGGACGGCGTGTGCTCACCTCCATTCGTGCCAGAGTTTGCATGTGCAAAGGGTGATCTTGGAGGGGTCTTCCAAAGGCTTCCCTTTTGGTGGCGTAATCCCGTGCCAGGTCGACAATTCTGTGGATGGGAGCAAAGCCAGCCACAGGGATTAACTGGTTACCTTTGCTCTTGCTTTTAAAATGTATTTCTGCTATTTCCCAGAATTTAGTTTCATTCTTTCATTAAAGCATAACGTCAGGGAATCGGTATATAATATTATATACTCGAGGGATATAACATTAATATGATAAAAATGCTAGGAACTTCTTCCTCTATCAATCCAACTTCTAGGTAGCAAAATTATTTCCATTTCTCTTTATGTAGACTAAAGGAACAACCCCTCTACTCAGGAACATGCTGCCAATATTGGAGAACAAAATGGACATTTTCCTTGGCATATTCTTTTTGCTTAAAACAAAGTTTGCAGATAGGTGCGTGAAGATATTGAAGCGGTTAATACATCTGAGTAATCCTCTATGGTCTGCATGAAGTTGGCCAACAGGTGATGTCACCATATATATAGCAGGTTGAAATTTAGGACATGCCAAACTACATTTTCCAATTGTTCACCCTGATTTAAGTTTGCACAATTATCCTTGTGATAACAGTAGAGCTGAATTGCTTTTAATTTTGCCCAGATATAGTTTTTCCTAGTTGCTTCTACTTCTCAGGCTTGAAAATCACCTTCTCATATCGCCTGCTGCAGACACAGCATTATAGATCCTAGCGATGTTCATCATGTTGACAATGCAATGTATCCCCTGGCCTTCTGTAGAGATCTGAAAGCAATAAGTTAACAGCTTCAAATTATTTGATTTGGTTCCCCTTAACAACGAAAATGCAATTAAACGGGCAACAGCGGTACATTTACAGAAAACAACATTCTTAAATACCGTTTTCAGGATTTGAGAAAGAGAAGAGCATTGGGCTCGAAGCAAAGCTAGAAAGAGTGGATCTACAAACCAACATTTCAATTTAAATAACGTACAATCTAAAAATGTACAAAGTCTGCAGATCAGAGGGACACATTCTTCCGGAGTTCCTACCAGATGCGCTCGAGCTCCATCCAGCAACAGCTCTGCGGTTGGCAATGCCCTCGTGCCCATCTTCTCTTTCAGCCTCTCTATTTTTATGCCGTTCAGCTTCCCATCCTCATATGTTTTCAGGTAGAAGAGGGAGAGGCCCCTGGAGCCCTGCCACACAAAAGACGCTAGCGTCAGGCCAAATAAACCGAGCTGGAATTCGGACATCCCTGACCGCACAACTACTTGCAAGTTTCTGTTTCATGTTCCTTGGGTTGGCCTGGGAATCTGACCTGTTTTATCTGCCCATCAGGGCCCACGATCCTTGCCAGGGTCAGCGTCATGTCTGAATCAGCCGCTGATGTGAACCATTTGAAACCGTGCAGGCTGTAGGAGCCATCTGGAAGTTCCTGGGCAACAGTTTCTGTCCCACCTCCTGGGGGGGAAAACAAACATATTTTTGAGCTGGGAATTTCCTCTAAAAGATGACCACGGATTGATTAGTTCGATTTGGATTTGTGAGTTTATGATGACCTTTGCAACTCCCTCTTCCTATTTCCCCAGCACAAACCTTTGAGGTAGGTTGGACTTCAAGCGGTAGTGCCTGCTCAAACAAACCAACAAACCTTTGATTAAAACCAGATGAGATCCCAAACCTTAAAACACCAAAATGCCTTTTAAAAATGCAATGCTTTTCTCCTTATTAATAGTTAAATTAGCTGGCAGCACAATTCCTCTGAAGGCATGTTGTAAGGTTTCCAATTTCATCAGCGGGATTAGGGTAATTTCTGCAGGAACAAAGTATCTGACTTTATCTGCTATCTGTGATTGCAGAACTGACGATTAATCTAGAAGATGATAACTTGCATAGCCATTGTGCAAGTCGTAGTTTATGGACATCCCGTTCCCCTTTTTATAGAACAGCATACATAAAGCAAGCACAAAATTCAAAACCCACAAAACTTGTCTGGAAAACAAGCCTAACATACGAATGCAACCTCTAAATGCAGACTGTTGAATAAGTCAGCCTA
Source organism: Rhabdophis nuchalis (assembly GCA_039707465.1). NCBI lineage: Eukaryota > Metazoa > Chordata > Lepidosauria > Squamata > Natricidae > Rhabdophis > Rhabdophis nuchalis. The sequence continues at coordinate 3,567,121 of CM077660.1, forward strand.
CCCGAATACGCTCTTATTCGCTAAACTGTATTGTTTCAGAAAGAAAGGATTGGGTTTCCCATGTTGCACCCCCTTACCAACATCAGAGCCGCCTTTGCGTTCAGTCATCCATTGGCCAGAGATCCAGAAGGTCTTGGGGTCCCCTGATGTCAAATGAGCATAGGCTTCTTCCAGGGGTTTTGGGATCCCTAAAGCCTGTTGGGGTTGCAAGCAAGAGACAAAAGGCAGATTCTGTATATAGATGGGTGGAGAGATGAAAGCTGCAGTCCGGGCTATAAAATCTCTCTGGTGGAGGTTTCCTGATGCCTGGAAGGGACCCCCTATAGGGTGACTTGACAATTATTCTTGTGCCTTCAGCTCTGGGTGCTTCACCCATTCGCTGCATAAACCTTTTCTAGCCTTGGATCTGCAGAAGGTCAACTCGGGCTCAGACCGGCCTGGCCTTTGACTTTTGGACGTAGTATGTCTCTCGCACCAAATCGGGGTGTGCAACCTCACTTCTGCCGATCCCACCCACAATAGCAAGACATAGGCAGCAGTTGAAGGATGCTGTGGTCCAACCAGCTCTTCTACTCCCCCATGATCTCAGCAGCCCAATGTTCGCCTCTTCCCTGTCAAGATTATTTTGAGAACCAATTATTAAGTTGCATCATCAACTGTGGGTTTTGGCACAAAGGCCCAGTATCATCGAATAGGCTCTGGGAGTGACAGGACATAATGTATGATTTATGTTTATTTAATTAAGATAATATACATGGCTGCCCACGTCATTCTTGATTATTCTGGATGGCTTACAAAGTAAAATGATCTGGAATAGGGGCCAGATCCTGGGAGTGTTGCTGCGGCTGGGAGGCTGGGGGTGGGAGGCAGAATCCAACTGTCCTTCAGGGAATCTTTTGGTGGTGTAGATGGAAAGAGCTACGAGTATTCAACAGGTACAACATGGATGTGACTTTCCAGTAAATTTACTGGTAAACAAACTGTTCTTTAAGAAGATACAATAGAGTAATATTTTACACACACTAGTAAGAACTAGTAAGGAGGTTTTAAATAATAACCTGGCTGTCCATGGAAGATCAAGTGACAGCCGTGGCCAGGAGGGCGTTTTACCAGGTTCGCCTGGTACGCCAGTTGCGCCCCCTATTGGATCGGGATGCCCTTTGCACAGTCACTCATGCCCTCGTGACATCCCGACTGGACTACTGCAATTCTCTCTACATGGGGCTCCCCTTGAGGTGCACCCGAAGACTTCAGCTTGTCCAGAATGCAGCCGCGCGAGCAATAATGGGAACCTCAAGGTTTACCCATATAACACCTCTCTTGCGCGAGCTGCACTGCCTGCCTGTCGTCTTTCGGGTGCGCTTCAAGGTGCTAGTTATCATCTTTAAAGCGCTCCATGGCACGGGACCTAGTTATCTGCGGGATCGGATCCTGCCCCATACTTCCCTGCGGCCGATTCGCTCCCACAGAGAGGGGCTTCTCCGGGTGCCGTCCACTAGGCTATGCCAGTGGGCGACGCCCACGGGAAGGGCCTTCTCTGTGGCGGGCCCAGCCCTCTGGAACGACCTTCCCCCCAAAATTAGAACAACTACGGACCTCTGCTCCTTCCGTCAAAAACTTAAAACACACTTTTTCTGCTTGGCCGGCCTAGGTTAGTCTTCCGTCTTTTAATAGGGTTTAGGGGATTTTAGTAATTTTAAAATTGGGAAATTTTAGCGCAGGGATAATCTTTGTTTAATTTGTCTTTTATCCAATCTATTTATGCATATTTATTGATATTTTTAATTCCCCTGTGCACCGCTCCGAGTCCCTTTGGGGAGAGGAAGTGGTCTATAAATAAATTTATTATTATTATTATTAATAATAATAATAATTGCTTAGTCCAGCAGTCCCACTTGTTGACTATTAAAGGCTTACCTCAATTACTTTTGCGGCTCCATCAGTCATGGCTAGAGGGGAGTTGTAGCAAGCAGAAGAAGTTGCAAAAAGATACACCTTGGCAGCCTGATGAACACGGCTATGAAAAGAGAAATATATGAAGCTATATTTGGCATGCCTCCACAAAATATCCCGACACTCCCAGAGTTAAAACACTACTGGGAAAAAGGACTTTCGAGGAAGCAATGGTAAAGAAGTTGGTTACTGGAGAATCCAAAAGTGCAATGGAATGAGGAGCTGATATAGGAACCAACTTTTCAGAATTCCTCTCCAGAGAAAGAGAGGACTGGAGATCACCCACATCCGCTGCAGACAGCAGCTCCCTGCATTGAGAATGTATGACAATGGTTTCCAGAAGCCTTAGAGCAGCAATGCTTAACTTTTCTGGTTCTGCAGATCGGTGGCAACAGTGTGGGGGAGAGGGGATAGTTCTGCGTATAAATAATTATAATAATTCATCTTATGGATGGTTTAAAATTCTGTAAAAAGAGGAAGATTTTGAAATTAAATAAACCTATGGGGAAAATATTGTGGATTAGAAAAAAAAACATGATAAAAGGACTTTGAAGGTTGGACATAGAACCAAAACAAAGTAAAGATTATAATTGAAAGAGAAGTGACTCACTAATACAGAATGAAGCAAAATATTCTAACTTTTAAGGATTTGAAGAATTCAAGGATATTTGCAAACAATGCCCTTGGGAATTATGGTAAGTTATTGAAATTGTTTGTACTTGCAAGATAGGGGGAAGTCAAGTCTTTGGGTATCTTTTTTCCCTTTTATAATATATATTTTTATATTTTTCTCTGCACTTTTTGTATTTCGTTTTTACTTTTTAATATTTTTTTTCTTAATTTGCATTAGCTTTTTATCTGTGTATCTTAAAACTTTAATACATTATTTTGTAACAAGAGGAAGACTATAACAAAAACAATCCTTGGGTGCAAAGCACTCAATGATTAAGCAATATAAAGTAGACTTTGCCATTTAATATGACTAGAGTGTGTATGTATGTATGTATGTATGTATGTATGTATGTATGTATGTATGTATGTATGTATGTATGTATGTATGTATGTATATTTCCTATTTCTGGGAGTTGGGCAGCATCTTAATTTAATTGTATTAATTATTACTACAAAAAAGAATGCTACCAAACATTAAGCCACGCTAGGAGTCAAGAATATGCAAGAGATAGCCAATCGAGTTCACATAGATTTGCGTGGCTCCCATAAACCACAGCAGTACCTCCAACAGGAATATCTCCTCGTATAACCTTCAGCCACAAGGCTCTCCTCAGCAGAGATGTCCTTCAGCCTCTTCCAGGCTGGGCAGGTGGCCACCTGGTCCACACGTTGTCCCCAGGCATCAAAATGCAATAATCTGGGTGGGTTTCGCTCGCACTCACGGCCCAAGAAGTGAATTTCATCTCTCACACGAGCTCCGAACCGTTCCAGGTCAATGTTCACCTCGGCAAACACCTACAAGGTCAATGCATACATTTAGAAGAGGTGGTGGAACAGGAACCAGAAGGTAGTTTTGAAAGGAACAAAGGAAGCTAAGTTGAAGGGCCACTGATTTCTTTCTTATTTGGCCAGTAGTTTGAAGCTGATGTTGCTTCTGCAAACATCAAGCTAAGTTTGTGATTGGTACAACCTGGTTACATCTCAGTGTCTTTCCTAAAGGACACTCCAAAGATATGTGAGCTGGAAACTAGCTTGAAGTTTCTGCACATATTCGTTACTATTCACTCCACAGTCCCTTAAGACCCTATTATTCTATAATCTTCCACTGCATTTGTATCATCCATTTTGTGGGGTTACCCGTTAGCTGCTAAAGGCAAGAGGGCACCTTTCGCTCTAGTCCCAGGAACAGGGAATTATACTTAATACTAAATTAAGTATTTTAATTTCTCCTTTTCTGCTTTTTGCCCCTGCAAGGGGGGGGGGGGGAGGCAGCCGTCCCAAAGCCGAGAGGCAGAGAATTGGAGCTTTCCGCCCCCCGTTAGCATTCTCCTAGAACCCTCCGCCTGGAAGGGGCCTCGGAGGTCTTCTAGTCCACCCCCTTGCCCCTGGCAGGAGGCCTCGCTCATCCAGCGCGGCGGTTCCCTCGCCCTCCAGTCCCTATCCGGCGAAGGCACCTGGGCAGGGGCCGGGGGCTTAGAAGCATAAGCGGTGGGGAAGGGTCCACGGGCAGCAAAGGAGGCGGAGGAGCACCGAGCCAGCCCTGCGCACCCCCCCCCACCGCCCAGCCCCCGCCTGGCGCTCACCCACCTGGGCAGGCAGGTGGGCTCTCAGGTAACCCTGGAGCAAGGGGTCTTCCAGGTAGGGGTTCCCCATCCGAGGCGCCTCCATCTCTGCAGAGGGGTCTCGCAGCGCTCTGCAGCTTCCCGCTTCCCGCAAAGGCTCCCGTTGGGGATGTAGCACCCGAAGCGGCCGGGGCGAAGTTTATGGCCGCCCAGGCGGGTTGCCCGAGGGGATATTCCCACGGTTCAAAAAAGACGTGGCGATTGCAACAAGAGAAAAGGCTCTCTTTTGACAGCTCTTCCATCCCCACCATTGCGAGAGCGGCTTTGGGTTGGGTCCAAGAGATTAGGGACGGGAACGCTAAGCGGTTGGTAGGCAGCCCTCGGGGCTCTTCGTTGCAGGGAGCTCCCCAATTCACCCCTCCATCTTCAAAGAAAAAAAAAAGGGGGGGCAGCAAACTGCAGCCCTATCAGCCTCACATTAATAGCTGGGAAGATAACCAAGCAAGAGATCTTCCGATAGGTAGAAAAGAACAAAGCCAATCTGGATGTGGCAACCAAAGAGCCAGAGGTGATGGGAGAAGCACTGAACACAATCTTTCAAGCTACCAGAGGGCTGGAAAAGAGCTGATGTGCTTCGTGCCTCCCAAACGTTTAAAAGAAATTTGTGAATTCAATCCTAGGTAGAGGCAGATGTAGAAGTCTCCTGCTTGGGCAGGGGGTTGGACTAGATGACCTACAAGGTCCCTTCCGACTCTGTTCATCTGTTATAAGTCCAGCCGTTCTCCAGGTAAGTCCAGGAGAACATCATCAAGAAAGCGGTCTGCAAAAGCAGAGAAATGAGCAAATTTGTTACTAAATGAGAAGGAAGGGCTCCCTGGAGAAGAGCCTCATGCTGGGAATGATGGAGGGCAAAAGAAGAAGAAGGGGACAGCAGAGAAGGAGGTGGCTGGATGGAGTCACCAGTCAGTCCTAGAGGAGATCCACCCTGGCTGCTCTTCAGAAGGCCAGATCCTGAAGAGGAAACTCAAAGACTTTGGCCACCTGATGAGAAGGAAGAAGGACTCCCTGGAGAAGAGCCTCATGCTGGGAACGATGGAGGGCAAAAGAAGAAGAAGGGGACGGCAGAGAAGGAGGGGGCTGGATGGAGTCACCGAAGCAGTCCGGCGTGAGCTTCAATGGACTCCAGAGGATGGTGGAGGACAGGAAGGCCTGGAGGAACGTTACACAACTTTGCAACTAACAACAACAATAAATTACTAATTAATTACTAAAACAAATAACAACTTTGGATCACTAGATTAGCCTTTCTCAGCCCGAATTCAGGAAGTTGACGTCCACCCTGCTGGTTGGGGAATCCTGGGAAATAAAACCCATAAGGGATGCTGGCTGGGGAACGGTCTAAAGATCTTGGAAGTTGAAAAGCAGTTGAAAAGTTCGTACATCTTAAAGCATGCCGGCTGCGCAATTCTCAGAGTTGTTGGGGAATTCTGGGAATTGAAGTCCACCCATTTTGAAAATGCTGGCTGGAGAATTCTGGGAGTTAAAGTCCACCCATTTTTAAGCATGCTGGCTGAGGAATTCTGGGGGTTATTGGGGAATTCTGGGAGTTGAAATCCACCCATTTTTAAGCATGCCAGCTGGGGAATTCTGGGAGTTGTTGGGGAATTCTGGGAGTTGAAATCCACCCATTTTCAGTCATATTGGCCTGGGAATTCTGGGAGTTATTGGGGAATTCTGGGAGTTGAAATCCACCCATTTTCAAGCATGCTGGCTGAGGAATTCTGGGAGCTGTTGGGGAATTCTGGGAGTTGAAACACACCCATTTTGAAAAATGCCAGCTGGGGAATTCTGGGAGTCCATCTATTTTCAAGCATGCCAGCCAGGGAATTCTGGGAGTTGGGGAATTCTGGGAATTGAAGTCCACCCATTTTCAAGCATGCTGGCTGGGGAATTCTGGGAATTGAAGTTCCACAGTCTTAAAGCTGTGGAAATTGTAAAGCAACAGAGTTGAGGATGCATTCAGGGGAAAAGGTGGGATGGTGCAGGAAGAGGTTAGATTAGATTAACTGGAAGAGGGGAAAACCACAACAAAGGACCACACACAGACACACACACACAATATTAGAAGGATGCTTGTTAACTGCAGTGAAGCAGCAGTGAATTCAAGGAGAAAAGCAACCTTGACAATATAAGACAGGCTATTTAACCTTAAATCTATTATTTAATTGTTGTAATACTGCCAATAATTTTATCTTTCCCCCTAAGGAGGAGAAGGAGTTAACTTTCTCTCAGATAGATAGATAGATAGATAGATAGATAGATAGATAGATAGATAGATAGATAGATAGATAGATAGATAGATAGATAGATAGATAGATAGATAGATAGAATAGCAAGAGGGAGAGAATAGAGGTAGATAGGTAGAGAATACAGAGATAGATAGATAGATAGATAGATAGATAGATAGATAGATAGATAGATAGATAGATAGATAGAATAGCAAGAGGGAGAGAATAGAGGTAGATAGGTAGAGAATACAGAGATAGATAGATAGATAGATAGATAGATAGATAGATAGATAGATAGATAGATAGATAGATAGATAGATAGATAGATAGATAGATAGATAGAATCCCCTACTATATAATAACAGGAGGCAAATGCAATAGCAGGGTAAAATCTGAAAGAAGAAGAAGAAGAAGAAGAAGAAGAAGAAGAAGAAGAAGAAGAAGAAGAAGAAGAAGAAGAAGAAGAAGAAGAAGAAGAAGAAGAAGAAGAAGAAGAAGAAGAAGAAGAAAGAAAAATAATACTTTGTGTGCTTCGTTCACTAAAAAAAAAATTGAACGTTTTGCCTTTTTTTCCACCCAAATTTTTATCTTGCTTCAGCTGAAAACAGAGCTTCGCCTGAGGCTTAACCGAACAGAAGTGGGGAGGGCAGAGGGAGAGAAAAAGAGAAAAATAACAAAGCAGAATTTTACCCATTGGGCCACTTTCGGCCTCCCCAATAAAATGAAAAGAGCTTTTGAGGCTCCAAAGAGAGAGAAAAGCAGGCAGCCCAGTCAGTACACCCCTCCCTACATGAAGAAATATGATTTTATCTATTTGAATCTTTCTGTTGGGAGGTTGACCGGCTGCCCTGAGCCTAGAGGCGAATGGGAGATGCAATTAATAGCGAGAAAGGAAAGAAAAAGGAATAAAAAGCGAAAAGAGCGAGTGAAGGAAGAGCAGGGCTGGAGGGAAGGATGAGGCACCTGAGGGGAAATGATGGCGGACCAAGATGGCCGCCCTCTTCCCGCCAAAATCCCCTCAGCGCTTTTCGAAAAATTACTTTCATTTTCCCCATGTTATTATTCATAATAAAATGATATTCACAGGTGCTTTTTCTCTACTGTTGCCTTGCCCCTTAAATTATTGTTAAAAAGAGCCTTTCATTACTTTATGTTCTCTTCAATTGGCTATTCCTTAAATTATTATGAAGAAGAGGGTTTTTTTTCTCTTCCATCGCCTGCCGCTTAAACTATTACTAAAATATATATATATATATATATATATATTTGTCCCTCTTCACTTCCCTGTTGCATTGATTTAAAAACAAACCACCCCAAACCCACCAAAATGAAAACGTGTCAAATTGTGTTTAAAATTTATTCACAGATTTATTTTCACCCATAATGTCTTTTTGGTCTATCTTCTTCTTGATGTTGCCCTTTTTAAACGTTTTGAAACAAATGTTCAAGTCTTTAAAACAATAAAAAGAAACAAGCCCCTCAAAACTGAGACATTCTTATCTTTATTTAATAATTCATAATAAATTGATATTCTGTCTCAATTCAATTCTCCACCATTGTCTTCCCCTTAAATTATTGTTAAAAATAACTCTTATGTTCTTGAGTTTTCTATTGCTTAGATTATTAGTATAAAGTACATTTTATCTTCACTTGGCTATTCCTTAAATTACTAAAAAAAAAACACTTTTGTCTCCTCAGATAAAACTATTATTAAAAAGAACTTTTCTCTCCATTTGCCCGTTACATTGATTTTAAATTAACCTTTAAAAACAAGGACATAAAATGCATTGATTCAAAAAACGAAATGAAAAACATTTGATTTAAAATGTTTTTACAGATGTATTTATGTCCTTTTGGTCTTTTATATGTAGTCATTTGTTTTATCCTTCACCTGTTTTGAAACAAATGTTTAAGCTTTTCAAAAATAATTAAAAGAAACAGCCGTCAAACTGAGACAATATATTTTAAAAGTTATGACATTGTAAAATTGTAAAATGTTGTTTATCAAATGTTGTGGGCTGGACTGGAGGCTTTCAAGAAGAGATTTGATAGCCACTTGTCAAAAATGGTATAAAGTCTCCTGCTTGAGCAGGGGGTTGGACTAGATGACCTCCAAGGTCCCTTCCAAACTCTGTTATTTTGTTATGCTTTCTATCTATAATGTCTTTTTTAAAACTTCCTTCTGTTACATTTTATCCAGCTATCTATTTTGCCTCTTAAATGTTTTTTTTTTAAAATAAGGTTAAAAAAAGATATAAAGGCCACAAATGCATCAGAAACAGAAATGCATAAAATGCAGAGTTTGAAAGGAGAAACATCCAGAGAGATATTTCAGAGGCAGAATCTGGGGACGAAAGAAAGTCGTATCCAGGAGGGGAATTAAGGCAGTTTGTGCTCATCACAGACCAAAGGATAAGCACAACCAATTTCCTTGTATTTAAGTACAATGGCAATAAAGATTATACTTATGCAAGCTGGATGCACATTGTTTGAACGTAAACATTATGTCAAACGTAGAACTGTCTCGTCTTCCTTTAGGTTGTGACCCAAAAGCCAGCTCTCTAAAATAATATGGCTACTGCCCAAATCATGCCCATTGGCCAGAAACATAAAACCTTGAAGGTAAGAAATAACAAAATGGTTAGGAAAGAAAATTGGGGATTTGCTTTTGAATTTGCTTTCTTAACAGATAACGCTACTCATTTTTGTCTGACGCAGGAAACGGCCCTCTTTCCGAGCCGAATTGCTTCTGAGCAAGAGTCCCTGATCCTGGTGAAAAGGCTGCTTGCAGTTTCAATTTCCTGCATCAGTTACCTGCGAGGTCTCTTCCCGGAAAGCTCTTATGGAACCTGCTATTTAGAGGGTAACCATGTTTGTTGCCTTAAGCCCCATAACTGAGATTGCTCTGGAGCAAAAACGGGCCAGCTACTTGCCTACTTCCCTTTTGGCAGCCTCCAGAGCTGGCGCCAATGTGGTGGCCCAACATCTGTCTCACATAAAACAGCCAAAGCATTTTGAAGATCCAAACTGCTATTTATTTTATTTTATTTTATTAAATTTATACCCCGCCCTTCTCCTAAAAAAGGACCCAGGCATCATTAAAATCATACAAAATACAAAAATCCAAAATTATTAAAAAAAACTAATTAAATATTCCCTGTGCTAAAAACAAAGCTCTAAAATTTAAAATTATCCCTATAAAAATCAGAAACGGGGTTATGCTAGGCCGGGTTGTTGGAATAAATAGGTTTTAAGACATTGGCAGAAAAGGCGGATAAATAAATTTATTAGCATGCAAAAAGTAAAACAAGTACTCCCGAATCCGCAACCATTCATTTGTAACTTCATGATTGCATGAAGTTACAATGGTACTAAAGAAAGTGATTTATGACTATGTTTCACAAAGGTTGCAATGCAGTGATGCAAATTTGGACGGTCATATTTACAGTTGCAGTATCCCAGGGCCTCATGATCACCCTTTGTGACTTTTTGACAAGCAAAGTCCACTCAGGGAGAATTCAGCTCGTTGTGATAGTGTTCCTACAATCAGTTCACATCTATGAGGGGCATCTAAGAGATTTGGGGGTGAATGCAGCTCATGTGTGTGTGAGCAGTACATTTTACCACCACACTAATCTTGGCATTTCATTTCATCCCAGTTGAAGACCTAGCTTAATAACTCTTCATGTCACAACCATTTCATAATTGTATATTGTTATGAAAATGAACCATGTAAATTGGCATACTGATGCCCTTCGCACAGTCACTCATGCTCTCGTGATATCCCGACTGGACTATTGTAACTCTCTCTACATGGGGCTCCCCTTGAGGTGCACCCGGAGACTGCAGTTGGTCCAGAATGCAGCCGCGCGAGCAATAATGGGAACCGCAAGGTTCACCCATGTAACACCGCTCTTGCGCGAGCTGCATTGGCTGCCTGTCGTCTTTCGGGTGCGCTTCAAGGTGCTAGTTATCATCTTTAAAGTGCTCCATGGCTCGGGACCTAGCTATCTGCGGGATCGGATCCTGCCCCATACTTCCTCACGGCCGATTCGCTCCCACAGAGAGGGACTTCTCCGGGTGCCGTCCACTAGACTTTGTCAGCGGGCAACGCCCAGGGGAAGGGCTCTCTCTGTGGCGGGCCCTGCCCTCTGGAACGACCTCCCCCCCGATATTAGAACAACCACGGACCTCCGTTCCTTCCGTCTGAAATTGAAAACGCACTTTTTCTGCTTGGCCGGCCTAGGGTAGCCTCTCTACTATAGTATTATAGGGTTATAGGATTTTAGTGAATTGGTATTGGGGAATTTTAGAGCAGGGTTTACTGTTTAATTTGTTTTTATTTAATTGTTTGTATTTTCATGTGTATTTATTGTTTTAACTTCCCTGTGCACCGCTCCGAGTCCCCTTGGGGAGAGGGAGCGGTCTAGAAATTAAATTATTATTATTATTATTATATGTTCATCAAAGCCATCTGGTTTAGTATAATAAAATAAAAAAGACAAAAGACGATAGTTTTAAAAGGTAACTGTTACCCCTAGCCCATCAAGCGAGCATCATACCTGTAAATATATTAGCTTGTGCTGGGAAAATCACCTTACATTTTGATGTTATAAGGCTGCCGTTAGAACTGTCATTGAAATGCACTAAAAAGTAATTACTTCATACTTCATCGTTTCACAATGTTCAATCTTCACAGCACCTGAAATTGAAGCTCATAAAATGTTGGTTAATTCTAGATCATTATGTCCATCTTTTTTCAGACATATGTTTGAAAATCCTCCGAGAAGATAAAAGTTGCCAGGGATCACTTCAGGTAGTAAAATGGTAAGAGTGAGAAAATAATGCCAGAATACAGTACTGAGCACCTGTCGGTATACTTTAAATACACAGCATTAACCAATGGTTCTGCAAAACCAGAAATATTAACTTTGCTGGTAAATCTGATTTAAATTTTGCATTTCAGTCCTTCTTTTTATTAGTGATCAGCTGTTAATTGCACCTGCAAGTTTAAACATTTCTTGTACCAACAGATTTTTGAGGTTTACTCATCTATATGTCTTCTTTGATAGGATCCAGGGATGTTTTGATGCACTGGAAAAGAACTATGTAAGCTGTAATTAAACTCAGATTGAAAATGTCTGATGCAATGTGATTTCATCCTTGTAGGACTAGAAGACCTACAAGGTCCCTTCCAACTCTGCTATTGTATTATTGTATTATCCCAAATTTTCAGGGGGAAAAAGAGTCCTTCTTGTTCTTTTGCTTTGAATGACCGTATACACAAAAGCAATCCCACACAAATGGTGTGCTAAAAACTTTCAAATACTTAACTTTAATATTTTGCCTTTGGAGTGACTATAGAAGTGTTAATAAATCTAATTAATTGGCATATTTTTAAGATTGCCTGATGCACTGCAATACTTTGCTTGAGACATGAAAGGGGCTTATGTCTCTATGTAAAATGTATATTTTGCCATTTTTTTGTGCTAGGTAGGTGTTAAGTTGCATGCAAAGACTACAATTTGCTATAATTATAAAAGATTTTAAGAAAGAGACTGGACCAGAGTCATTTTAAGCTGAGTATGCATTTGATCCCTGGTTTTCCCAGTCCTTATCTAATCAAGGGAAGATAAATTACTTAAACCTTCATGCTTTGTGCTGAATATCTTATTAGAAATTCATGCCACTGGCTGAGTGTTTCAAGTGATCCTAACAGCGCAATGCCAAGTGCCACATCTAAAGTCCTACTGCCTTGATCCTCAGATTTATTATTGATTTTTAGAGACATAAAATACCATGAAGGAAATATTTGCATGCTTGGAAATGATTTTTTTTTAATTTTGAAAAAAGGTTCAGGAATGCAGTTTGGGTCCTTGGAAGAATAGCTGAAATATGCAAAATAGTGATTTGAGTTGGGAATTTTCTTCTGGTATAGAAAGACAATTTATATCGTATTTAGACAGAGGGAAACACAACTGAAAAAAGATAAAAAAATCAACCCCAGCTTCTGTCTTTGTAATGAAGCCAAATGGCCACAGAGTGTCAGTGATGTTCTTGCAATTCATCTGAGTCCTGAAATTCTTCAAATTCTTGATGGGGAAATGACATCTCTTTCAGAAGTAGGCCTGTCCCATTGTGAGGAGAACTATTTCTTCTCTTCTTCCTTAGCATTAACATATCTCCTCTTAGGGCAACCAACTAGCCAATAAAAAGTGGCACACTAAATAGAAGGATTTTTTTCTCTTCTGGTGACTGTGGTTGAAAGGCAGTGATGGGCACATTGTAAATAAAATGCAGATTTTGAACAGTCTCTTTCTATTTTGCAGCTACACATGGCAGTTTTGGCAGTAAGTACTATGTACAAATTTTCTTCATTCTCAGTTTAGAAAGGGTAGCTTGGAGAATCCTATCATATCATGACAAATACAGAAGGGTTTGTCTTTCACATCCAAAACATTGTCATCTCAACTCTTTCATTAAAGATATTTTTTTCATTCCATCACCATCATTGTGATGGGTTATTTCTAGAGTTGTTGCATATTATTTATTTATTAGAGTGGTAGTTAACCAAGACGCACTCTCGCCTCCATTTTTCATCACTACCCTGACACTACCCTGATAGGTGAAGTGTAAAGAATCTACAAGCTGTAATAATAAAGTCAAGGAGCAAAGTGAAAACATCAGGCTAAAACTAAGTGTAAAGAAGATCAAGCTAAGGACACTAGGTATTGCAACCAACCATAACAGCGATATGTTCATCTGAAGTTCCCAATTTGCAGTATGTGCTTGACAGTCAACATCAATCAATCAATCAATCACTCAAATCAAATAGATGATTATATTTATTATATTTCTGCTTGAATCTGGCAATCTGCGATATTGAGCTAGATAGTTTCATGGAAGTTATAAATTTGGGCAGGTTGAAGGAGTGCATTGTTTTGACAAAGTTGTTTCACCACGCATTAACCCCTCCCAATAGGGGAAGAAGGCAAAAACGAAGTACAAATGCCAGGAAAGATAACTTCTCTTCCAACTCTTCTGTTTGCTATTGGAAAGATAAAACCTTTTTCCACTAGTGGAACAATTGAACGAGACCTCAAAGTAGCACAAAATGGTTTGGTGAGGCAAATTGCATCACTTCGCCATCTTAAGCTAAATAGATTGTGTTATCTAAAAAGAAAAAGGAAAAAAAGAGTCCTCACTGAAATTAAATGTGGCCACACTCTTCTGCTATTGGAGATTCTTAAAACAAATTTCTTGTGGGTTGGGAGGGTTAATGAATTGACCATAGTTATCAATGTAGGTGGTGAACAATTCTCTGGATAAGAGCTTGGCTTATAGAAAATTTTACTTAATTTCTCCAAATATAGACACGTTCTTCTCATCATTTTATAATTTGCTCAGTTTATGTGACTAGTTACAGATGCAGGAAGAATGACAAAAAGAAACATTCCTGCAGTTATGATTATCAGTCTGTGATCAAACAGAGCTGTGGTTTGGCTTTATTTTGTTATGATAATTCACTGAAGAGCCATATTAATTTTGTCTACTTTCTTGAAACAGATCTATACGAATCCCAAAGACCCTGAGGTAAGAGACACAAGCTGTAAACCACAAGCAGTACAGACAGAATTTTTTCATTACATATTTAAGTCAGCCAGGATTCATCTGATTAGTTGCCTTCATCATGATGCAAATCAAATATACAAATTCCCTTTAAGTATCATTATTACATCTGTTTTTTGCTTCATTCAACGTGGGCTACTTCACACTTTTTCCACCCCCCTTCAGACAATTTTTTGCCCAAACCTCTGATTATCTTTGTGTGTTAAATTTGCCTAGTACTCAAGATACAGAAAATCTCTAACAGAAGGAAACTTATCAAAGAGAGAATCAACCTAGAATTAAGAGAAATTTAATTCTGACAGTGAGAACGATTAATCAGTGGAACAGCTTGCCTCTGGGAATTGTGGGTGTTTCCATCACTGGAAGTTTTTTTAATACAAATGGACAGCCATTTGTCTGAAATGGTATAGAGACTGCTGAATGAGCAAGGTTGGATGAGAAGACCTCCAAGATCCCTTCCAACTCTGTTATTCCGTTATTCTGATAATTAATAAACTATCTTTAACAGAAAGTTTGATATTAAATTTATGCTGTAGCAATGATATTAGATTATTTCCTATTGAATGCCTTTGCCTATCTAAGGGCCTGTCTCTTATTATGCTGTATTTTTTTTCTGTCACTTTGCTATATTTTTTAATTGACTGAAAAACTGTAAACCTTTCTGAATAATAATAGAATCACCGATCGAATATAAATTCTGTATTTGTACATTAAATAAGTACTTCAGTTTTCTCTTTAAAAAAGTTTTTTGTTCCATCCTTAGCGCTTGACAGAATTCTATCAATTCAAATTCAAATACTCAAAGAATGGACCTCAGATGGACTTTGCTAGGTAACTTTCTCATTTTTTAATTCCTGGAAACAGCAGGCACTTTGTATTAAATATCCCACGAGTGGAAATTGTCGTCAGAAATGGCAAATTCTGACTTCTTTAACTTTTAATATTTTCCTTGCGTAAGGGTAATCTCTAATGTATGTCTATTAATAAATGCATTATTTTTTCAGAACTAGGGAAACCGATTACTGTAGCAAATTGCTGCTTATGAAGCAAACGTTTTTAAACACCATCGCTTCTCAGTCGTTGTGAATCTAACCAGCTTGAAATCGTAATAATAGCTCAAGACCAAAGCGGATTTTTAAAAATCTCAGCATAAACCTAAAAGTAACCTTTTTCCACCTGGTGGAAATGTACTCTAATTTTGAATAATGTGGTAATTTTGGAAGTTGCAGGACAAAATTATTTGCCCCTAGTTCCTGCCCATGCAGGGGGTTGGACTAGAAGACCTACAAGGTCCCTTCCAACTCTGCTATTGTATTGTATTGTATTGTATTGTAATTTCGGCATAATGTGGTAATTTTGGAAGTTGCAGGACAAAATTATTTGCCCCTTCAGCTGCTTTCTTGGACAGCTCATCCTTCATGATGCACCAGTCTCATAGTCTCTGCTCACTGTGTGAACTGGAGCTGCTTGTGAAAAACAGAGAGATATGTTGTACTTACCATCCAGCCTATATATATATATAGATATATACATATAAACTGGGCCCATTCTGTCCAGATGGGAATTAATACACCATTTCTTATTTCCTTAGAAGGGACACACAGACACCTTAGTTCGGTAGTCCAACAAAAGAGTATTTGTCATCTTTTTGTGTGTTTGGAGATGTGCATCATAGTGTCAATTCACTGTTAATGACCCAGTTTGTAATCCTAGACAATTGCCAACCACCAATATGCCTTCGTTGCCCTATTTAACTTCTTTGAAATTATAAAAAGGACTCTACAGCTTTGTCCTGTCCTTCCAGTAAAATGAGTCAGTGGGTGCTCTATATTTGTCCGACTGCTGTGTTTAGTTTTTACTCTTTTGGCTTGCGCTGCAACTGAGAAGCGGTACCCCAATCCCAACAAATGTCTTAGTTGTGGAATATAGACATCTGATTTACTCTGACTTAATTAATGCATCATCCCATTTGTGGCAAATCCATCTGGATACTCTAACTGTCTCTAACAAGTCTTTTTCAGTAGGGAGTCCATCTGGCATTGAATCGATGCAGTGTTGGTTTAAGTATTTAGCACTGGGATCACAGCGACTTTATTTAGTGACCAAAATACTTTTGGATGGCGCATTTTGCTTGGGTTTAGTCCATGTGCCTTCTTGTCCCATTTTTAGGATGGTTTAATCATTTAGTGTCCCGCAAAGTCGTTTGTTTTGTTCTGTTAATGTCTCTAAATTATTCCTTTTGTGAGCAGCTTATTCTGGTGAATATTGTAAAGTTGCAACTCAGGCAATATCATAGTATGATTCTATTTTATTTCACAATTAATTACAATCGCAGTTCTTTAATTGCGCTCATAGGGAAATCATACCCCTTTCAAATTGTTTCCCCCGTCCTGTGAAATACATTGCCACCTGAGATTTGGAAGGCTTGCAAGAGGATCTTGATTTACTATTTGTTTTTTTTATTCTGAGGAGCATATGGCTACTGCTGTTGCTGCTACTACAGCTGCTTTAGTTAGGCTAAAGTGATTGAATATTGTTTTTAATGATCGCTACTACATCATCATACTTGCAAATAGCCTTTGTGGAAGTGGGCAGCATGCAAGTAACTGAATGAATATAATATTTGAATATAGGTAGTCTTCAAGTTACACGTTCGTTTAATGATCATTCAGAGTTGTGTGACTTATAACCACTTTTCGCACTTACAACCACTGCTACCTTCCCATGGGTGATGAAACTTCAGACAGTTGGCAACTGATTCATATTTATGACAGTTGCAGTGTCACGGGATGCCTCTTTACAAGCAAACTTAGAACTAAGGAGAAATTTCCTGACAGTTAGAACAATTAACCTCTGGAACAGCTTGCCTCCAGAAGTTGTGAATGCCCCAATACTGGAAGTCTTTAAGAAGATGTTGGATAGCCATTTGTCTGAAATGGTATAAGGTTCCTGCCCACGCAGGGGGTTGGACTAGAAGACCTACAAGGTCCCTTCCAACTCTGCTATTGTATTGTATTGTATTAAAGTCAAGGGGGAAGTCAGACTCAATTAGCCACTGTGTGACTGACTTAACAAACGTGGCAAGGAAGGTCATACAATGGGGCAAAATTCACTTAACAAAGGTCTCACTTTAACAACAGAAAGTTTGGCCTCAATTGTGGTCGTAAGTCAAGGACTACCTATATTAAATAAGTGCATTTCTCTTGAAAAGAAAGCAAAAGAAGGCAAAGTTCAGTTTACTTTTTAATCTTTAGCATATAAACAAATGAATATTTTAGGAATGAAATTGCTAACATGAGCAATTAAAGTTTAAGGCAGTAATTTAGCTCTTAACAATACTTATGCAAATATGCGAAAAGAACCCAACTTCTCAGCCCCATCCATTCAGGGAAGCCTCTAGGATTTATAGAATCTATGCTGGCAGGCTGCATGTGCAACCTTGGTTTAAGCCACATCAGTCCAGGACATTTTTAACATATGTGTTGTTTTTCTAGTAGTTCTCAAGTCAACTTTCACAATGGGACAAATAGCCAAGAAATTAAAAATGCCAGTATTCTACTCATCCGCAAGTTATATATACTGATGCAGCACCTTGGACCCCTACCTAATGATGTGACTTTGACTATGAAGCTGTTCTATTACAAAGATGGTAAGTAAGTGGCAAGATTTCCTATCCATTCCGGCTTCCACTTAGGACAAAACCCAACCCAGAGATGTTAGAAGTTGCCATTGAAATGGCATTGGAGTTGCCAATGCAACCCAACTAGAACTAAATGTGGAATCAATAATAAAACAGAGACTAGATTCTTGTCCTCCACTCGTGTGTGTGTGTGTGTGTGTGTGTGTGAGAGAGAGAGAGAGAGATTGAACATCCTAGCTCAGGACTTGTGAACCTTCAAATGGGAAATAGTGCCCTCTCACCACTGGTTCTGCTAAAAAACAGCTCTATCATTTCCTCTCCCAGTTGTTTGCATTCAAGTTGCTCTCTCTAGGAACCAGAATTTACATTTTTCTCCTTCCCCTTCCTCCTCTTTTTCTTCCCTGTTGTATTTTCTAGACAAGATAAACTCTGTCCATAACATTGTTGTTTTTATTAATCTCAAAAAACAAAACCATTAAGAGAAACGTCTTGGCTGACTCAAAAAATAAACAAGTATTAAATAAATTATTGGGGCAAATATGTGTGTCAAGATCATGGAGTTTGTTTCGATACTTTGCCCCATGATGGATGGATGGATGGATGGATGGATGGATGGATGGATGGATAGATAGATAGATAGATAGATAGATAGATAGATAGGGATGGATGGACGGACAGACAGACAGACAAGATGGATAGATGGATAGATGGGTGGGTGGGTGGGTGGGTGGGTAGGTAGGTAGGTAAGTAGATAGATAGATAGATAGATAGATAGATAGATAGATAGATAGATAGATAGATAGATAGATAGACAGACAGACAGACAGACAGACAGACAGACAGACAGACAGACAGACAGACAGACAGATAGATAAGATAGACGGACGGACGGACGGACGGACGGACGGACAGACAGACAGACAGACTGACTGACTGACTGACTGATTCTTGTCTTGGGGGCAATTCCTGTTGCTCCAGATTTCACACCTACTTCCCTTGCAGTCACACCCATTGATTACCAGCCTCATGGCTTCAAGGAAGGCGACAGCTCAGATGGTCTGCTTTTTGATGGTGACCCTGTGAACCTCAGAGTAGGATCTGTTTCCACTGGATTCCATGTGTTGAAAGTGCGGGTAACAACAGACAGCAAAAGGATGGGGATGCTGGAGAACAGCCTGGTGGAAGAGAACGGACCCACTGAAATCTCCCACCAAGGTTTAGACTGTGATGATGAAGATGAAGAAGACGGAGCAGAGGACAGCACTAAAGTACCAGAACAACTTACATTGTCTTTTCCACAAACCAGTTTGTACAAAAATGAGGGTGACCTTATAGTGGGAGTTTTGTTTTCCTAACATCCGTCGTAAAATGGGTTATGAGGTAGTTGTGCAGAGCCTTATTACTTAAAGGCAGGGCACCTGTTTTAAGGTGGTAAATATACTGTGATGGGCTGGGTTTTTTTATGGCAAAGCTGAATTAGTTTGACCCTAGGAGGTTTATTGTTCAGTAGGTTTGCTTTAAAAAAATATTCCTGCGTATGACATGATTATTTGAATATGTATTGACAATACAAGTTTAAATTGTCTTTAAATTAGATCTGGATCATCTAGGATGATGGATCCCTCCCCCCCCCCCCCCAGGTTCATTGAAGGTGGATCAACTCCATCTCCCATGAAGACCTGAAGGAAAGTTTAAAGGCTAAAGCTACACACATAGACAAAAGGCCCACAGATTAAAACTTGGGGAGAGCCAATATGGTGTATGAATATTATTGGAAAGATTGAGAATTAAATGTATTAATCAAACTAGTTTGGTAATAAAACAACAGTAGTTCAGAGATCACCAAGAAATCCACAGTTTAGCCCTGACTACAGACACTTTCTTATATTGTTAACTCACAGCTTTTTCTTGGTGAAAAAACATGGGGGAGTGGTGATGCGGTTTCCATCTTTTTGAGCTGCTGTAAGGTGGCTTATCAATCTAGTAAATAAATAATGTATTAGCTATGGGGAAGAGTTAATATTTGACTTCCTATGAAGTGGAAAATAACTTCTGGTAACATTCGTAAAAAAGCATATTACCCCCTAGGAAAAGGATGCAATTTGTCCATTATTATTCCTCCTCCCTTAGACCAGGATATGACTCTTATTTTTATGCTTTACCTGTAGGCCATAACAGCAATCTCTTTCCAAATTTTTGTTATGTTATTGTTAATTTAGACTTCTAAACCGCCCCCTCTCCCCGAAGGGACTCGGGGCGGTGTACAGGGAAAAAATTAAAAACCATATAAACAGACAATATATAACAAAGCTAAAAACGAATTAAATTACCTGTACTAGAATTTAAAAATAATTAAAATAGGAACCCTCCTAAGCTAAAATTCTCTAAATCTAAAATCCATTTATGTCCTTGACAGAAGTTATGTTATAAAATCAATACCATTTACGCATGGTATTGAAGAAAGCCCCTCCTCTAACTCAGGGGTTCCCAAACTTGGCAACTTGAAGACTTGTGGACTTCAACTTCCAGAATTCTCCAGCCAGCAGAGCATATTACCCCCGAATTCTCCAGCCAGCAAAGCATATTACCCCCTAGGAAAAGGATGAAATTTGTCCATTATTATTCCTCCTCCCTTAGACCAGGATATGACTCTTATTTTTATGCTTTACCTGTAGGCCATAACAGCAATCTCTTTCCAAATTGAAGAAAGCCCCTCCTCTAACTCAGGGGTTCCCAAACTTGGCAAGCAGAGCTGGCTGGAGAATTCTGGGAGTTGAAGTCCACAAGTCTTCAAGTTGCCAAGTTTGGGAACCCCTGCTCTAACTTAATCAGAAGGCGCAGGTCAAAATCTACCTGTTTTTGCACAGGGGGAAAAAAAGTGTCCCGATTTAGTGATTTTTTTTACCCAGAAAAAAAGCCCCTCTAGACTTTTCCTTAACAGTAGTTATTTCAATCACCTATCTGCACGCACGCACACACACAAATTTCCCCCAGATAGATTTAAAAGCAGTAGGTTTGTGCTGACACAAATCAGTCACATTAACAGAGACGGAATCTCATTTGAGTGCGTGGCCAATGAGCAAGGAAGGTTGGTTGGGTTTTTTTTTTTTTTGCTATGCGATTTTCTGTAAATGAATGAAGGTAGAGCCCTCTCTGAAAGGGAAACTTCTTCAGGGAACTGTTAGTGAAAGTACATTTTCAATTTCTAAATGGAAATTACCCATCGTTCTCGTTTCTCATACAGTGGCCAAGGTGTTCTGGAGAAAGTGATGACGGTTAAATTGTTAGAAAACTGATGGAGAAACCTACCGATTTACTCTCCTGTGGTTATTCTAACAGTTTATAAATCCCCTCCTGACTTTCACTTTTATAGCAAGACTTTCAATTCTGGTAGATTTTACCTGTGTGGTTAACCCAATTCACACAATGTATCATGCAGTGAATTGAGCAATACCTTTTATGATCAGTCAGGTGGTTTACGTCTTCCTTTAACTGAAATTAAAGAAATAGAACTTTACGTTGTTTTGCAGGGGAAGCTGATGGCTGCTTACATGGATAAAAACAGGATGTTTGAAGAAAATGCCGTGTCACAGCACATGCCCCCTTTGAATCCAGATATAACAGGTATATCTATCAAAAACATACATCATGAGTACATCCCAGGGGTCTTTTCTGTCGTTAATTGGACATTGGATTTATATGACATAGTCTGCTTGGTTTTGAGGTACACATCATCCTTCGCTAATGACCACAATTCAATCCAAAATTTCCATTGCTAAGCAAAGACATTTTACAACCTTTGTTTTTGGCCACAGTTCTTAAGTGAATCACTGCAGCTAAGTTAGCAACGTGGTTGTTAAGTGAATCTGGCTTCCCCTTTGACTTTGCCTGCTACAAGGAATTTTGATTGCGTGACCATGGGAATGCGGCAATGATCGTAAGCGTGAAAAAATGGTCATAAGTCACAGTCAGCATTGCCCAGGTATCATAGGAGCCTAATGTTCCTCTTCCTAACAGTGGTATCATCCATTAGATACACAAGCCACAATATTTGCATGCAGCGAATGTGTCATCCGTTACTCCCCTCTTCAAAATCTCACATGTGAATCATTCACCGAATATATTTTATAATGGTTTCCTGGACACTATTTACAGTAACCCCATGTCCTTCATTA
Source organism: Rhabdophis nuchalis (assembly GCA_039707465.1). NCBI lineage: Eukaryota > Metazoa > Chordata > Lepidosauria > Squamata > Natricidae > Rhabdophis > Rhabdophis nuchalis. The sequence continues at coordinate 3,589,040 of CM077660.1, forward strand.
CAAAGGGCACGGATGAATTCTCCTAGTCCTTCATTTCAGAAAGCTGTCTTTTCAATTTATGTATTCCTCCAAAACTCACTTTTATCGTTTATGTTGGACGCACAACTTTTGCCATATAAATGGTATCACTTCATGCACCGTGTTTTACCATTCATGTGAGAAATACGGGAATTGAATTGCCTTTTAAAAATAAATTTATGTACACTATTTGATTTTAGACATTTTTAATAGGATGTGCGTTTCGGTAAGGTGGTTCTTTGTTCTACTCTTGAATTTTCTTTTTTAAAGCAAAGTTAGAAACATAAACAATTTTTTTTCCTAATCCTTATCGAGTTTGCCCCCTTTCCTGGTTTGGCTTTCATTCCCCCGCCCCCCCTCCAAATGTAATCACTCTAACTATAATCTACCAAAGTATCTCTCCCACTTTCTTTCCACCTCTCTCTCTTGTCAGTCAGTCAGTCAGTCAGTCAGTCAGTCAGTCAGTCAGTCAGTCAGTCAGTCAGTCAGTCAGTCAGCCAGTCATTAAATTTCTACAATCATAGTGCTGGAAGGGACCCTAAAGGTCTTCTAGTCTCTACCTAAAGCAGTAGATCTTAGGCAGTGGTGGGTTTCTGCAGGCTCGCACCTACTCGCGAGAGCCGGTTGGTGAAATTTAGAGAACCGGTGAGAGGGGGTTCCACCGGCGTACCTGGAAGTAAATCTGGCCCGCCGCTGCCAGTGACCCAACGGAAAGGAAAGGAAAGGAGGAAGGAAGGAAGGAAGGAAGGAAGGAAGGAAGGAAGGAAGGAAGGAAGGAAGGAAAGAAAGAAAGAAAGAAAGAAAGAATTTATCATCACAATTGAGTCCAAAATTTTGGTTGCTAAGCAAGAGCGTTGTTAAATGAGTTTCACCACATTTTTAAAGGTGGCCACTCCTATCCTGTCACATGACTGCCAAGCCACACCCACAAAATAGGCCACACCTACAGAGTAGGTTCTAAAAAATTTGAAACCCATCACTGATCTTAGGTCACCGCAGACAAGTGATAGTCCAACTTGTTGAAGATCTACATTGCCTATCTCACCTGTTTACGAACCACTTAAAACAACATAAACACCCGATTAAAACCAAACATTAGAAACAAAATTAAGAACAAGCTTAAAATTTACCAGTTAAACATGAAAATCAAAAATTAAAAAATCCCAAAGACTAAAAAGTCAAAAAAAAGCACAGGTTGTGCCCTCCTTTCTCTTATCCTTTATTCTTATATTAGATTATCAACTACTTCTGCATTACTATTGCATGCTGGCATTGGTGGACATAAGCAAAGATTTTTCAAGTATTAAAGTTTCCGTTTTCTTTCATGAAGGATCATAAATAAAGCATCATGTAAATTCACTTCACTCCCTGGACTGTAATATTTATTTGTAAATAATTCACTCCCCTAATATGTTTTAGATGTTCTTTTTGCTTGTCATATTGCTTCAATGTGCACATTTCTATAGCTGTATGAATAATTTTGGATGCCTGTGTGTAGGAACTATTCTGACTTTGATTATACGTAAATGGATGTTTTTGGCTCAAGACTGGGATTATAATATTTTTCAATTAACAAATAATGCCTACTTTCACACGGACAGATTTCTTTTTTAGATAGATTATTGCCATTTCCCCCCAGCTTTGTTTATTTTTATATGCAAAGTATTTTTGATGTGTGTCTGCAAATTATATAAATTGTTTATTTTAGAAACAATCAGACAGGATGGAGCTGAAGACCCAGAGAAAGAACGCGGTACTAAGACCTCTCACAAAGTGAGCCTCATTGTTTTGACTTGTTTTTTGGGTCATCTGGTGCTAGCCAGACCTTTGCACTGGACAAGAATCTAAGTGAGAACCTGGGTCTGTACACTAAACATTTTAAATTCAGACAGAATCTTAGCCTTCGTCTATTTCTAACCTCTGAAAGCATGGCCTCAGTTTGCCTGGTAGAGTTGAAATGATGATCTGGTATTTTGTTTGAAGTAATGGCTTGAGTAGGTTTCTGGTCTGCTTGTTCCCTTAAGCCCCATTTCTTGTTTAAAAATAACTTTCCTTGAGTCAGCAATCCCAGATTTGCTGAGTCATTCACTGAACAGCAGTCCTCATTAAAATACCATGACACTGTGCCTTCTCCAGAAACGCCAATTAATGGCTTATATTACAATTTGGTGTACATTTGCAAGAGAACATTCCATCAACAAAGCATTGACATGAGCCCATTGTCTCTTCTACCTTTTGGGGCCCAAGCTATACCGTTATAGCACCCACAATTTTTCAGTTTGCTGATAGGATTTTTATTTTTATTTTTTCATGGAGAAACTGTGGTTCCCTATTTTGCAGGATGGGTAGGCTTGAATGGTCATGTGGCTCATTTCATGGAAAAATGGAAATCAAACTACCAGGCAAAACCAGTTTATTTGTCTGGAAAAGCTATTACTTTATGAATGATTCATTAATTCTGTCCTCAGCAGAGGGACTTTCCCTACCTATTGTCTCATTAGGAAATAGGTAAGCGAAATTATTGGGCAGCAGGTCGCTCATTGGAATCCATGCGATGGCAGTTCAAAAAAACCACAACTTGACACATCGTGGGTGAGACATTTCGATTTAGATCGTGCCAAATACCACTAAATGTAGGCAAGGGAAGCTAAAGAATGTATGGGGGTGTGATTCAGTCTCTTTCGTTGCAGTTTACTGAACAGCCAAATGAAGATGACTTGGCTTTCTGAACTGTACTTCCTTTTTGGTATTTGCACAATGCACTAAAACATAAACTATTGGATATGTATAGTTTACTTAAAAGAAGGACTAGGTGTGATATGATAGCAGTCTTCCAATATCTAAGAGACTGCCACAAGCATCTAAAGGCAGAACAAGAAACAATGGATGGAAACTAATCAAGGAGAGAACCGACCTAGAACTAAGGAGAAATTCCTTAGAACATTTAACAAGCATTTGTGTGAAATTACCGATCTATAGGGTTTCCTGCTTGAGTGGGGATTAGACTAGGACAGGGGTCTGCAAAGTCGGCTCTTTTAAGACTGGTGGACTTCAACTCCCAGAATTCCCCAGCCAGCTATGCTGGCTGGGGAACTCTGGGAGTTGAACTCCACCAGTCTTAAAAGAGCCGACTTTGCAGACCCCTGGACTAGGAGACTGCCAATGTCCCTTCCAGCTTTGTTAACCACTGTTGCAGAATTTACCATATTAGTTTTTAATATTTTAATTTCCCTTTCTCGCAGGTCCAAAAAAAATGTTCTTCTAAAGACTCAATGGAAACCAGAATGGTAACCACATCCTTAGTTCCTACTTCTCTTTTTCTCGTATTTTGTTAAATTCGCCCAGTTCCGAAATCATTAACTATTAGATATTGCTGTCGATCAGTACCTAGAAATATGGAGCAAGGACAGGAAATGATGCTACCAGGATATGATCTATTGATATATCCGGATGCCAGTTCATTTGACTAGGTATTATGAAATACAGAACTAAAAAAACAGGATTTCTAGTTTTGCCCATAAACGCTAATGGACCTTACAAATTTAATTTTGAATGCAGCTTAATGGCTCTCCTCAATCAATTTTATTATCCTTTGATTAATTTCAAATTGATTATCATGGGGGCTCTACAGTGTAAACCTAAATATGCTAACACATATCATTTGCCAGTTTTTTAAAAGCAAGCTTGCAATAATTGGGGGAAAAAACCCCTGTATAGATTTTATTGGTTGGCTAGTTTGTTGAATTTCTGTGCTACCCATCTCCCCTGCGAGGTGACTCTGGGAGGCATATAAATTTAGAAGAGATCAATTTTAAGCTTTGAGATGAGAAAAGTGACATTAAATAGTAGGAGAATGTAGAAATTAGAGGAGACAAGAGTACAGCTCCTTGTATGTACCTTAATAGCTTTTAAAAATTGTCCTTTGCCTGCCTCTTAAATCTGGTAAATGTCTTTTTATTTTTAAAACATGACAATTACATTTCTCTCATTTTATAGAGAATGCCACATCCATTACAAAGAAACTGAACTGTCTAGGATCCCAAACAAAGTATAATTTGCTATTGTTGGGAAATGTTGCACCTCCCCTCAAAGTTAGTTTTCCAGTTCTTTCCTATCCACCCTTCTCGGTAGAAGAATGGCAGGGGAAATATTGCAGCAGACAGGGTGGGGACCCTTTTCCATCTTTCCCTAGGAAACTCTACCATCTCCCCATCCCGAATATTGGTCTTGGCAGTTCTCAAAGGCCAGAGGGCGGACTACGATCTCCTCTCTTGTCTCCATTCAAGGGAAGTACACAAGGAACATCTGTCTGTGAGAAGGCAGAGAGCAGGTCTCCAGAAGATGGAAATGCCTTTCCTGCCACATCACTTTTCAATGGACGTGCTTAAATGGAAAGAATTCCACATAATTTTTCATTTCCCTTTTGTGTTTTTCCTTACTGTATTTGGTTAAAAAAAAAATATTGTGAGTCTTTAACCGCATTTGAGTTTTCGAAAGTTCTTGTGTTTAATCTAATTGAGATTTCTTGGTTAGTTAACCCAGAGAGGCATATCAATAACCTTTCTACTGGTTGAGAAATATTTTCACCCTAGCTTCCATTAAAACCACGTAGAAAGTTAGGCTAAAGATTCAGCCTAGGTCTGATTTGAAGACTAGCAGAATTAAATATTAAAACGAACTTCCCAAGATATTTTACCTCTAACAACAGACATGTCTGCAATTTTGGATGACTAAATACTGAGACTTTGAAGGTGTAATGGTTTCCCTGTGAAGAATTACAGGAGCCATTACTGGACCAGCTAAATGAATCCATTTGATCATTAGTGGACTTTTACTGGCCTAACAATAAATCCTATCATCTTAGAGATCAGCAGGAAGATATGATTCACATGGTGCACTTAAGACTTTTTCTAATGTGGGAACAAAGATCCTCTGGATAATTTTTGGGCCCTGATAGAGAAATGCCGGTCCTTGCCTAGGATTGAACTCTCAACTTTCTGAGTGGGAGGTGAACATCATCAACTCTGGAACAACAAAATGTATTCCTCCAGGGGCATGGCAGAATTCTAACCCCCCCCCCCCCAAAAAAAAACTCTTTAGCTTTTCTGTGATGTTTTAGAGCAGAGGTCCCCAAACCTTTCTATCATCAATTCACTTCCTTTTGTTTTTTTCAGTTTTGTAATTCCTCAACGAGTGCATTTTTCTTGACTGAACATAAACCCCAATTTTTGTCCTCTTGATCGGAGCATAAGCTTGCATAATTGTCATATTTAAGGACTGTTCACACGATGCTTCCATATTTAACAGACTTTTGTGAATAGCAAAGACTTCCAGTTAGTCCCGTTACGATGACATTTTGCTGTAATAGTATTTTCCAGATTTCTTGGATAATATCAGAGGTTGAACCGAGGTAATTTTGCAAGTGCTGTAACTCTGCCACTGAGCTACAACACTTGCTCAATGAAGTTACTAAGTATGGCTGAAACAACATTTGGATTGGGAATTAAATCCTGCGTGCCATTGATAAATTTGTTTTGGATGATACTGTATTTCAAAGAATGATCTGTCACTCTTCCCTGGTAACGCAATCATATGATTCTATGAAACATGATATCATACAGGATTCGTAAACGACATGCAGGGTTTTTTGAATATGGAATCAGTATCTTCACAGAATTGTGATCCATTTCCTGCTTTTCCATCAAAAAAACATACTGGGATTAACTGCCACGTAAACATGGCCGCAATGACCCTTGCAGCAATGTTTTCCTTCCTTACACAAAGTTATTTTTTAATTTGCAAACATTCAGATTTCCGATCAGGAATATGTATGGAAAATCAGCAATTGAGCAACATTCTGAACACCAGAAATTCCTTACTGACCATATTACATTGGGAATTTAAACTTGGAGAACATGCAATAATGACAAAATTGCCACCTCATATTAATAGCAGATGTTTGACAAATTTAAGCAAGAATGGCTTTCATATATACCACATATTATATATTCTGTTGCAAGGCAGATTTAAGAATCTAACATGAGGAGAGGAGGAGAAAGAAATCAGAAACACTCAAACAAATGAAAAAAAAAATACATTATATCTTCAGACCTATTAATTTTATTTTTATTCTAAGAACGTTGTTTGCTGCCTCGATCTTACTTCTTTCTTTTTTTTGTATGCATAGCATAGTGTAGTCTTTATTGCCATTGTACAAAATAAATACAATGAAATCGGTTAAGATAAACACAAACCGTATTAGCAACATTCCCTTACCTTTGTACTGAGTCCAGCAATCCATTGTTTTGTGAGTGAAGGGCAGTATTGGAAATTTCAAAATAAAACAGAATGACTAAATATGAGCATGAATTCTTGTATTAAATGTTCCCTTTGGTGGTTCTTCTTGCAGACATGGCAAATGGACTTTGCTTCCAGCCACGGAAACACGAGGGCACAAAAGAAGAAGAGAAAGAAAGTCAGCACAACGCAACACTTGATTTGATTCTGGCCCTCAAAAGTTATGACAACCTTGGAAGCTGTAATGCAACCTGGGCAGTAGTTTCTGATCTGTTACCTACTTTGGGTAAATTTCTACAGACAGCATAGATTTGGGACAATGACGATTTTGAGCCCACTTGGAATAAGGGGGGGGGGGGAAAACGGCCCCTTAATCAGCCTAGCTGCCTTGAAGCAAACTGACCCTGCCATTTGCAAAGGCATCTCCCATTCTTGTCTTTGATAGACATTTCTGTCAATATAATGAGATTTATATCACCCTGTCGGTTTACAATTTAGAAGCTTAGAAATACAGCTAAACTGTAGTATGGTACTTTTGTATCATTGTGCTTCCCTGGGCACACAATTTCCAGAGGTGTTTGTTGTGGCTTATTCTACCTGGAGGAGAGTGCATTGGAGATGTGTATATGTTCTGTGTGTTCTCCCCGTTTTCTCTTTATTTTCGAATAAATACAGAAGAATCACATGTATAGCTCTCATTCTTAACCACGGACTGGGTTTATTAATTAATAACTAGCTAATAATCTGGCGTTGTCCGGGTATTTATTTATAATAAATGGAACATGTCCGGACCAAACGTAATTTCTAATGTTGGATTTTCCCCCTTACCAGAGGGAGCCCCCTTGCGGAGTACTGTGAAGCAGTTACCATGGCAACTCTACTGTGCTGTACAGTAGAAGCCATTTTAAGGCACAACAGGCTGTATCCTAACAGAACACAAACCCCGAGGGGTCTTAGGGGTGTCTTACACCCACATTTTTCTCCAGAGGGTAAGTCCTACCTGGAGAGGGGGCAGTATAAAAGTCTAATTAAATAAATAAATAAATAAATAAATAAATAAATAAATAAATAAATAAATAAATAAATAAATAAATACCAAGTTTGGTTGGAATTGCTCGAGGCTTTCCAGAGTTATGTTGGAACACACACACACACACACACACACACACACACACACACACAGCCATTTTTATATAGATAGATTGCATTTCTTGATGGTGTTACTCAGTAGGGTATATGGAACCACCAGTTATCAAAAAAAAAAATCGTTTCCTCAGTTTGCATTGCTAGACTTATCTCGAGTCTCATCTTAGTCATTTCTAGAAAACATTTTGTTTTCCCGTAATGGTGTGTTCTTTTCTAGGTACTTTTGCTCCTTTTCACTTTTTTGGGGTGGCAGGGTGTGTGTGTGTGTGTGTGAAATTGGTCTTTCATGTAAATTTGTAAAGCATACTGCTCCATAGGGCCAAGCACACAATATTGGTGCAAACCTTTCAGATATTTTTTGGTGCAAACCTTTGTGATTTCCCCCTTCCTCTTTGTAAATGATGAAACTGATCTTCTAGTGTGAGAGATAAAATCTAGCAGGAAGAGCTTGTCAGTTCTGGTTAAAACCCCTGATGATCGTGTTAAATGATAGCTTTAAGTTATTCACTAAAAAGCAGATTGATGGATTGTATCTAGCAGCTAGTATTTATATGAAAATCTGCTGGTTTGTTTATTGCATTAATATTAACTCTCTTCAGGCTGTGCCTGAAGTACATATGGTTTACAATAGGATAACAGATTTGGAAGGGACCTTGGAGGTCTTCTAGTCCAATCCCCTGCCTAGGCAGGAAACCCTACACCACTTTAGAAAAATGGTTATCCAGCATCTTCTTAAAAACTTCCAGTATTGGAGCATTCACAACTTCTGGAGGCAAGTTGTTCCACTGAATAATTCTTCTAATTGTCAGGAAATTCCTCCTCAGTTCTAAGTTGCTTCTCTCCTTGATTAGTTTCCACCCGTTGCTTCTTGTTCTGCCTTGTGGTTCTTTGGAGAGTAGCTTGACTCCCTCTTCTTTGGGGCAACCCCTGAGATATCGGAAGACTGCTATCCTGTCTCCTGCAGTCCTTCTTTTCCTTAAACTAGACATACCCAGTTCCTGCAGCCGTTCTTCATATGTCTTAGCCTCCAGTCCCCTAATCCTCTTTGTTGCTCTTCTCTGCACTCTTTCTAGAGTCTCCACATCTTTTCTACATCGTGGTGATCAAAACTGGATGCCGTATTCCAAGTGTGGCCTTACCAAGGCCTTGTAAAGTGGTATTAACCCTTCACGGGACCTTGATTCTATCCCTCTGTTTATGTAACCTAGAACTGTGTTGGCTTCTTCTTGCATCTTGCAAAAATGGCCATCGGAATTTCTCTCACACTTTCTTTGTTCAGTTCAGGTTTAGGAGAGTTATCCTGCTGACGGGCAGACACAGCCCCAAGAGGGAGTATTCAGCCGGTTCTGACCAGTTCTGCTAAACCGGTAGCAGAGATTTTGAGTAGTTTGGAGAACCGGCAAATACCATCCAGCTGGGGAATTCTGGGAGTTGAAGACCTCCAGGCTTAAAGTTGCCAATGTTGGAGCCCCTTGTTCTAGTCCAACCCCTTTGCTCATGCAGAAAACTCTTAATACCATTCCAGACAAACATTTATTCTTGAAAACCCCCAGTGATGGAGCACCCCTAATTCTGGGGAGACAAGCTACTCCCTCGATTAATCATTCTCAACAAATTGCTCCTTAATTCTCTGTTGGATCTGCCTTTGATGAGCAGCAGGGGAAACTGTGAGATGTGTAACCCAGCATCAAAATCTTTCCCATTTCGGCTCTTGACCCACTTAAACAGAGGCAATGCAAAGGTGTGTGTGTGTGATGCAAGTCACAGCCTCCTTCACCTAGTTTCAAGAAACTTTGCTCAACTAGAGGAATTGTCCCACCAACCTTGCCTTACAAACTCGGAATACACCTGCCTTCACCGAGGCCTCTTACCTCACTAGCCAGGAATCGCTTCTTGGGTTAAAGCCATGCACGGCTTTTCCGGAAAAGACACTCAGTGTAAGCCACTTCCTTATGCTTCAACCCGATTTCAAGTTTTCAAAACAGAGCTTACCAGACAAGGCCATGACTGTGTGACGTGGGTCTAGACCGACATTCATGGTTTCACCTTCCTCGACATTCATGGTTTCACCTTCCTCGCTTGCTTTAGCCCGTTTCCTTTGGGGTGAACCAGCTTGCTCCTGTTTACCTGGTTTAGAAAGGACATAGCAAGCACAGATACTTCCTGATTTATTTATCTAATAAAGGTTCAAAACTACAATGCCCTCAGAACAAGCGCCTTCTGCCCCTTACTTACAGCCGTCGCACCAGTGTGGCAGTTTCGTAATTGTGATTGGCAACTGAGTCACTTTTGTGACAGGCTGTCCCGTGATTGCAGTTTGCCATCTTTTTTGCCAATTTCCACCAACAAAATTCAATTAATGGCATTCACCCACTTTTCGGTGGGTGAATGCAATTAATTCGCAAGAGGTAAATAAAGAGAGGGGTTTTTTTTTTTCGTGACAAGGAGTCTGCTTTCTTGCTTCTGCTCAGGCTGGGTCAGAACATAGAATCAAGATCACATGAAGTGTTAATACCACTTTATAAGGCCTTGGGAAGGCCACACCTGGAACACTGCATTCAGTTTTGGTCGCCACGATGTAAAAATAGATGTGGAGACTCTAGAAAGAGTGCAGAGAAGAGCAACAAAGAGGATGAGGGGACTGGAGGCTGAAACATATGAGGAATAGTTTCAGGAACTGAGTACACCTAGTTGAATGAAAAGAAGGACCAGGGGAGACATGATAGCAGCCTTCCAATATCTCAGGGGTTGCCCCAAAGAAGAGGGAGTCAAGCTATTCTCCAAAGCACCTGAGGGCAGGACAAGAAGCAATGGGTGGAAACTAATCAAGGAGAGAAGCAACCTGGAATTAAGGAGAAATTTCCTGACAGTGAGAACAATTAATCAGTGGAACTCCTTGCCTCCAGAAGTTGTGAATGCCCCAACACTGGAAGCCTTTAAGAAGAGGTTGGATAGCCATTGATCTGAAACGGTATAAGGTTTCCTGCCTAGGCAGGGGGTTGGACTAGAAGACCTCCAAGGTCCCTTCCAACTCTGCTATCGTATTGTATTGTATTTACAATCCCAATGAGTTTCAGTGGAAATTCCGGTAGCAGTGATGTATATATACGTCTAGGACTATTACTCCGTGTGTGAGCTCAGGGGAGTCCCGTCTAGGATTACTGTCTTGCTTTTCGTTTCATGGCAGGGAAAAGTAGGGGACTCTACCCAGTGGAAAACAGTTATGGTTTCCTGCTCTGCGGAGCCAAATCTCCTCCGATCTGTCTGGTCAATGGAGTTTTGACCTTTATTAATTTGCGGTGAGTAATAAAAGTCCCAGATCGTCATGCATCTCCTTGCAATAGTTCATTCGGTGATGCAGGAGGAGACAATGGCGACGTGGCTTCACCCACTGAGTTCTCACCTCCAAACCCAGCCAGGCATCATTGGGCAAAAGGGGTGATTCACCTCTTGAAAAATTCCTTTCTTCCGCTACGGTTTCCCATGATCTCATTGGGCAGCACCTGGGTTCTTTTCAGGAAGCTCCCCCACCCCCCCCCACCCCCCCAAAATCTTCAAAGGCTCCAAGAAGTGAGAAAATAGACCTCCGTGAAAAGGGCTGATTGGAGTTGGGCAGCGTCCAGACTGAAATAAATAATCTTGGTTTTAAAGCTAGAGCGAGCTCTTTTCTTCAAGGTTATTAGAGGGAGCCTCCCCCTCGCTCCTTAGTTTTCAGCTCAAAAACAATATTGAGGACTGGGCAGGGAAGTGCAGGCAGTCCTCAACGTTATGACCGCAATTCAGCCCAAAATTTATGTCGCTTAATGAGAAATCTTGTTAATTTCAATTCAATTTCAATTTTAATATTTGTAAACTGCTCCCTCTCCCCATAGGGACTCGGGGCGGTGCACAGGAAGAATAAAAAACAATAAATATATACAAACATTTCTTTAAAAAACAAATTAAACCTAAACCTGTGCTAAAATTCCCCATTAAAACTAAGCTATACTAAAAAACTTCCCAATAAAACCCCAGAGACAGAGAGACTATCCTAGGCCGGTCAGACAGAAAAGATGTGTTTTTAATTTAAGACGGAAGGAACGGAGGTCCGTGGTCATCCTAATGTCGGGGGGAAGGTCGTTCCAGAGGGCCGGGCCCGCCACAGAGAGAGCCCTTCCCCTGGGTGTCGCCCGCTGACAAAGTCTAGTGGACGGCACCCGGAGAAGTCCCTCTCTGTGGGAGCGAATCGGCCGTGAGGATGTATGAGGCAGGATCCGATCCCGCAGATAAGTGTTAAGTGAGTTTTGCCCCATTTTTAGGACTTTTCTTGCCCCATTTGTAAAGTGAGCTGCTGCAGTTCTTAAATTAGTAACCCGGTTGTTAAATGAATCCTGTTTCCCCATTGACTTGGCTCAGATGGTCGCAAAAGGGGACCCGGGGCAGTGCCACGGTCATAAATGTGAGTCACTTTTTTCCAGTGGCGTTGTAACTGCAGTCCCTGAGATATTGGTAGACTGCTATCCTGTCTCCCCTAGTCCTTCTTTTCATTAAACTAGACATATCCAGTTCCTGCAACCGTTCTTCCTATGTTTCAGCCTCCTCTCCCCTAATCCTCTTTGCTGCTGTTCTCTGCTCTTCTCTTTCCAGAGTCTCCACATCTTTTCTACACCGTGGCGGCCAAAACTGGATGCAAATATTCCAAGTGTGGCCTTACCAAGGCTTTGTAAAGTGGTATTAACCCTTCACGTGATCTTGATTCTCTCCCTCTGTTTATGCAGCCTAGAACTGTGTTGGCTTTTTTGGCAGCTGCTGCCCACGGCTGGCTCTTATTTAAAAGTTTAATCCCTGGAGATGGATTCAGTCTTTTATTCCATTTCTTCCTATAAGACCATTTGGTTTCCAGTTTAGGAGAATGATATCCAGTAAACATCTCACCGGTGATCCGGAATAATAAATAATAATAATAAATTTAATTTATAGACCGCTTCCTCTCCCCTAGGGGACTCGGAGCGGTGCACAGGGAAGTTAAAAATACAATAAATATACATAAATAATTAGATAAAAGGCAAATTAAACAATTATCCCTGCGCTAAAATCCCCCAATTAAATTACTAAAATCCCCTAAACCATAAAAAGAGACTACCCTAGGCCGGCCAAGCAGAAAAGATGTGTTTTTAATTTTTGACGGAAGGAGCGGAGGTCCGTGGTTGTTCTAATGTCGGGGGGAAGGTCGTTCCAGAGGGCTGGGCCCGCCACAGAGAAGGCCCTTCCCCTGGGCGTCGCCCGCTGACAAAGTCTAGTGGACGGCACCCGGAGAAGTCCCTCTCTGTGGGAGCGGATCGAAACTTGGAAAAAGAGTGCTGGCTTGCTCGTTTGCTCTTAGCAAAACATTTACACACAGAAATCTGCAGCTTTTTCTTAGCATGGCATTATTAGATTAAGATGAGCTCCGTGCATTGTGGCTTAAAATCACAGATGTTTAGAGCAGATGTTGTTGGCTTTAACTATTACACAAAACCAGCTGCTTCACAGTTTTAGCCATGCAATCTCTCTCTTCTCTTTTTTTTTTTTTCCCAGCTACAAACTCAGCATAATTTTACCCCAGATCTCGGAAATTACTTCAAACCAACCTTCTTTTCGGGCACCGGAAGGAAGACTCGGTAAGAACATTGACCATTATTTACCCAGCAGAACTAAAAAGAATAAAACCACTTTTCGAATACGGTGTCCCTTTTTGGTCACCACAATACAAAAAAAGACTCTGGAAAGTGTGCAAAGAAGAGCAACAAAGAGGATTAGGAGGCTAAAACATATGAGGAACGGTTGCAGGAACTGGGCAGGTCTAGTTTAATGAAAAGAAGGACCAGGGGAGACAGGATAGCAGCCTTCCGATATCTCAAGGGTTGCCCCAAAGAAGAGGGAGTCAAGCTATTCTCCAAAGCACCTCAGGGCAGGACAAGAAGCAGTGGATGGAAATTAACCTACAGCTTACTTCCTGAAGTTGTGGATAATAATAATAATAATAAATTTTATTTGTATACCGCTTCCGCTCCCCTAAGGGACTCGGAGCAGTGCACAGGGAATAAAAAACCAATATAAAATACATAGAAAGATAAATAGTTAAAATACGAATTAAACAATTGTCCCTGCGCTAAAACACCCTAAATTAAATTATACTAAAAACCCCTAAAACCCTATTGAAAGACAGAAGACTAACCTAGGCCGAAAGCAGAAAAAGTGTGTTTTCAATTTTTGACGGAAGGAGCGGAGGTCCGTGGTTGTTCTAATTTCGGGGGGAAGGTCGTTCCAGAGGGCTGGGCCCGCCACAGAGAAGGCCCTTCCCCTGGGCGTCGCCCGCTGGCATAGCCTAGTGGATGGCACCCGGAGAAGCCCCTCTCTGTGGGAGCGAATCGGCCGCAGGGATGTATGGGGCAGAATCCGATCCCGCAGATAGCTAGGTCCCGAGCCATGGATGGTGCTCCATCACTGGGGGTTTTGAAGAAGAGACTGGGCAGCCATTTGTCTGGGATAATAGAGAGTCACCTGCTTGAGCAGGGGGTTGGACTGGAAGATCTCTAAGGTCCCTTCCAATCCTATTATTCTATGTTCTGTGTTCTAAGCCTAATAATCTCTAGAAACAGTAATAAATCTTCAGTTAGTGCAAGTGATCGAGTGTAAATCTACACTAGTACATACGATCTAGAAAAACAGCTCGTGTCACCTAAAATCCTCCCAGCCCTACTAATTAGAGTTATAAAGTGGTATCTAAAGTGGTGGCTCAGTGGCTAAGACACTGATCTTGTCAATCAGAAAGGTCGGCAGTTCGGGGGTTCGAATCCCTAGCGCCATGTACCATAGTGAGCTCCCGTGACTCGTCCCAGCTTCTGCCAACCTAGCCGTTCGAAAGCAGGTAAAAAATGCAAGTAGATAAACAGGAACCACCTTTGGTGGGAAGGGAACAGCGTTCCGTGCGCCTTCAGCATTGAGTCATGCCGGCCACATGACCACGGAGACGTCTTCAGACAGCGCTGGCTCTTCGGCTTTGAAACGGAGATGAGCAGCGCCCCCTAGAGTCGGGAACGACTAGCACCTATGTGCGAGGGGAACCTTGACCTTTATCGTAAGTTGGCAAATGTAGATTTGGGCATATCAACTATGTACAGTTTTTGTTAGGAATAATAGAGCAGGAGGTGTAAAAGTAGTCACATACCCACACTTTACCACATCTTTCTACAAAATTGCAAGAAAGCAGCAGTTTTGAAGAACAGTTATTGGGTCCAAAAAAAAAAAAGCGAATAAAGCATCGCAAGAGGCTGGATTGGCTTTGTGGTGACAAAGCCTATCTCAGCCATGAGTCAAACTAAACCGAGTAATGTCCAATTTGCACATGAATGAAGAACCATGAAGTCACTAGGTAAGTAATGCCCATTAAGTCATGTCTCTCCATATGAATGAACCGAATTTCTCTGGATGTTACTAATCCTGCCCTGCCAGGTCTTTGGCGTCATTGCTTTCCTGACTCAGGGCTTCACTGCTTGCAAAGCAGCACGTCAAGACTATGGGTGTCCGCCAGCTTCCTCCGCCCGTGGTCGCTAGCCACGGCAACAGCGGACAACGTGGGCCTTGGAACATGAGTAGCAGGCAGTTCAAACCACTGGCACCTTCCCAGGAGCAGACTCGTGAGATGGAAGAAATCCCAGCACCGAGCCAAAAAAAATCCCCATCCGCTTGTGGAAATCATTCACAAAATGCAAAACTAAACTTTGTGGCCTTTTGGATCATGTTCCTCTCTATTAAACTCGTCCTCCTGTTTGGTTTCCTCGATGGTGAAGGCGAACGTTTCTCTAAGCCATGGTGGCTTCCATACGTGTTGCTGTTTTGATTTTTTTTCCTTCCTTCCTTCCTTCCTTCCTTCCTTCCTTCCTTCCTTCCTTCCTTCCTTCCTTCCTTCCTTCCTTCCTTCCTTCCTTCCTTCCAGAGGGCAAAGGAAACATCTCACTAGGCATCCGTGTTTCACAGAAGCAAAGCATGTTGTTGCTGGCAATGATTTCAAAAGAATGAAGCTCCTGAGTTGGCGTGCCCAAATTTCTTTTTCATCGGCTGGAAACTCCACGGTGATACAACCCAAGGCATTTCTCTGACACTTCCTAAACTGACCCTCCCTGTTTAATAGTTGCAGGAACTGGGTATGTCTGGTTTAATGAAAAGAAGGACTAGGGGAGACATGATAGCAGTCTTCCGATATCTCAGGGGCTGCCCCAAAGAAGAGGGAGTCAAGCTATTCTCCAAGGCACCTGAGGGTAGAGCAAGAAGCAATGGGTGTGTTGGGGATATCTCCGTTGGGAGACAAAAAGTTGTGCAGCGGAATGTGCAGCTAGAGAAACTTTGTTAGTAAACACACAAATACTATCTCAGACACTAGTAAAAACAATTAGCTTTACTGGTGTTGTAAAACTAAACTACTGCTTCACAACTAATCAAGGAGAGAAGCAACTTAGAACTGAGGAGGAATTTCCTGACAGTGAGGACAATTAATCAGTGGAACAGAAGTTGCCTCCAGAAGTTGTGAATGCCTTCCAACTCTGCTATTGTATTGTAATAAACTCACGATACAATAGCAGAGTTGGAAGGGACCTTGGAGGTCTTCTAGTCCAACCCCCTGCTTAGGCAGGAAACCCTAACACCACTTCAGACAAATGGTTGTCCAACATCTTCTTTAAAAGGTCCAGTGTTGGGGGATTCACAACTTCTGGAGGCAACTTCTGTTCCACTGATTAATTGTTCTCACGGTCAGGAAATTTCTCCTCAGTTCCTCCTCAGGTGGTCCCTATTTTTCTACTTGCATTTTTTAGGTGCTTTCGAACGGCTAGGTTGGCAGAAGTTGGATCAAGGAACGGGAGCTCCCTCCATTATGCGGCGCTAGGGATTTGAACCCCTTAGCCACTGAGCCCCCTACCCTTCTTATTGCACCTGTTTCAATGCCTTGGTTCATTAGAAGCCCTCTGGTGATGCCTTCAAGATAGGTGAGAATTCTCAGCCCACGTGGGAATTCTAAGCGGCGCTTCAATCCCTTTGGAAGGGCGCCTGCCTGAGCAAACGCGAAACGTGAACTTCCATCCCATAAACATCTGCTTCTCATTGAGGGATCTCAGAAATTCCCACCGTCTGCTGACCGTCTGCTAAACTCCCTGGATGCCAGCCAAGAGCTGGGTTGCCAAAGACGAAAACAAACACACCACTTTGCGAAGCGAAATGCAGAATTCGCTTTTCATCAATGGAAGCCGGCTTTTCTTGGAAAGGGATTGGTGGTGGTGGTGGTGGTGGTGGTGGAGGGAGAGAGACAAGCCGGATCGGATCTGATTCACGCCTTTCGCGAAGGAACAACACGCGGGGCAGCCAAGCACAGCACAACTGAGACAGCTGTTTGCAACCTAAGCTCGGAGCGTGGCTCCCTGCCAAGTCCTTTGGCTTCCGGTGATACCCTTGTAATCATTATTTAAGACATCAAGAACTACCGGGGGCTTCTGCTGAGTAAGAACAAAAACAACTCGCATCCTGGAAATTCTCCCTCTTTATATCCTTTCAAGTCACAAGGCCCAGAAAATGTGATCGGAGGCACGCAGCCTCTAGTTTTAAAGGAGCCACACTCTCAGGCCTGTTGAACTAACGTTGCACAGAGTGCTAATTCATAGGGAAGCGTGCAAATAGAAATGAGTGCCATTTGACTATCGTCGACAAAGAGAAGCAAATTCATTTGCCCGGGGATATCGCTGCTTTAGGATTCCTGGTTTGCAATATATTTGAGGGAGCAAAGAGAAAAAGTGGAAGCCCCCCTATTTCAAAATATTGTAAAGTCTTCTCCCCCACAGAGAGGAGCTATTTTCCAAGTCGCCCGAAGGCCAGACAAGGATGGAAACTGACCATTTAAGAAAAAGCTATACATGTTTTCTGTGCGTATGCCTGCATCTCCACCTGGAGGTGAGTAGCCTACCTTAACCAACGCTAAGGCTGGTAAAAAAAAAAAATGGGTGGAGAGAGGAACCACGTGGCCATTGTCCGAAAAATAACGTCAATCTAAAAATGACATCAATTAAATATAAAGGTTTTACTTCTCACGAAATCGTTTTTGGACACAGTAGCTTGCCCGGAAGAGAATTTTCTATAAATGCGCACCTGGATCTCCAAATACAACGGGTATAACCACTTCTTGTTTGCAGGAACCTCAGACAATGGAGACAAGTGTTTGCAGACTGGAGTTTGTATATTGATTCTGTTCAGGAATGCAGCTGTTATGGGGATGGATATTGTATTTCCTTGTCAGCCTTACCTTGTAGACCGGATAGGTTAATATGGCCAGATAAGCTAAATTTGTTCTTGTTGTTTCAATTTATTGGACTCTTTTTCTACCGCTTATTGGCTTGGACCATTAGCCACTCAGGTTTCTTGTAGAAGAAACCTTTATATTCATTTGAACTGCCTGGGCTCTGGAAACTGATCAAGGAGAGATTCAACTTAGAAATAAGGAGAAGTTTTCTGACAAGGAAAGCCATCAACCCATGGAAAAGAAGTTGCCTTCGGACGTTTTGGGAGCCTCATCCCTGGAGGCTTCCAAGAAGAGATTGGACTGCCATTTGTCTGAAATGGTATAGGGTTTCCTGCTTGGGCGGGGGGGGGAGGGGTTGGGCTAGATGACCTACAAGGTCCCTTCCAACTCTGTTAACCTGTAACCAAGATGATTAGGGGACTGAATGCTAAAACATACAATGAATGGTTGCAGGAACTGGGCATGGCTAAGAGGAGGACCAGAGGAGACTGGATAGCAATCTTCTAATATTTGAGGGGCTGCCACAGAGAAGAAGGGGTCAAGCAAAGCACCTGAAGGCCAGATGAGGAATCATGGATGGAAACTGACCAAGGAGAGATTCAACCTGGAAATAAGGAGGAATTTTCTGACAGGGAGAACCATCAACCCATGGAACAGAAGTTGTGGGAGCTTCATCCCTGGAGGCTTTCCAGAAGAGACTGGACTGCCCTCTGTCAGAAATGTTGTAGGGTCTGCTTGGGCGGGGGGTTGGCCTAGAAGACCTCCAAGGTCCCTCCCGACTCTTCATCTGTTAAATCTGACTCCTGGTTTCCTTTGCTTGACATTTAATTCACCTCACCTCTCCCCCACAGTAGATGTTTTCCTGTTTAGGAGGAGACGCTCTGTGAATGGAGGGCAAAAAAACCCCAAAAAAACAACCCAAGGAGATTTGGGCAGTTGGATCCCCTTTTCCTGCTAAATCTGAACAGATTCCTGAAGATCTGCCTCATGGTTATCGCGCCGGAGACAATGCTGATCTGGGTGTGCTCCAAACCATTTCGTCTCCTCCCGGAGTTCCCCTTTGAAGCGCTATCAAGACGTCTAAGAATGCAAAACCGGTGCCAACCCTTTGGCTGATGATGCCCCTGGGCTTGTGTGTGTATATATGTGTGTGTGTGTGTGTGTGTGTGTGTTGCAGATGAGGAAAGATCAATGAATTTTAGGGGATGGGCCAGGGCCGCCTGCTTACTTTCCCCAAGAATGCAGACAAATGGGACGGCATGACCTCACGGTCTACAGATCTGCCCCTCGTCTGCTGCCGAGCACAACCCCAGAAGAGGTGGGGCAGACTTGGCATTGGCCTCAGGTGAAGAGGTTCATAGAGAGATTCTCGGGCAGGGGAGCAAGGGGGGAGGTCTATGTTGTGTGCTCTGGGGGAGAGATATGCGGGAGGGAGACGAGAGACCCCGCATTTGTGGCCTCGAGCAACTTTCCCCCATCTGATGTCTTCCAGATGTTTCTCGGCCTTGACTGAGCCTTTTCCGAGGGGCTTGTTCGTCCGCAGAACATCAGGTTAAGAGAGGCTGTGTGCCAATGATGGGGTCTCCAGAGGAACCGGAGCTTCGTGCCTGTCAGTTCTCCTTTTAATTGATGAAGATGATGATGATGATGTGCCTGACACAATCCTTCCAAGACCAAATGACTAGGGATGATGCTTGGTGTTCTGACCGAGGCTTCCGCAGAGCATGAAACGAACTCCAGGCCCTGACGAAAACCCCTTTTTTATTAATTTGCTGTGAATTCTGCTCATTCACCTCCAGCAAAGTCTTTCGAGGGAGGATTTACGGTCACAGACCTTATCTGGCTTGGAGAGCTGCCAGGCCGAGATCTGCAGAACTTGGCCAGGAGTCTCAGAGTCACAAACGAATGAAGCGAACTCATGGTCTCCTGCAAACTCCACTCCCCTTTTGCTCCTCTTTTATTCCCACACATGATACACACATGATAGCAGCATTCCATTATTTAAGGAACTGCCACAAAGAAGGAGCTGACCTATCCTCCAAAGCCCCTGGCTGGGTTCCTGCCAGTTCTAAGCTCTTCTATAGAAGAGGTTCCACCAATCTACAATGCCATTTAGAATCGGTTCCAGCTCTCCCCCCCCCATCAGCCCATCATCAGGATGAAGAGCGAGAGGAGGAATTCTGGGAGTTGAAGTCCACGCGTCTTAAAGCTGTCAAGTTTGAACACCCCTGGGGTTTTTTCCCCCCTAAAGCAGCGTTTCTCAAATAGTGGGGCGCCCCCCCCAGGGGGGGCGCGAGGCTCTGTAAAGGGGGGCGCGTTTGACCTCGGCAAATCGGCTCTGCCGATTCCCTTTCTCCCTCCTCCTCCTCCCTCCCTCCACAGCCAGCATGCTGGCCACTCGTCGTCTTCCAGGGACTGCCATTCCTCACACACACGCACGCACACACACACACACACACACACACATGGAGCCTGAGCGAGCGAACGAGCGATCAAGATCAAGCACGGCGGGTGGCCGGGGCAGGCTAAGGCGGGTGAGCCGGGCTGAGAAGACTCCCCGGGGAGTGGGGGCGGGGCGGGGACGACGACAGAGAGAGGCTCCGCATGGCCCGAGCGCCTGTTCCTTACTGCGATGGTCTCAGCAGCTCCCAGCGCGCCGCCCGGCTCGCCCGCTCACGGCTCTTGCCCGCTGCCCGCCTGGACGCGGCCAGTCGAAAGCCGGGAGGAGGCGACCCCCTTCCACGGCGTGGAAAAGCGGCCTCCCTCCCGGCTTTCGACTGGCTGCGTTGAGAGCGCTGGGAGCTGCTGAGACCATCGCAGTAAGGAACAGGCGCTCGGGCCATGCGGAGAAGGCAACGGCGGCACCATGGAGAATAAATATCCTTGGCTCGGAAGGAGGCGAGGGAAAGAAGGGAGGGGGCAGCCCCGGGGCTGGGGGGGGGGCGCTTTTCGGGGCTGGGGGGGGCGCGAAATGTTTTCTTCTTCCTAGGGGGGGCCTGACAGAAAATAATTGAGAACCACTGCCCTAAAGGGTTAGGGGTGCAAGGGTCTTGTCACTCGACAGTTTTAAGACTTGCGGGCTTCAAATGCCAGAGTTCCTGAGCCAACATGACTGGAGGGGGAATTCTGGGAGTTGAAGTCCACAAGCCTTAAAGCGGTCAAGTTTGAACACCCCTGAGGTTTTTTTCCCTAAAGGGTGAGGGGTGCAAAGGTCTTGTCACTTGACAGCTTTTAAGCTGTTAAGTGAGTTTCACCATGTTTTACAAGTTGGCCAAGCCCACCCAGTCACATGGCTGCCAAGCCACTCCCACCTGGACACATGGCCGGCAAGCCACTCCCACCCAGTCACATGGCCGGCAAGCCACACCCACAAGGCAGGCCACACCTACAGAAGAGGTTCTAAAAAAATTTGAAACCCACCATTGCCCTGAAGGCAGCTCCAATCGCATGATCATACCTAACGCCGCAAACAAAGTCAATGGGGAAGCCAGCAGGAAGTCAGAAGTCCTCCCTGCTCCTACTGCTTTTCATTTAATAATAATAATAATAATAAATTTTAATTTATAACCCGCTCTCTCTCCCCGAAGGGACTCGAGGCGGTTTTAGCCATTTCCTTAAGTCATTCTGTCTCTCCGTTTAGGCAAGGAAATGGCCCCGAAAGGATGACCCAACAGGTTACGGGTTGCCTAATTCATGGCTAAAACCACCCCACCATCCCGCTAGTCCTTAAAACCAAAGTCTTCCGGAAGTGTTTAATTAAGTGCAATTAATCCCAGGTGGCTTGCTTGGCGAAAACATCGTCCCTATCTATCCCCATTCGCTTTCACAAGCTGGGCAAAATGCCACCTTCCTTCTTTGAATAATCCTAAATAAATCCATTCTTTGCCATCTTGCTCGGGTGTGGCGAGGAATCTCACCCCGGGGGCACGAAATCTTTGTGAAGCCAGTGTGGGTGAGCGGTAGTTCCGTGCCAAAGCACACTGCCACTTTTGTTCTCGGCTTTCCCTGCCGTTTCTCCCCCCACCCTCTCCCGCTACACTTTCTCTCTCCTGTTTTGGAGACCTCACAGGAGTCCTTTTTTGTGTGTGCGATTGTTGCTCTTCTGAGCATCCCAAATTGCTTTGGCTTTGGAAATTCCCCGAGCTGATTCAGAAACCTGATCAACGGATGACCTCAAGCCAGGTTGGGTGGTGTGTGCTTCTATTGCAATGCCCCTGCCTCCCCACTCCACTTGGGGGAAATTATTTTGTCCTACGAGAGTTGTTTTGTAGATGAGCTGTGTTTAGAAGGCTACTTGAGTTGCGCATTCGGTGCGTGTCTCTCTTTGGAAAGATTTATGGGCAACCAGGGAACGAGCGGAAATAATTACGATGGATTGATGGTGTGCCATGAAGCCATTTTCAGCTTCTGGCAACCACCAAGGAAGAATGGAAACACCTATACAAGCAATCCTTGATTTATTTTTATTATTTGATTTGATTTGATTTGATTTATATACCGCGCCTTCTCCATCGAAATGGACCCAGGGCGGTGCACAGGAAATTAAAACCAACAATGATAAAAATACAATAAATAGATAAAAAGAATTAAATCGGAGCCTGTGCTAAAATTCCCCCTAAAAACCCAACATCCATTTACGTATTTCGCAGAAGCTATATAACAAAAAAGTGTGAACAATTAAGCTTAGAAACATTCATTGACTTACAAACGTTCACTTAGCGAGCACTCCAAGTTTCAACGGCGTTGAAAAAAGCAACTAAAAAAGCAACTAAGATCACGTGAAGTGTTAATGCCACTGTATGGTGCCTTGGTAAGGCCACACTTGGAATACTGCATACAGTTTTGGTCGCCACGATGTAGAAAAGACGTGGAGACTCTGGAAAGAGTGCAGAGAAGGGCAACCAAGATGATTAGGGGACTGGAGGCTAAAACATATGAAGAACGGCTGCAGGAGCTGGGTATGTCTAGCTTGATGAAGAGAAGGACCAGGGGAGACATGATAGCAGTGTTCCGATATCTCAGAGGGTGCCACAAAGAAGAGGGAATCAAACTATTCTCCAAGGCACCTGGGGGCAGGACAAGAAGCAATGGGTGGAAACTAATCAAGGAGAGAAGCAACTTAGAACTAAGGAGAAATTTCCTGACGGTTAGAACAATTAACCTCTGGAACAGCTTGCCTCCAGAAGTTGTGAATGCCCCAACCCTGGAAGTCTTTAAAAAGATGTTAGATAGCCATTTGTCTGAAATGGTATAAGGTTCCTGCCCACGCAGGGGGTTGGACTAGAAGACCTACAAGGTCCCTTCCAACTCTGCTATTGTATTGTATTGTAATCACCTATCCCTGCATTTATGACTGTCGTGGCATTTATATGCCCAACGTGATCAAAATCTGGGCATTTGGCAACCTGCATGAATTTACACTGGTTGGAGTATCTCAAGGTTGCGTGCAGCAGCTGCCAAAAAAGCCAGCACAGTTCTAGGCTGCAACAACAGAGGGAGAGACACAAGATCACGCGAAGGGTTCATACCACTTTAAAAATGCCACACTTGGAATATTGCATTCACTTTTGGTCCCCACGATGTAAAAAAAAAGATGCTGAGACTCTGGAAAGAGTGCAGAGAAGAGCAACAAAGATGATGAGGGGATCGGAGGCTAAAACATATGAAGAACGGTTGGATATGTCTAGTTTGATGAAAAGAAGGACCAGGGGAGACATGATAGCAGTGTTCCAATATTTCAGGGGCTGCCCCAAAGAAGAGGGAGTCACGCTATTCTCCAAAGCACCTGAAGGCAGGAGAAGAAGCAACAGGTGGGAACTAATCAAGGAGAGAAGCAACTTAGAACTGAGGAGACATTTCCTGACAATTAGAAGATTTAACCAATGGAATAACTTGCCTCCAGAAGTTGTGAATGCCCCAACACTGCAAGTCTTTAAGAAGATGTTGGATAGCCATTTGTCTGAAGTGGTGTAGGGTCTCCTGCCTGAGCAGGGGGTTGGACTAGAAGACCTCCAAGATAGATAGAAAAGATGGACTGCCAGGCAATCCAACTGGCCAGTCCTAGAGGAGATCCACCCTGACTGCTCTTTAGAAGGCCAGATGCTGAAGAGGAAACTCAAAGACTTTGGCCACCTGATGAGAAGGAAGAAGGACTCTTTGGAGAAGAGCCTCATGCTGGGAACGATGGAGGGCAGAAGAAGAAGAAGGGGACCACAGAGAAGGAGGGGGCTGGATGGAGTCACCGGTCAGTCCTAGAGGAGATCCACCCTGACTGCTCTTTAGAAGGCCAGATGCTGAAGAGGAAACTCAAAGACTTTGGCCACCTGATGAGAAGGAAGAAGGACTCCCTGGAGAAGAGCCTCATGCTGGGAACGATGGAGGGCAAAAGAAGAAGAAGAAGGGGACGGCAGAGAAGGAGGGGGCTGGATGGAGTCACTGAAGCAGTCACCCTGAGCTTCAATGGACTCCAGAGGATGGTGGAGGACAGGAAGGCCTGGAGGAACGTGGTCCATGGGGTCGCGATGGGTCGGACACGACTTCGCAACTCACAACAATCGATTCCCTAAGGTTCTCAATCCCCATAAACTGCCCAGGGACCCAAACAAGCATTTTGCGCCCCTAATTCAGTCCGTCCCTTCTCATCAAAGTCCCAGCTGGAGAATGTTTCCTGCATGTTTGGCTGCATATCCAAGCTGACGTGCTGAAATTCTCATTTGTTTCCACTGCCTTATGTCAACGGACTTAAGTGTTAGTAACCGTACAACAAATATATGACGACAATAAGCAAAACCTGATGATGTTTTTATCAAGCTCACACACACACTCCCCCCTTTCGAGATGGGAGTCTTTTAAAGCAGGGGTCTCCAACCTTTGCCACTTTAAGTCTGAAGGACTTCAGCTCCCAGACTTCTCCAGCCAGCAAAGCTGTCAGTGTCAGGGCCTCGGCCAGGGGTTTCCAACCTTTGCCACTTTAAGTCTGAAGGACTTCAGCTCCCAGACTTCTCCAGCCAGCAAAGCTGTAAGTGTCAGGGCCTGGGCCAGGGGTCTCCAACCTTTGCAACTTTAAGTCTGAAGGACTTCAGCTCCCAGAATTCTGGGAGCTGAAGTCCTTCAGACTTAAAGTTGCAAAGGTTGGAGACCCCTGTTTTAAAGCAAAGGCTGGCTGGGGAATTCTGGGAGTTGACGCCCGCCAGGCTTAAAGTTGCCAAGGTTGGAGACCCCTGTTTTAAAGTATAGGTAAAGGTAAAGGTTTCCCTCGCACATACATGCTAGTCGTTCCCGTTGCTCATCTCTGTTTCGAAGCCGAAGAGCCAGCACTGTCTGAAGACGTCTCCGTAGTCATGTGACCGGCATGACTCAACTACCAAAGGCGCACGGAAACACTGTTCCCTTCCCACCAAAGGGAGGTGGCTCCTATTTTTCTACTTGCATTTTTTAACGTGCTTTCGAACTGCTAGGTAGGCAGAAGCTGGGACAAGTCACAGGAGCTCCCTCCGCTATGCAGCGCTGGGGATTCGAACCGCTGAACTGCCGACCTTTCTGATCGACGAGCTCAGCGTCTGAGCCCCTGAGCTACCACGTCCCTCGTTTTAAAGTATATATTGCAGTAAAATCCTCATTAGCTAAGCTGGCCAGGGATGACAGGCAGAGCTGCAAGGGCTCCGTTTCGGGAAAGTTTCTGGAGAAGTATGCAAACCGAGGGCAGGCTTGTCTTTCCCTCTGTGTGGTGGCTCTTTTGCATCATTACCTCTTGTATTATTATTATTATTATAAATTCCTTTTGTTCATTAATAATTATGTCGCAGGTGGAAACATCTGGCTGACTTCGCCAGGACATGTCCAGGCTTGAGAGTTTAAGTGGAGTCAAGAGTCGTTTGGTCCCTGAGTCACACAGCCCACCGGAAATTCCCCAGCAGCCGCCTGGTGCTTCCCTGCTGAGATCGAGAAACGTAGGGGAGGCCCATCCGGTCGCTGGTGCAGTCGGGAGACCATTTTAGGAAGGAGGAAGGAAGGAGAGGGAGGGAGAAAGAGGAAAAGGAATGGAGAAGGGAAGGGAAGGGAAGAGGGAATGGGAAAGGAAGGGAAGAAATGAGGGACAGAGGTTGGGGTAGGGGAAGAAAGGAAAGGAGAAGAGAAAGGGAGGGAGGGAGAAAAGGGAAAGGAAGAGGGAATGAGAAAGGAAAGGAAAGGAAAGAGGGAATGGGAAAGAAAGGGAAGCAAAGGAAAGGAAAGGAGCAAGGGATAGAGGGAGGGAAAGAAAGGAAGGGAGAAGGGAAAGAGAAAGAAAGGGAGGGAGGGAGAAAATGAAAGGAAGAGGTAATGGGGAAGGAAAGGAAAGGAGCAAGGGATAGAGGGAGGGGTAGGGGAAGATAGGAAGGGAGAAGGGGGGAGGAAGAAAGGAAGACTTAAACCCTGCTGTGACCTTGAGGTGGAGCTCCTGCCTCTCAAGCAGGGGGTTGTGAGTTCCATCCTAGGCAGAGGCAGACGTAGGGTCTCCTGCTTGGGCAGGGGGTTGGATTAGATGACCTGCAAGGTCTGTTATCTGTTCTAATCGGTTAAGAAGAGGAAAGGATGGAAGGGAAGGAAGGATACAGGAAAGGAGGAGGAGAGGAGAGCTCCAATAACAAAGTCAGCTCAGGCCACCAAGAAGAACCTCCAGGGCATTGAGAAGATTGAAGAAAAACAGAATTCGGAGCATTGAAGTCCGTCCACCCATCTTAAAGCTGCCAAGGCTGAGAAGCACAGAGCTAGAATAAGGAGGGAGGGAGGGAGGGAAGCCTCCCCTATTGGGGGGCTCAGGGGAGCAAGGAAGGGGCAAACGAGGAGAAATAGATCAAGGACATACAAGGTGTTCCCGCGAGGGTGGAGTGCTGGGCTGGATTGTGGCGCGCAAACAGGATTTCACGCCAAAATGCTCCAAGCACACCACCAGCTTTTCTGTTTCTTCGTGTTTTCTTTTTAGTGTGTGTGTGTGTGTGTGTGTGTGTGTGTGTGTGTGTGTGTGTGTTTTCTGAGGTTTTCGCGGGTGTTTGTATGTAGGTCTTTGGTTTTGCTTCCAGGAGCAATGGAAGCACCAAGCCGGAAGCACCAGCCTGAAGATGATGAATGAGACTTCATCGAAACGTCGTGAAGATACTTCCAATTCTACGCGGGAGAAAACCCAAACAACCAAAGACATACATACATACATACATACATATAATTTTATGAAAATGGCTAAGGAAGAAGATTAAAAAAGGAATGGAAATTAATACAGAGTAAGGAAAAGAGAAAAGGGAAGGAGGGAATCAAAGAAAGAGGTGAAAATACCAAACCAAATGAAAGAGAGGACATGCAAAGCGGTAGGCTCCAATTCTCTTCATATCCATTGCAGGTACGATTATTAAATGTATCTCTTGGTCCCTCCTACGTTGATACCTCCTATAACAAATACAGACAGTCCTTGATTTACAACCAGAATCCACAGTGTATATCGGGCATTAATACGATTGAGCGAGTCCAGAGGTATTTCACGAGAAGATTCCTCCGCTCCTCTGCTCACTTCGGAATATCTTATGTCAATTTTGGCCTTCGACAACCTAGAACGACGCCGTCTACAGCCTGATCTAAGCGTAGTACACAAAATTGTCTGCTACAACGTCCTACCAATCAACAACTACTTCAGCTTCAACCTCAATAATACACGGGCAAACGCTAGATACAAACTCAAGGTCAACCGCTCCAAACTCGATTGCAGATAATACTCTGACCGAAGCGTGGAACACAAAACTGTCTGCTACAATATACAATAACGAACACGCTCTGATCCTAAGGCGTTCTACTCCCCCTCCCCACCTGAAAAGAACTCTGTTCCAACTGCCAGTTGCCTCACAGAAAATACGACCTCAGCGACAGAGCGAGCAACGCCTGGAATGCTCGACCTGTCTCCGTTGTTACAGCCTCAAACCCCCCAAAACTTCAACGTCAAACTGTCTAGTGTGCACCTCACCCCATTCCGAAGAGGTCCATAAAAGGGGGCGTGCATCAGCGCGCCTACCACCCCTGTCCTACTGTCCCCATTTCCTTCGTTCACATCCATGTTCGCACTTATACCTGCTGCCTTGTACGTGCTTGACAAAACACACCAAAACGAACAAACAAATAGCAATTTAAACCCTCCCCCCCATGCCTGTTGCTAAGCAAGACAGTGGTGAGTTTTGTCCCATTTTACGACCGTTCTTGCTCTCAGCGAGCGTCATCCCATTCACAAATTGCTGCTGTCCTTCAAAACAGGAGAAGAGAACTTTAGGTCTCCACTGAGAAGAACGGAGGATTCGTTCTTCCCTCCTCTCCCCCTGGGCAGTTCCCCCAGGCTGGCCATCATGTCTTAGCCTCTCCCCAGGATGGGGCTTGACCGGATAGCGGATCGAGCCCAGCAATAGCCCTGTTTTGTTTAAGAGTAGCAGTTGGGGGCTGAAGGTTGTGGGTGGGATGAGATCCCTTTTGGGGGCTGCCCCCTTCCTCCTGCCTTCCACACTCTCTGCCCAGGCAGAGTCCCCCCCCCCCCGCCCCCTGGTGCCAGCTTGGCCTTTGCCAAGTAGAGAAAAGTTGCAGGGTCAAAGGAGGGGAAGAAGAGATACCTCTTGCCCCATTACTCACTTGGCCTCCTCCCCTTCGGAAGCTGAGGTCATGGCTTGTTGTGACATGACTCATCCACAACAGACCCAGAGTCTGGCGATCAAACCTGGAAATCTTTTCTTTCTTTCTTTCTTTCTTTCCTTCTTTCTTTCTTTCCTTCCTTCTTTCTCTTTCTTTCTTTCCTTCTTTCTTTCTTTCTCTTTCTTTCTTTCTTTCTCTTTCTTTCTTTCCTTCCTTCTTTCTTTCTTTCTTTCTTTCTTTTTCTTCTTCCTACCTTCCTTCTTTCTGTCTTTTTCTCCTTCCTTCCTTTCTCTCCCTCTCCTTTCTTTCTGTCCCTCTTTTTTCTCTTTCTCTCTTTCCATTTCCCTTCCCTTCCCATCCCTTGCTTTTCTTTTCCTTTCCTTCCCTTCCCTCCTCCTCTTCCCTCTTCTTCCCTTCCCTCCCCTAACTCTCCCTTTCTCTTTTTCTCCTTTCGGAGTTATATTCCAGGGTGTGTTCACCTGCTGCTGTGGCCTAGGGGTGGAGCTCTCGCCCCCCAATCAGGAGGTTGTGAGTTCAATCCTAGGTAGAGGCAGATGTAGTAGGGTCTCCTTGCTTGGGCAGGGGGTTGGACTAGATGACCTGCAAGGTCCCTTCCAACTCTGTTCATCTGTTAATTTAGCTAACCAATTCAATTTGCCTCTCCAGGAGTGTGCACAATGTGTGTGTGGGGGGGGGGGGGTCATAAAAGAATTCAGAGAGAGAGAGAGAGAGAGAGAGAGAGAGAGACGGATGGCGGGCTCCTTCCTTTAATGTTCAGTTCTTGACTCTGGATATCAGCCACTGAAAATTTGCCTACATTTCTTGGCATGCCACTTCCTCCCTTTCATTCCTTCCCCTTGCAACCCTGGGCCAACCGGAAATTTGTTTCCCAAGCAAGCACGGAGCGAGTCGCCTTTTGTTGCCTTGACATATTTATTGCTCTTAATACCTTCCGCAATTTCCCTGCTGCTAGAGGAGTGGAGAAAATGAGGGAAGAGGTGGAAAGAAAGCTACAGCAGCTAGAAAAACACTCGAGGCGGGGAAGTGACGTTTGCTGGCCCATCGGTTGGAGCTCTTCAACTGGCCAACGTCTGGAAGGCCTTCTTTTGTGGCTTTTCGATTGGGGTTCCAATGTCTGCAGGTATGGAGAACCCTTGCAGGAATTGGGGATGTCTAGTTTGATGAAAAGAAGGACCAGGGGAGACACGATAGCAGCCTTCCAATATCTCAGGGGCTTCCCCAACGAAGAGGGAGTCAAGCTATTCTCCAAGGCACCTGAGGGTAGAACAAGAAGCAATGGGTGGAAACTAATCAAGGAGAGAAGCAAACTAGAACTAAGGAGAAATTCCCTGACAGTCAGAACAATCAATCAGTGGAACAGAAGTTGCGTCCAGAAGTTGTGACTGCTCCAACACTAGAAGTTTTTAAAGAAGAGATTAGATTGCCATTTGTCTGAAGTGGTGAAGGGTTTCCTGCCTAGGCAGGGGGTTGGACTAGAAGACCTCCCAAGGCCCCTTCCAATGCTTTTATTCTGTTAGAAGCAACCTAGAATTAAGGAGAAATTTCCTGACCATGAGAACAATTAACCAGTGGAACAGAAGTTGCCTCCAGAAGCTGTGAATGCTCCATCACTGGAAGTTTTTAAAGAAGATGTTAGACAACCCTTTGTCTGAAGTGGTGTAGGGTTTCCTGCCCAAGCAGGGGGTTGGACTAGAAGACCTCCAAGGTCCCTTCCGACTCTGTGATTCTATAATCTCAAGAATAAGACCCTTCCTAACCGACTCGTAATCTCACACCCAAGTAGCCAGCTCTTCTTCGCACGCGCTCTGAAGAAATCTCTTCAGATTGGACAGCGTTCTCTTCGACCAGATCTCTCCTGCCATGCTGCATAGATGGTGCTCAAAGGGCCAGGCGCTCTGAGGAGCAGAAGATCATCGCCTGATAGGATTAGACATTTCATCAGATTAAGCTGACAAAGCGAAAACCAGCGTGCGCAATCTGACGATTGATGCTTGCTGCTTCCGACCGACAGTCATGCTTTTCTTCCGGCCTTCTCTAGCTTTGCTAAGCGATAACAACTATTCGGTGCGCGTTCTCTCGTTGTCAGAAACTTGTGATGCCCTTGATAAGATTCAGATAGAGCAAACCAGCTCCAACTTCATCATGCAACCTGAACCCAGCTAACCAAGCACAGCTACGTTTGCCTCTCTCGCTCTTTTCTGCAAATGAACCAGCAATGACTTCGCATGATGGGTTGACTGATAAAACCCGCTTAAGGTTTATTTATTTACTTGCTTCTTTATTTTTTTTAAAATTATGAACACTGAGAGCTTATGCACCAAAGACAAAGTCCTTGGCCAATAAAGATTTCTATTCTATTTTAAATTCTTATTCAATTCTAAATTCTTGTCCTTATTCTATTCCATTCCATTCCATTCCTATCCTATTCTAAATTCTGATTCTATTTTAAATTCTTATTCTATTCTGCTCTAAAATCTTATTCCATTCCATTGCTATCCTATCCTAAATTCTTATTGTTATTCTATTCTATTCTATTCTATTTTATTCTATATTCTATATTCTTATTCTACTCCACTATATTCTCATTCTATTCTATTCTATTCTATATTCTTATTCTACTCTACTATATTCTCATTCTATTCTATTCTATTCTATATTCTTATTCTACTCTACTATATTCTCATTCTATTCTATTCTATTCTCCTTCCTTCTTTCATTATCCTATCCTATCCTATCCTATTCTATCCTATATTTATTCTATTCTATTCTAAATTCTTATTCTACTCTACTCTACTCCATTCTCCTTTATTCTATTCTATTCTCTTTCATTCTATTCTATTCCATTCTATTCCATTCCATTCCATTCCAATCCATTCTCCTTCCTTCTTTCATTATCCTATCTTAAATTCTTATTCTATTCTATTCTATTCTAAATTCTTATTCTACTCTACTCCATTCTCCTTTATTCTATTCTATTCTCTTTCATTCTATTCTATTCCATTCCATTCCATTCCATTCTCCTTCCTTCTTTCATTATCCTATCCTATCTTAAATTCTTATTCTATTCTATTCTAAATTCTTATTCTACTCTACTCTACTCCATTCTCCTTCATTCTATTCTATTCTCTTTCATTCTATTCTTGTCTTCTCTTCCTATTCTATTCCTATTCCTATTCCTATTCCTATTCTATTCTCCTTCCTTCTTTCATTATCCTATCCTACCCTTCTTTTCCTTGCCAAACACTGCTCTACATTCTGAGATTTCCTTAACAACTGCCCATGTGCATTAAGTGGGTTGCATCAAACAATTTGCAACCCTATATTCAAACTAAAAAAAAAGAAAAGAAAGCATTGTCAATGATGCTCTCTTCCTCCCCCCATTTTTTTTTGTTTTGCTGCAGACTCACAGCAGAAACACAAGTCGGGGTGGCGGGGGGGGGGGTGGCGGGGGGAGAGCCACCACATTCCTTACCCATCCCTCTCCCTTTGAGCGCAACCATCTGCTCTCCTTAGACGTGTTGTTTTGTCTACACAGGGGCTTTGAAATGTCACATCAGCTGGAAACGCTCACTCGGTCCTCTATCCGCAGGGCCTTCGGCTTCGTCTGCCGAGCACATCTGCCAAGCCACAGCTGCCTTCCTTCTCCGACCAGGACATGCCCACGTGAGTGGTGGGAAAAGGAGAGCCGTGGTCCCTCGCACTTCTCCAGGTCAAGCCGAGAAGGAGAGGACCACTCTGACGTACTGTGGTGCGTGCGAGCTGCAGAAATCGCTTGGGTCTCGGTTGTGTAAGCGTCCTTGACCCCTAACCACAACCATTCCTCATCCTACTCACAGTAAGGAAAGGACTACAGGTAGTTCTCCACCGAGGACCTCAACCAGGATTAAAATTTCCCTTGCAAAACAAGGAGGTGGTTGTTGCAGGAGTCACGGCCTATTTTACAATCTATTGGTTGTTGTTTTTTTTAAAAAAAAAACATGGTTGTTAAGTGAGTCGCGGCAGTCGCTAGGTAAATCACACCGTCTTTAAATGAATCCTCCATGGACTTTCCCGTTCAGCCGCAAATGGGGAGCATGGGACCACTGGGATAACGCAACGTAAATTTGCTAAGCATCCGAATTTGGGTCACACGACCATGGGGATGTTGCGATGGTCATAAGTCTAAGCCCCAGTCACCTCAGTGCTGTTGTCAATTCTAATGGTCGCTCAATAAATGGTTGTAACTCGAGGCTACCCGTCTGTTAGTCTATGTTAGCTGTAAATCAGAAGGCATGAGGTGGCAACTTTTGCAGGGTCAACTTAAACTTTTGGACTGCCATTTGTCAGAAATGATGTAGGATCTCTGGCTTGGGTGGAGGTTGGAGGAGATGACCTACAAGGTCCCTTCCAATTGTGTTAATCTTTCTTTCTTTCTTTCTTTCTTTCTTTCTTTCTTTCTTTCTTTCTTTCTTTCTTTCTTTCTATCATCTATCTATCATCTATCAATCTATCAATCTATTTATCTATATATCTATCTGTCTGTCTGTCTATCTACCATCTATCTATCTACCTTTCTTTCTTTCTTTCTTTCTTTCTTTCTATCATCTATCTATCTATCTATCTATCTATCTATCTATCTATCTATCAAATCTATCTATCATCTATCTATCCATCCATCCATCCATCCATCCATCCATCCATCCATCCATCCATCCATCCATCCATCCATCCATCCATCATCTATCATCCACCCACCTTTCTTTCTTTCTTTCTTAATTTTTTTATCTATCCATCCATCCATCCATCTATCATCCACCCACCCACCTACCCACCCACCCACCTACCCTTCTTTCTTTCTTTCTTTCTTTCTTTCTTTCTTTCTTTCTTTCTTTCTTTCTTTCTTTCTTTCTTTCTTTCTTAAATTTTCTATCTATCTATCTATTTATCTATCTATCTATCTATCATCTATCTATGTATCTATCATCTATCTATCATCCATCTATTTATCTATCCATCCATCCATCCATCCATCATCTTTCTTTCTTTCTTTCTTTCTTTCTTTCTTTCTTTCTTTCTTTCTTTCTTTCTTAAATTTTTATCTATCTATCTATCTATCTATCTATCTATCTATCTATCTATCTATCTATCTATCTATCTATCTATCTATCTATCTATCTATCTATCTATCTATCTATCTATCTAACGTCTTCTAATCCAGTCAGAAAAGGTGCTACGTATCAGGAAGGACTTCCAACAGCAGCTTTCCGGTTGAAGATCTTGGCCAAACTAAAGTAACCAAAACACAATTGCCATAAGTGTGAATTGTTGCACTTGTGGATCAGCAGAGCTTGTAAAGTGCAGGTGTATCCTCCAAGGAAGTTGGGGTAATGGAGCCCCCCTCCCCCTGCCCAGCTGTCTTGAAGGACCAGAAGGACCAGAAGACCTCCAAGGTCCCTTCCAACTCTGTTATTCTACATTCTGTCTTCTTAAGGATCCTGATCGTTCAAGCCAACCCTCCCAATTTGGGCTGGGTTGCAAAATTGTCATCAAAGCTGACATCAGCCAGAGCCTAGGAGAACTCAAAGCAGTAGTGCAAAGTCAGAAGATGTGGAGAGACCGGGCTCCTAGGATTGCCAAGAGTCGGACACGACTGAATGGCTGAGCATCATCATGGCCCCATTGCAAAACAGGCTATGACAAAATATGGGGAATTCCCAGCTGTTGAGGCATGATGCAAAGGCCCTGCTCCACTGGTGTGACATCATCTGATCAGGCCATTGCCTCCCCTCAAGGATCTCACCTGCCCCAGGCAGGTACTGCTGGATTTCACTTTCCCTGGGACAAGCATCTCCGATGAAGTCATGGGAAAGGAAGTGGGGAGCAAGTAGCAATTCCTGACAGCCGGGTCATCCTGTGATTGGAGATGCAAATCAGAATAAGACTTTATTCAAATATCTGCTCTGTCAAAGTCCTGACCTCATGATGTGCAGGACAGAGATCACTGCACATACTGTATCTATTTGACTTTCGGCCAGAGTTTCTTATTTTGAGATGTTCTTCTGGATGGTAAAACTGTAGAACAGTTTTTTTTATCTGTGAGCTCTAAGGCTCCTGAATGCAAAATAACACCACAACTACCTAGTACGATGGACATGCCGAGCCAGCGCAAGGTGTAACATGTTCACACTGGTGCAATAGGACTGGGGGGTTTGTTAATGTGATTTATTGGGTTAGGGACTTTTTGTCTTCACTGTGAGTTGTATTGTGTTGGGGGGGGGGTGTGCGTGCACTGAGGGAGCTCAACCAATCTCATTGTGCACGGAGAATAAAGTACTATGATCATTTAAGTCATGAGTGGAAGCTAGTACTGTGAAGTGAAGTGAAGTGAAGTAAAAAAGTTAAAAGTTAAAGTTAAAATTAAAGTTAAAGTAAGTTAAGTTAAAGTTAAAGTGTAAAGTAAAGTTAAAGTAAGTTAAGTTAAAGTTAAAATTAAAGTTAAAGTTAAATTAAAGTTAAAGTAAGTTAAGTTAAAATTAAAGTTAAAGTAGGTTAAGTTAAAGTGTAAAGTAAAGTAAAGTTAAAGTAAGTTAAGTTAAGTTAAAGTTAAAGAGTAAAGTAAAGTAAAAAAGTTAAAGTTAAAATTAAAGTTAAAGTAAGTTAAGTTAAAGTTAAAATTAAAGTTAAAGTAGGTTAAGTTAAAGTGTAAAGTAAAGTTAAAGTAAGTTAAGTTAAGTTAAAGTTAAAGAGTAAAGTAAAGTAAAAAAGTTAAAGTTAAAATTAAAGTTAAAGTAGGTTAAGTTAAAGTGTAAAGTAAAGTAAAGTTAAAGTAAGTTAAGTTAAGTTAAAGTTAAAGAGTAAAGTAAAGTAAAAAAGTTAAAGTTAAAATTAAAGTTAAAGTAAGTTAAGTTAAAGTTAAAATTAAAGTTAAAGTAAGTTAAGTTAAAGTAAAAATAAGTTAAGTTAAAATTAAAGTTAAAGTAAGTTAAGTTAAAGTTAAAGTGTAAAGTAAAGTTAAAGTAAGTTAAGTTAAAGTTAAAATTAAAGTTAAAGTTAAATTAAAGTTAAAGTAAGTTAAGTTAAAATTAAAGTTAAAGTAGGTTAAGTTAAAGTGTAAAGTAAAGTAAAGTTAAAGTAAGTTAAGTTAAGTTAAAGTTAAAGAGTAAAGTAAAGTAAAAAAGTTAAAGTTAAAATTAAAGTTAAAGTAAGTTAAGTTAAAGTTAAAATTAAAGTTAAAGTAGGTTAAGTTAAAGTGTAAAGTAAAGTTAAAGTAAGTTAAGTTAAGTTAAAGTTAAAGAGTAAAGTAAAGTAAAAAAGTTAAAGTTAAAATTAAAGTTAAAGTAGGTTAAGTTAAAGTGTAAAGTAAAGTAAAGTTAAAGTAAGTTAAGTTAAGTTAAAGTTAAAGAGTAAAGTAAAGTAAAAAAGTTAAAGTTAAAATTAAAGTTAAAGTAAGTTAAGTTAAAGTTAAAATTAAAGTTAAAGTAAGTTAAGTTAAAGTAAAAATAAGTTAAGTTAAAATTAAAGTTAAAGTAGGTTAAGTTAAAGTGTAAAGTAAAGTTAAAGTAAGTTAAGTTAAGTTAAAGTTAAAGAGTAAAGTAAAGTAAAAAAGTTAAAGTTAAAATTAAAGTTAAAGTAGGTTAAGTTAAAGTGTAAAGTAAAGTAAAGTTAAAGTAAGTTAAGTTAAGTTAAAGTTAAAGAGTAAAGTAAAGTAAAAAAGTTAAAGTTAAAATTAAAGTTAAAGTACGTTAAGTTAAAGCTAAAGTTAAGGTAAGCTAAGTTAAAGTTAAAATAAGTTAAGTTAAAATTAAAGTTAAAGTAAGTTAAGTTAAAGTGTAAAGTAAAGTGAAAAATGAAAAATAAAGTAAAGTAAACGGTGGAAGGTCATAAGAGACCCAACTTGGAACTAAGGAGGCATTTCCTGATAGGGAGAATAATCAATCAATAGAATCGCTTTCCTCCCAGAGTCTGGGAGCCTTCATCCCTGGAGGCTTTTAAGAAGACAGATTTGCCCATCAGGTGTCCTGCCTTGGGCAGGGCATCGAACTAGAAGACCTCCAAGGTCCCTACAATTCTACCATCCTATCATCAGGGCATCAAAGAAGGGTGTGTCAAGAAACCCCTCTCTCCCACCTCAGAGAAGCTGGCACATGGGAGATTAAAGTTGTTGTTTTTTGGCCCTTGGCATCAGTTAAGGAGATCGTATCTGAATTGCGTTTCCGGGCACTGCTGCCAATATGCCAGAGCAGTGACTTCTGCATGGCCTCCGATGATTATTTGAATTCCCCCCCCGGGGGGGGGGAAGAAAAGAAAAAGGCTTTTGGGTTGGGGGGGGGTATTCAACGCACGCCCACACAGCTGTGAGCCATCCGCCGAGATGCTGTGGCCTAGGGGTGGAGCTCTCGCCTCCCAAGCAGGAGGTTGTGAGTTCGATCCTAGGTAGAGGCAGATGTAGTAGGGTCTCCTGCTTGGGCAAGGGGGTTGGACTAGATGACCTGCAAGGTCCCTTCCAACTCTGTTACTCTGTTAACCTCTAAGGTCTTGCCTCCCAATCAGGAGGTTGTGAGTCTCCTGCTTGGGCAAGGGGGTTGGACTAGATGACCTGCAAGGTCCCTTCCAACTCAGTTAATCTGTTAACCTCTAAGGTCTTGCCTCCTAATCAGGAGGTCGTGAGTTCGATCCTAGGTAGAGGCAGAATGTAGGGTCTCCTGCTTGGGCAAGGGGGTTGGACTAGATGACCTGCTAGGTCCCTTCCAACTCTGTTAATCTGCTAACTCTGTTAACATGTGACACCCAAACAAGAGAAGCTATTTCGACCTGCCAGACTCTACGCATCGGAATGCCATTAAAATTCTCCGCTCTTTGGCTCACCAGCTTTGGGAAGCAGACAGGAAAATCCCTTCGGCCGAAGGCTAATGGCCCGTGAAAACAGGTGCCACACACGTTACAACTCCCCTCTTGGTCTATCCGGCCAATCCTATAAGGATCCTTGTGTAGAATTGACCTCCCCTCCCCTCTCTTCATTCCCAAGAGGATTCTGGCATCTTTGGCTTGTGGGAGCCGTTAGGCAACCGAGACAATGGTGTTTCCCTGTGCATTGTTCGGTTTCACTACGGAGGGGGTGGGTGTCATCTCACTCTCCCCCGTGAGCTCTAATTGCTAATGGTCACGCAATGCTTTATTATGGAGGAAAGAAAAAGGAAGGAAGGAGGGAGAGGGATAGGAAAGAGAAAGAAAAGAGAGAGGGAGGGAGGAGAAAGAAAGAAGGGAGGGAGGGATAGGAGAGAGAAAGAAAGAAGGAAGGAAAAAGGGATAGGAGGAAAAGGAAGGAAGGAAATAAAGAAGGAAGAAGAGAGGGAGGGAGGAGAAAGAAAGAAAGAAAGGAGGAGGGATAGGAGAGAGAGAGAAAGAAAGATGGAAGGAGGGATAGGAGCAGAAGGAAAGAAATAAGGAAGGAAAGTAGGAGAGAAAGAAAGAAAGAAAAAAGAAAGAACAGAGGAAGGGATAGGAGAAAAAGAAGGGAAGGTAATAAGGAATACAGTACAATACAATAGCAGAGTTGGAAGGGACCTTGGAGGTCTTCTAGTCCAACCCCCTGCGTGGGCAGGAGCCCTATACCATTTCAGACAAATGGCTATCTAACATCTTTTTGAAGAAGGAAGGAAGGAAGGAAGGAAGGAAGGAAGGAAGGAAGGAAGGAAGGAAGGAAGGAAGGAAGGAAGGAAATACCTCTCCATCTATAAAGCCATTCTCAAGTGCATTGACCTCACTGAGCAAGTGCCAGAAAAGGAAAATACTGGAGAATTTTTGCGCAGCTCATCTTTGATTTGTTTATTTGAATCCAGTCCTTTATTATTATTATTTTTTATAAATAACTCATGCCCCTCCCTCCTCCTCTTTTCTCCACCCCAACCCTGTTGAGGTGGGTTGGGGTGAAACCAGCCAAAATACACCTGATGTTCGCGCTTAAGGTAGGACTAGAACTTGCCATTTCCTGGCGATTGTCCCAAATTCACCCAGTGGGCTTTCCTTCCTGAGATGGGACTAAAACTCAGAACTTCCTAAAGGAAAGGAAAGGAAAGAAAGGAAAGAAGAAAAGGAAAGGAAAAAAGGAAAGGAAAAGGGAAGGAAAAGAAAGAAGGAAAGGGAAAGAAGGAAAGGAAAGGAAAAGGAAAGGAAATGAAATGAAAGGAAAGGAAAGAAGAAAAGGAAAGAGGGAAGAGGGAAGAGGAAAGGAATCTTTGAACCCGGGGCATCTAAAAACAAAAATATAATCTCTTCGTGCCTTTGAGCCATAGGCGATTCCGGATTTCGTTCTGGTTAGGTGGGTGGGTGACGCAGCTCTCCGATCCCATGGGAGGGAGATAGTGGGTGACACAAGTCCAGCTCTTATTCCCACCACGGGACTCGATCGAAACCCAGCCATCAATGGGTCATTTGTGAAGCCAGCCTCTTTTCCAGGCAGCCCAAAGGACAAAATAAAATAACAATAAAAATAAAGCCCTCATCATCAGACACTTCGCATCGCTGGAAGGTCAAGAGCCAACCTCGGTCATCCCTCGTGATTTCTCCGCTCCGCAAGTCCAGAAAAAAAAACCACGAAAAACCCAGAGGAAAGCCGTCTGACCAGGCATGTTTTTATGGAGAGAAGAAGGGATTTTGAACTCCCCGGAGATCTGGAGATGATCAAACAGGATCTGAGATCATCCACTTGCCCTTGGAGATTTGGCAAGAATCCGGCAAAGCTCGGCCTGGCTGGAAGTTTCATAACTTTGCTCGCACATCACAGCTGCCTCCCGGGCCGCTGATGGTGTGGGTGTGTTATAGGGGGGCTCTCAACTCTCACCAAAATCTAGGTGGTCTGAGCCTGGCCAAGCGGTTGCGTTGAGAGGTTTCGGCTCTGTTGCTTTGGCTTCGCGCTGAGCCTTTGCTTGTCTTTGCACGTATTCTCCAGGGCGATAAAATATCTGCAGAATGGGGAGGATTTTTTTCCCCTTCGGCTTCCTCACCGTCTGACTCTTTGGAAAATGCATGCATACCAAAGCAGGCTATTTTTATTTGGGGCGGTTTCTATTTATAGCTCAAAGGCTTGCTTTGTGCGGCCTTGCATTTCTGCATGCAAAGCGAGGCCAAAGGTCTGGGCTTCCATGCATTCGCACCGACGCCCAGGAGTCCTTCCGCAGATGTCCTCGGCGGGCATCCAAAGCTGGCAATCCCAAGGCTAACATCCAAGGCAGATTCTCCAACTTGGCAACGTTAAGGAAGGCCTCAACTCCCAGAATTCCCCCAGCCAGCATGATTTAAGATGGGTGGACTTCAACTCCCAGGATTCTCCTTCCAGCTTGATTTAAGATGGGTGGACTTCAACTCCCAGAATTCTCCTTCCAGCTTGATTTAAGATGTGTGGACTTCAACTCCCAGAATTCTCCTTCCAGCTTGATTTAAGATGTGTGGACTTCAACTCCCAGAATTCTCCTTCCAGCTTGATTTAAGATGTGTGGACTTCAACTCCCAGAATTCTCCTTCCAGCTTGATTTAAGATGTGTGGACTTCAACTCCCAGAATTCTCCTTCCAGCTTGATTTAAGATGGGTAGAATTCAACCCCCAGAATTCTCCATCCAGCTTGATTTAAGATGGGTGGACTTCAACTCCCAGAATTCTCCTTCCAGCTTGATTTAAGATGGGTGGACTTCAAC
Source organism: Rhabdophis nuchalis (assembly GCA_039707465.1). Classification (NCBI taxonomy): domain Eukaryota; kingdom Metazoa; phylum Chordata; class Lepidosauria; order Squamata; family Natricidae; genus Rhabdophis; species Rhabdophis nuchalis. The sequence goes on from CM077660.1 coordinate 3,629,133, forward strand.
TCCCAGAATTCTCCTTCCAGCTTGATTTAAGATGTATGGACTTCAACTCCCAGAGTTGAAGTCCAGAATTCTCCTTCCAGCTTGTTTTAAGATGGGTGGACTTCAACTCCCAGGATTCTCCATCCAGAATGATTTAAGATGGGTGGACTTCAACTCCTAGAAGTCCCCTAGCATGCTATAAAGTGGGTGAACCTCAGCACCTAGAATTCCCCAGCCGGAAGCAGAGAGGAGCAAGCCAGGATGATGAGGGGACTGGGGACTAAAACATATGAAGAACGGTTGCAGGAACTGGGCATGGCTAGTCTACTGAAGAGGAGGACCAGGGGAGACCGGATAGCAGTCTTCCAATATTTGAGGGGCTGCCACAGAGAGGAGGGGATCAAGCTATTGTCTTAAAGCATCCTAAGGCCAGACAAGGAATCATGGATGGAAACTGACCAAGGAGAGATTCAACCTGGAAATAAGGAGGAATTTCCTGACAAGGAGAACAATCAACCCATGGAACAGAAGTTGCCATTGGAAGTTGTGGGAGCTTCATCCCTGGAAGCTTTCAAGAAGAGACTGGACTGCCATTTGTTAGAAATGGTGTAGGGTCTCCTGCTTGAGTGAGGGGTTGGACTAGATGACCTACAAGGTCCCTTCCAACTCTGTTAATCTGAAGATAGGTGGACTTCAACTTCCAGAAGTTGGGAATCTGGAAACGTATGGGTGGATTTCAGCACCCAGAATTCCTCAACTAGCATGCTATAAGATAGGAGGACTTCAATTCCCAGAAGTCCCCCAGCCAGTATGTTTTAAGATGCGTGGACTTCAGCTCCCAGAATTCTCATCCAACATAGTTTAAGGCGTGTGAACCCCAATGCCCAGAAATTCCACAGCTACCCTGTTTTAAGATAAGCTGATATCGACTCCCAGAATTCCTCAGCCAGCCATGAATTCTGGGAATTGAAGTCCACACATCTTATTGTTTTTTTTATTAATAAATTTTATTTACAAACATATAAAATACATATAAAATACACTCACACAAAGCTTAGACATACACTACATTTACACCATACAATACGAACAGGAACTTCCCGTTCTTTCGAATAGCAATTATCAATCGAAGCCGCTCATCTTATATTGTTTCCCCTTCTGTTATATTTCATTTGGATTTCACCCTTCTAAACCCTCTTATTTCACTCCTAACTCCTGTTTTTAAGTTTTGCTGTCTTCCTTCCTTGGTTCTTGTTTCTTCCCTCCATCCACCTATACCATTTATCTCATATCTGGTAGAATTCTGATTCTTCTTTTCCCTGGATTTCTTTAGTTAATTTGTCCATTTCAGCACAGTCCATAATAACCTTTCTTATTATTTCATCTTCGCTTGGAATTAGTTTATTTTTCCATTTCTGGACAAAGGCAACCCTTGCCGCCGTAATTATATGTATTATTAAATACTGGATTTCTTCTTTATATTTCGCAGACACTATTCCTAATAGGAAGACTTCGGGTTTCCATTCTATTTTAACTCCTGTTATTGAAGTCCGCACATCTTAAAATGCTCAAGGTTATGAAACTCTGACCTAAGCTTCCCACACACACACACCCTGAAAAAATAATTACACCCCCAAAGAATGCAATGTTTAAACATCTGGAAACCACCTCAGAATCAGTACATGGCTTAGCTGAGCTGTAATATTTGTGATGCTTTTGCTGCAGCTCACTTTATTATTATTTTTTTAAATCGTCCGTAGCTAAGGTGGTTGTGTTTGCAAATATTATTTTTATCGTTTAAAAAAAAAAAACCCACTAAGGTGCTTATCTCAAACTCAGCTCCACAAGCGTAATTCCATTTCTCCTGAAATATTTTATTTCATTTATTTATTTATTTTAAAAAAGATATGAGCAGCCACTCCCTTGCGTGGCTGTAGGAAGTTCTTTATTTTAATCAAAGATTTTTTTAAAAATAGCTTTAAAAGCCCTGCCAAGCATTCTCTAAAGCCCTACTCATCAAAACAAAACCCCACCCAACCACCGATGTTTTTTTTTTTAAGAACAAGATATCTTTTTAAGATACCCAGATCTATATTCGAGACTCAGGTCACTCCCTGCATTATAGTGACCTTCAAGGCCAAAGGGCAAGAGAGATTTGAGATTGAGTCTCTGGAGATGTGGCTTGAAGAATTAAAGCTATTTTTTTTTTTAATCCTTGATTAAAAAAAAAAGAACTTCCCACGATCACGAAAGGGAGTGGCTGCCCCTATCTTTTTAAAATACATAAATAAATGAAATGAAATATTTCAGGAGAAATAGAATTACGCTTGTGGAGCTGAGTTTGAGATGTGGAGACTCTAGAAAGATGTGGAGACTCTAGAAAGAGAAGAGCAGAGAAGAGCAACCAAGAGGATGAGGGGACTGGAGGCTAAAACATAGGAAGAACGGTTGCAGGAATTGGGAATATCTCTAGTTTAATGAAAAGAAGGACTAAGGGAGACATGATAGCAGCATTTTAACATTTGAAGGGCTGCCCCAAAGAAGAGGGAGTCAAGCTATTCTCCAAAGCACCTGAGGGTAGGAGAAGAAGCAATGGGTGAAAACTAATCAAGGAGAGAAGCAACTTAAAACTGAGGAGAAATTTCCTGACAAGGAGGACAATTAACCCGTGGAACAAATTGCCTCCAGAAGTTGTGAATGCCCCAACACTGCAAGTCTTTAAGAAGATGTTGGATAGCCCTTTGTCTGAAATGGTATAGGGCTTCCTGCCTAGGCAGGGAGTTGGACTAGATGACCTCCAAGGTCCCTTCCAACTCTGCTATTGTATTGTATTGTATAATTAGAAGCCAAGTTCAACCCCTTGTTCCTACCACCCTTCAACACCTCCTGAATTTAGAATAATAGAATCATAGGGATGAAAGGGACGTTGGAGGTGTTTTAGTCCCCCCCCCTGCCCAAGGCAGGAATCGCTGCCCTGAGTCCGTTTGGAGAAGGGCGGGGTATAAATTGAATAAATAAATAAATCCTTATACCGGTTCAGACAAATGGCTACCCAACATCTTCTTAAAGACTTGCAGTGTTGGGGCATCCACAACTTCTGGAGGCAACTTCTGTTCCACTGATTAATTGTTCTCACTGTCAGGAAATGTCTCCTCAGTTCTAAATTGCTTCTCTCCTTGATTAGTTTCCACCCATTGCTTCTTGTCCTGCCCTCAGGTGCCTTGGAGAATAGTTTGACTCCCTCTCCTTTGTGGCAGCCTCTGAGATATCGGAAGACTGCTATCATGTCTCCCCTGGTCCTTCTTTTCATTAAACTAGACATACCAAGTTCCTGCAACCGTTCTTCCTATGTTTTAGCCTCCAGTCCCCTAATCCTCTTGGTTGCTCTTCTCTGCACTCTTTCTAGAATCTCAGTTTCTTTTTGGTATCGGGCCGATCCCAAGATTAAGCGAGACAAGAAATAGATTTGTTCTATCCTATTGCAAAAAAAAAAAAAAGTATCGGTAACCTGTGTCTGTACTAAACGAATGAATTCACACTGAACTAGAAATAGGGGGAAGAAAGCCTCTCGCTTATTGTAGCTCTTTCAAGCACAGTTTTCAGCTCAGTGCTGCCACAACTTCAAACCCTAAAGAGTTTTTCAATTTGGGCTCAAAAAAAATTGACTTCCAAAGCACCCATTTTCCCAACCGCGGGCTCGGGAGTTTTCCTCCTCTGGGTGCAAAAAGCTTGATTTTTAACAACAGCCAGAAATACCATTTTTAAGCATGAAATTCCACCCCGAATCAAGCCCCCTCCAGGGCCAGCAAGCCACTCCCACAAAGCAGGCCACAGAACCTGCAGAAGAGGTTCTAAAAAATTTTGAAGCCCACCACTGGGATGGTCCCATTCTGGGATAGCAACATAAATTTCACCAAGTCATCCATGCTGACCTGGAGACTCTCAAACGGGGGCTGAGCAGGGCGTGTGAAGGCATCCCTGTAACTGGGATTCCTTCCAGAGTGCATGTGACTTTCTGGCTTCTTCCCTCTTGCAAGCCGGTTTTGGCAGTGACATCGTTGGCTAAGTTTAGAGTTTATGTACAGTGAGAAACTGGGAAGTTGCTGATTTCCAGATAATGAACTGAAAGGGCCTTTTTTGACATCCTGTTGAGCCTCTTCCAATTCTTGCTTAATGTTTTTGCAAGAAAAGAAAGAAAGGAAGGAAGAAAGAAAGAAAGAAAGAAAGAAAGAAAGATTCAATCAATCAACTATGAGAGAGAGAGTGAGAAAGACAAGGAAGGAAGGAAAGAAGGGAGAGAAGGTGGAAGGAAGGAAGGAAGGAAGGAAGGAAGGAAGGAAAGAAATAAAGAAATATTCAATCAATCAATCAACTAAATTGAGAGAGAGAGAGGAAGGAAGGAAGGAAGGAAGGAAGGAAGGATTAAATTAATCAACTACATTGAGAGAGAGAGAAAGAAGGAAAAAAGAAGGAAGGAAGTTAGGAAAGAAAGAAAGAATGATTCAATCAATCAATGAACTAAACTGAGAGAGAGAGAGAAGGAAGGAAGGAAGGATTCAATCAATCAGCTAAATTGAGAGAGAGAGAAAGAAAAAAAGAAGGAAGGAAGTTAGGAAAGAAAGAAAGAATGATTCACTCAATCAATGAACGAAACAGAGAGAGAGAAGGAAGGAAGGAAGAAAGGAAGGAAAGGAAGGAAGGAGGGTGGTACCTAGAGCTGCACATCAAATGTTAGATGTGATCACATTTATATAAGGGCATTTTAATATTCATTTCATGTACACATAATCATGATTATATCTCTTATATAATTCATCCTTGATGTAATAAATAAATACATACATAAATAAAAAGTATCCCTAATGGAGTGTTGGCTTCTGTTTTTTTTAGAGCTTATGCCTGCTGTGCCAAACATCTCTCTTGGACAATTTATCATTGAAGGGAAATAGTCATTAAATAAATAGTTCAAAGTTGAGGACTATTTGAAGTTAGGATGGTGCTGAAAAATGTGACTGATGACCAGTCCACCCCACTTAGGAGCATTGCAGGATCCCATGGTTCCAGGATCATGTGATTCCCATGTGTGACTTTCCCAAGCCAACGTCCAACAAGCCGAGTCAATGGGGGAAGCCCGATCTGCTTAACGACAGTGTGATTCATTTTTACAACTGAAGCAATTCACTTAACAACCGTGTCCCAAAAATCAGGTGTGAGACTCCATTAACAATCACCCTGGTTTAACCACAGAAATTCTGTCCCAGTTGGGAGTATAAATCGAGATTATCGTGTAGAGGTAATTGCTCTGAGTAGCAATTATTTGAACTTACGAAACATTGAACAAATAACGTTACATCTGGAAGAGTTCAACTTGAAGAACGGTTACAGGAACTGGGGATGTCTAGTTTAATGAAAAGAAGGACCAGGGGAGACATGATAGCAGTCTTCCAATATCTCAGGGGTTGCCCCAAAGAAGAGGCAGTCAAACTATTCTCCAAGGCACCTGAGGGCAGGACAAGAAGCAATGGGTGGAAACTAATCCAGGAGAGAAGCAACTTAGAACTGAGGAGAAATTTCCTGATTGTTAGAAGAATTAACCAGTGGAACAGCTTGCCACCAGAAGTTGTGAATGCCTCAACCCTGGAAGTCTTCAAGAGGATGTTGGATAGCCATTGGTCTGAAATGCTATAGGGTTTCCTGCCTAGGCAGGGGGTTGGACTAGAAGACCTCCAAGGTCCCTTCCAACTCTGCTATTGTAATGTATTGTATTATTGTCTCTAGAGGAGGCAAAGAAAACCTAAACACTATCCCAGACATCCAGAAAGTAGCTGAGAAATCATAACAAGATTCTGAGAAGGCTTTTATTATTTATAAATACAATTTATTTTATAAAATGCATATAAAATCCAACGTATAAAAATATAAAAAAGATTTATGCCATTGAAGGATCCATAATTTTTCACACAGTCACATAAAACATGAGGCGAGCTGACCCCAAACAGATCACTTGCTTGGTGCCTCTTTCAGTCAAAAGTGAGAATCCTCTTTGGGCCCAAAATAAATATATTATTAATATTAATATTATTAATTATTATTATTATTATTATTATTATTAACATCATCAAGAACAACAAACAAGAGTCTAAGAATATTCTAGTGCGGAAGCTGCTAAAAACATAAGTCCCAAATTTCGGACAAAAATACATTCCATTCAAATTCTAAGGCACAATCATGATTCTTTTAAGTTTAGGAACTTGGTGGAAGATCTCTGCCCATTCCGGTTGAATCTGACCCTGGTTCCTTCCTAATACACCTTCCTCATCTCCCTGCCATCTCCAGAACTCCAAAAATGGTCTATTAGGAGTGAGGGATTCCTCCTATTTTTACAGCTGGCCCTTTCCAGGGTTAGAACATTCTGGTCTTCTCAACCATCCATCTCAGAGGCTGGGACAGCGAGAAGATCAAAGAAGCAGAGAATTTATATATATATATAAATTGCTCCTGGAAGCACCAAGCCGGAAGCACCAGCCTGAAGATGATGAATGAGACTTCATCGAAACGTCGTGAAGATACTTCCAATTCTACGCGGGAGAAAACCCGAACAACCAAAGACCTACATCCATCTCTCTCTCTCTCTCTCTCTCTCTCTCTCTCTCTCTCTCTCTCTCTCTCTCCATTTGGAGAGAAAGAGTTGGACGAGGAGTCTATGCCAAACAATTTTAAAAAATGAAGTCTTCAAAAGGACCGCCGTTTCTCCCCAAAAATAAGACAGGGTCTTATTTTCTTTTGACACCCCCCCCAAAATAAGCACTGGGCCTTATTTTCGGGGAGGTCTTATTATTTTTGAGGTGCAGGAGGCGGTGAGCATGATCACCTCAAATCATGTGCTGTTCAACCCAAGCAAGGTGCCACTTTTGGGGGGAAAAAACCACACCTATTTTTCTGTTTATCTGTTGGTTTTTAAAAGTACTCTTTTGCATCTCGGGGTATCCCAAGAAAGTCCCAAGAGAGAACACTTCAAGCACACTAAATTCTCAGTAGCAAGGGACCTGTTCTCACTACCTGATTAGCCATGTCAGTTACGAATCCAGGGGCTGCATTCACACAACATACTAAACCACCGTTGTGTTTTATATGCTGGCTAGTTTTGGTTTTTCTCTGGCAACCCGCCATGCAGTGGGGTTCCAGGTCTTGTGCAAAGCTAGAAAAAATGCTGAATTTGCTCCTGAAGGCCAAGCATGGTTTGTGACCCCATCCAATCTATAGATTAGAAGCTGTTTAAGTACACACCCAACCCATTTCCTGGCCTATTTAAAGGTGAAATTGCATGGAACGGAATCAACGCATTCATTCCGTTCGGCATCCACCAGTTTGCTTGGGGGGAAACAAAATACATTTTTCCATTACAGTTTTGTTCTGCATACATTTTTCTAAAGTTTCCCTTTTGCCTTGGGGCTGGGATTCAAATTAAGGTTAGCTGGGATTATTCTATCCCTCAACATTTGGAATGATTGCACCTTTTCTTTCCATCTTTCTCTCTCTCTCTCTCAATTTTAGTGCATAGTTTAAAGCAAAATTCTTGACATAAAAATTTGCAGAAAACGCAAGCGGCAAAATACCGAAAGACAAAAACCCTTCTTTGAACCGGAATAGTCTACTGAATATTGTCTCGATAGTCTCAGAATATTGCTTTTTTGCTTTCTTTAAAGAGAGATAATAAATAATAGTAGAACATTCAAAGCATTTTCGATCGTTTCCACAACAGTCCTGTGAGGTAGATCGGCACTGTTTATTTATCGTGTGCGGTTGGGAAAAAGAAAGACCTAAGAAGGCACCTAGTCGGTTGGAAACCAAAGTGGTTTTTTTACCATGATGCAATCCGTTCAGCTCCTGGACCAGATAGGAATTCTGAATTTCCAAATATGCTGGACTCAGCTATGGTGGCCAGTAGTGAAGGAAGCCAAATGTTTCTGGAGATTCTCCATCATCCTCCAGGTCATGGCTATGTCCCAAAGATGCTTTTTCGAGTGGCAACTGGACTTGGATTTTCCTTGAAGACGTTTGGCTTCTCAGCAAAATCCACATTCTGGATAGAGAGAACCACTGGTTTGATAAAGAGGCCATCAACATTAAAATTGAACAGAGTGGGGTGGATAGGACATTGTCTACCTCCAGTCTCCCAAAAAACAGTTCCGAGAAAGCTCCACACCCTTTTGCGCCACTCAGCTGGTGCTGAGGAGATAAGATAAAACCTCTTCCGTGGCTTCCGTGACTCTCAGAGAGAGTACTAACGACCAGAGGATCAATATAAATAAATCCTTCCGTTGCCCCGCCATTCAGTCAGAACTGAAGGAGCTTCTCGGAGGAGAAAGCTGGGAAAACAAAGTCCAGTGTCCCCTTGAAAAAGCACCTTTAGGAAAGGAAGCTGAAGGTTACCAACGTCACAGTTTGAGGAGAAGAAGGTCCCTTGAGAAGGGGACAGGGTTGCAAATGGATGTTGGTGACCATCGTTTTGATTTCTTTTGGGATGGGGGGACAGCCTCATTTGGAAAGCCATTTCCCCTCTCTGGCCATGAGCTATTAAACCAGGGGTCTCCAACCTTTGCAACTTTAAGTCTGAAGGACTTCAGCTCCCAGAATTCTCAAGCCAGCAAAGCTGTCAGTGTCAGGGCCTGGGCCAGGGGTCTCCAACCTTTGCAACTTTAAGTCTGAAGGACTTCAGCTCCCAGACTTCTCCAGCCAGCAAAGCTGTCAGTGTCAGGGCCTGGGCCAGGGGTCTCCAACCTTGGCAACTTTAAGTCTGAAGGACTTCAGCTCCCAGACTTCTCCAGCCAGCAAAGCTGGGTAGGGGCAACTACCAGACCTAAAGGAGCTTTAAGCCCCGTTCATTTGCCCCCCCCCCCAAATGTCCTGAAATCCTTGGGTTAAAATGCAACAGATCATCAAAATACGTGGGACCCCACTGATTTGGGGGAGGACATTTGACAGGTGTCTAATTAGGCTTTCACACAACTATACATTTAGCAATCTGCTCCCCGCTGCCCAGGAAGGATTTGGAACCCCAAATAGTTCAAAAATGTTGCGTCACCCAACACTGGGGGAAAAAAACCCACCTTTTTAAAGGGACGGATTCTGGCAGCCCCAAAAGACTAGTTTTTCAAACTAGCCATCAGTAAACTATAAGTCGGTTTGTGTGCTTCTGTGCGTATAAAAACACACAAACAATACAATATCTCCAATACAGCACAATAAAATAATAACATTAGATATTATCATAAAAAATACATCCAATAAACTATTATTAAACTATTATTAAATTAGACTAGACGTCGACTTTAAAAAAAAAAAGGCATAGTCAAATTTCAAAAAACGCCTGAGGCTTTGGGGAAGGTTTTTAGCCCTGCAAAAAAGGGCTATTAAATTATTCCCGCGGTTAGCAGAAAAATGTTAATTTCCATCCTTTCATCCCGTTCTTTGTTTATAATTAGATATATATATATCTCTATAGAAGTAAATCTTCTTGTCTTTCCATTGTCCTTTAAATATGTGTTAAGGTGCTGGAGTCTCTGGCTCTATGAAGAGGAATAAAAAATAATAATAATAATAGGAAAGCAGTCAGAGAGGTCGAATTTTTGTGTGTAACACAACCCTGAGATGCAAATAAATACTCTGGTGCTTCCACCGCCAAATCGGGTGGAAAAAAATATTTCAAGACAAGCTAGTGGCCTAGACGTTGAAATTACAGAAGAAGCCCTGCGTATCCAGCGGGATTTCTTCTTTTCTGTATGAAAAGAGGAGGTGGGGAGAAGGTTCAGAAGAAAGAGAAGGAGATAGGAGATGGGAAATAGTATGAGGAGAAGAAGGAAAAGGAGGAGGAGGAGGAGGAGGAGGAGATGGAGATGAAGAAGAAAAATAAGATGGTGGAGGAGGAGGAGATGATGGAGAAGGAGAAGATGGAGAAGAAGGAGAAGAAGAAGAGGGTGGAGGAGGAGGAGAAGATGATGGAGAAGAAGAAGATGGAGATGAAGAAGAAGATGATGATGATGGAGGAGGAGAAGAAGATGGAGATGGAGGAGAAGGAGAAAGAGGAGGAGAGGAAGAGGAGGAGGAGGATCAGGCCAGGGCTGGCAATTCAGCATCACGTCTGCTTGTGACGACAATGTCCCAAAGCTTGCGCCGCGTGCCGGATGACCTTTGTGTATCTCCGGAGTACCTGGCAACCTTTCTGCTTCTTCTCAAAGGTGTCGACGCTGGAATGGTTGCCATAGGTCACGTCCACGTGGTTGACTTTGTACTTGGAGCACAGCAGGCACGTGAGGTTGGACAGGAGCCCAGCGGTGTTGTTGGTGGTATTCCTGAGCCGCCGTAGCAAGTCTTCCTTGGACTCAATGTTCTCGAAGCTCTCCTGGTCCTTGGTGATGTTGTCCAAGGAGGCGTTGAAGAAGACAAAGATCTTGTAGAGGTTGACCACCCTCTCCTCGTCGCTGAGCGAGGCGACGAAGGGAGGAAACTCCTGGTCGGGCTCACAAAACTCATCCAACTTCTTCTTCTCGGTGAACGGGTATCCCTGGGTTCTGAGCTGCACCGGAGGAAGCAAGAGAACCAAATTTAGCAGCGTAATCATGCGTTTCAGACGACAAAAGACCTTTCCACTTGAGGCCACTTCAACTCCCAGAACTCCCCAGTCAGCGGGGTCTTAAAATGGTCAAGGTTGGACAACCCTCCCCCCACATTGGCATCCATGTTTGGTGTGAAACAAATTGACAGTGTTCAAAATCTACATGCCACTTTCACACACACACACACACACACACACACACACACACACACACTAAAAGCAGTGACTTCCAATTCCTTTTTTTGCAGTAGAATAAGGTAATAACATATAACCTCAACTTTTTACTTTTACATAAGAATAGAATAGAATAGAATACAATACAATACAATACAATACAATACAATACAATAGAGAATGGAATGGAACGGAATAGAATGGAAAATAATAGAATACAATACAATACAATACAATATGGAATGGAATAGAATAGAATAGAATGGAATGGAATGGAAAATAATAGAATACAATATAATACAATATAGAAAAGAATAGAATAGAGAATAGAATAGAATGGAATGGAATAGAATGGAATGGAAAATAATATAATACAATATAATACAATATAGAAAAGAATAGAATAGAGAATAGAATAGAATAGAGAATAGAATAGAATAGAGAATAGAATAGAATAGAATAGAATAGGGAATAGAATAGAATAGAATAGAATGGAATGGAAAATAATAGAATACAATACAATATAGAATGGAATGGAATGGAATGGAAAATAATAGACTACAATATAATACAATATAGAATAGAATAGAATAGAGAATAGAATAGAATAGAATGGAGAATAGAATAGAATAGAATAGAATAGAATGGAAAAATAATAGAATACAATACAATACAATATAGAATGGAATGGAATGGAAAATAATAGAATACAATATAATACAATATAGAAAAGAATAGACTAGAGAATAGAATAGAATAGAGAATAGAATAGAATAGGGAATAGAATAGGAAATAGAATAGAATAGAATAGAATGGAAAATAATAGAATAGAATACAATACAATATAGAATGGAATGGAATGGAAAATAATAGACTACAATATAATACAATATAGAATAGAATAGAATAGAGAATAGAATAGAATGGAGAATAGAATAGAATAGAATAGAATAGAATAGAATAGAAGTTGGAAGGGACCTTCGAGATCTTCTAGTCCAACCCCCTGCTTAGGCAGGAATCCCTGCACCACTTCAGACAAAGGATTGTCCAATCTCTTCTTTAAAACTTCCAGTATTGGAGCATTTACAATATCTGGAGGCAAGTCGTTCCGCTGACTCATTGTTCTAACTGTCAGGAAATTTTTTTGTAAGAATTACTCGCTCTTTCTATAACAACTAACCTATCCGATCAGTGAAAGCCAAAACCAAGCATTCGTTTTTTCCCCCACCCCAAGCACAAAGTCCAGAAGTGGTTTCCAAGTACAATGATGCTACGGAACTCATCCTTAATGGGCGCCGGGAGGCGCGATGAGTACCAAAAACAATGAGTAACAATTGTTTCCCATGAGGAATACTGTAATGAGTCACAAGGCAGCCAACCCAGACAAGTCCTAGCTTGTAGGTTGAGTACTACATAAACGACGAGTACCAAGGTACCACTGTAGAAACAAAATTAATTGTATTCTTTTCCTTAATCAAAGCCAGTCAATTTAGCTAACTCCATCAACTTTTGGTCTATGGAGCTTCTCCGTCATCCAGGTCATGGTTGTCCCAAAGGTGATTTTTTTTTCCCATGAGGCAACTGGGCTTTATTGTTTTCGCTTCAAAAACGTTTCACTTCTCCTTTAAGAAGCTTCTTCAGTTCTGACCGGATGGTGGGGAATGGAAGGATTTATACTCCTTGCAGACAGCTGGTCATTTGCATCCTTTTTAACATGCCATTAAGGTCACCTAGAGGTATACCTCCAAGTAGCCTCAACGCCCCTCTAAAAGGTTGCAAATGACCAGCTGTTTGCAAGGAGTATAAAATCTCCAAGTGGCCTCAATGACCCTCTAAAAGGATGCAAATGACCAGCTTTCTACAAGGAGTATAAAACCTCCAAGTGGCCTCAATGACCCTCTCAAAGGATGCAAATGACCAGCTTTCTACAAGGAGTATAAGACCTCCAAATGGCCTCAATGACCCTCTCAAAGGATGCAAATGACCAGCTTTCTACAAGGAGTATAAAACCTCCAAGTGGCCTCAATGACCCTCTAAAAGGTTGCAAATGACCAGCTGTCTGCAAGGAGGATCAATCCTTCCATTCCCCACCATCCGGTCAGAACTGAAGAAGCTTCTCGGGTCATAAGCAAAACGTCTTCAAAGAAAAAAACAACAATAAAATCCAGGTGCCTCCTGATTAAAAAAGCACCTTTGGGACCTTAAGTTTTGCGGCCATCCGTCCGTCGTGGGACTCAGGGTGTCCATCCTTCCATTTCGGTGGACGAAACGGCACAAATGTACGACTGTCATTCCGGTTACGATCGTTAAGTCCCAAGTTGACCTGTACTTAGGAGAACAACAGAGGTCCACTTACATAATTCTCAAACAACGCAGGAGCTGACATGTTCAGATGGGACACCAGGCACCGCACTTGGTCGAAGACGGGATGCTTGCAAGGCCGAACATCGTGACACATGGAAGTGTTGCTGTTCTGGTGCAAGGGTCTCCCCGATGAGAGCCGGCAGTGCGCGATCAACAGCACGGAGATCACTCCTGGTTGGAAAACAAAACAGAGGCGGTGAAGTTTAGGAAGAAAACCAAAAGGCAGGTGAACCTCACCAGCTTGTAGAATAGAATAACAGAGTTGGAAGGGACCTTGGAGGTCTTCTAGTCCAGCCCCTTTGCTCAAGCAGGAGACCCTTACAGAATAACAAGAGTCGGAAGGGACCTTGGAGGTCTTCTAGTCCAGCCCCTTTGCTCAAGCAGGAGACCCTTACAGAATAACAAGAGTTGAAAGGGACCTTGGAGGTCTTCTAGTCCAACCCCCTGCTCAAGCAGGAAACTCCTATATCATGTCAGACAAATATCGGCCCAAACTCTTCTTGAAAACCCCCAGGGAGGAAGCAATCACAACTTCTGGAGGGGAGCCTGATCAATTGTTGATGAACGGATGAATCATTCTCACCATGTCAGGAAATTCCTCCTTAATTCTACACTGGATCCCTCTCTGACAAGCTTCCACCTTACTTCTCGTCTGCCCTCTGGGGCTTTGGAGAGCAAGTTGATCCCCCTCATCTCTGTACCAGCTCCTCGATTTGGCTCAAACATAAAACGTAGAATAGAACGTGGAATAGGTATAGTCTTGAATTGTACTTGTTTACCATGAAATTGGAATAAGACAGCTATTAGAATCGAAACCTTGGTTTGGATCCTAAGGACAGAATAGCAGAGTTGGAAGGGACCTTGTAGGTCTTCTAGTCCAACCCCCTGCGTGGGCAGGAACCTTATACCATTTCAGACAAATGGCTATCTAACATCTTCTTAAAGACTTCCAGGGTTGGGGCATTCACAACTTCTGGAGGCAAGCTGTTCCAGAGGTTAAGTGTTCTAACTGTCAGGAAATTTCTCCTTAGTTCTAAGTTGCTTCTCTCCTTGATTAGTTTCCACTCATTGCTTCTGTCCTGTGCTTTCAGGTGCCTTGGAGAATTGACTCCCTCTTCTTTGTGGCACCCTCTGAGATATCGGAACACTGCTATCATGTCTCCCCTGGTCCTTCTCTTCATCAAACTAGACCTACCCAGTTCCTGCAACCGTTCTTCCTATGTTTTAGTCTCCAGTCCCCTAATCCTCTTGGTTGCTCTTCTCTGCACTCTTTCCAGAGTCTCCACGTCTTTTCTACATCGTGGCGACCAAAACTGTATGCAGTATGATGAAGCAGAACAGAGATGGAAGAAGTCCAGAAGAAGAAGAAGAAGCAGAGGAGGTGTCCCAAAAACCCACAAAAAACCCCACAAGATTTCTGGAGGACGAAAGAGAGAGAGAGAGAAAAAAAGGAGGCCCCAGCAAGGAATACTTTTTAAAAACAAATAAATAAATAAATTAAAATAAACAACAGGAAATCTAGCAGAATCCTGAGCCTGGGCATGTCCACCTCAAAGACAGGCACATACCTCTCTGGAGAAGGAGGATTGCACAAGACCCAGGGAATTCTGACACTCGAGAGTTGTGATCTAGAGGTGATGGGAGGGGGGGACGGGGGGGGGGGGAGGAAAGAGACTGGGAGAAAGGTTGAGCGCTGATGAAAGCCAAGAGCAGGAAACTGCAATCCAGCCAACGTTACATCACACGGAGCAGCGTGCTTGTTTTTGCTAAGGCTGCAGAAACAGGAAGGGGAATGCAAAGCGTTTTAATGTGTGGGTTTTAAGGCCAAACCCAGGGGGGTGGGAGAGCCCTTCTTGAACCCCTCGGTCTGCTGAGAACATGCCCCCCCCCTCTCAATTCGGATTTTGACCGTCGAGCATTGCCGTTGTTCAGAAAGACCCACCAACACTGACAAGTGTGGTAAGGCCACCCTTGGAATACGGCATCCAGTTTTGGTCGCCACGATGTAGAAAAGACGTGGAGACTCTGGAAAGAGTGCAGAGAAGAGCAACCAAGATGATTAGGGGACTGGAGGCTCAAACATATGAGGAATGGTTGCAGGAACTGGGTAGGTCTAGTTTGATGAAGAGAAGGACCAGGGGAGACATGATAGCAGTCTTCCGATATCTCAGAGGGTGCCACAAAGAAGAGGGAGTCAAACTATTCTCCAAGGCACCCAGGGGCAGGACAAGAAGCAATGGGTGGAAACTAATCAAGGAGAGAAGCAACTTAGAACTAAGGATGAATGTCCTGACAGTTAGAACAATGAATCAGTGGAACAGAAGTTGCCTCCAGAAGTTGTGATTGCCCCAACACTGGAAGTCTTTAAGAAGAGGTTGGATAGCCATTTATCTGAAGGGATGTAGGGCTTCCTGCTTAGGCAGAGAGTTGGGCTAGATGACCTCCAAGGCCCCTTCCAACTCTGCTATTGTATTGACTAAAGCACGTGGACCTGTTCCGTAACAACAGATCCCAAAGTATGCGCCTTCCATTAAAGTTGACTTCTTTCACAGCATCTAAAACTCTCCCCCTTTTTAAACAACCTGATAATCCCTTAATTCGCGGTCGAATCATGGTGAACTAGATGGAGCCGAGCATTGGCTGGCCGGAAGCCCTTCCTGAAGCCTATGCGGAGTTCACAGCAGATTTTTTTTTCTTCCCCTCGCGCCTTTTCTTTCCCTTCTTTCATCGCCTCGTGAATAGCAAAAAAATCGGCAAGCGTATAGATCGAGTTAATCAATAAGTGAAGATCATAGAGTTGGAAGGGAACCAAGAGGTCATCAAGTCCAACCCCCCGGCACTGCATGACGAGCCAACCTTACCAACAACTTCTGAGGGAAAGGGAAGGAAGCTGTGACATATCCCACTGGTTGATAGCAGCTCTTAGCAGCCAGCGGTTCGAATAGACTAGACTAACAGAGTTGGACGGGACCCTAGAGGTCTTCTAGTCCAACCCCCTGCCTAGACAGGAAACCCTACACCCTTTCAGACAAAGGGCTCTTCCTGATGTCTAATCTGTATTTGCATCCTTGAAGTGTCACCCCGTTGATGCTTCCTGCGGTCGAGAAGAAGAAGGCCTCTCTACGACCACCCAGCTGCCTTTCTCCCTAAAGGTAAGACTTGAACTCACCACCTCTCCAGGCCTAACCTGATGCCTCTATCCCAAACTGGCCCGTACCGCATCCTTCGTTGCATGCACAACCCTCCCCAACTTTCTTTGCAAAGCAACACTGGCTAAGGGGGAAAAAAGCAGCTCTCCGACTGGCGAACCAGATGCTTTCCCAGCCAATCCGGGATAGACAAAACGAAAATATTTAAACAGCAATTTTGAATTAAATGCCCCCATTTAGCTAAACGAGGCTGGTCCACATCTGGCCATAAGCTTGACATGGGTTCATCCCAGCTGCCTACCTTGCCAAGGGTCAATGGCAATCTGAAAACAACAGTCAAAACTTTTGGTATTATTATTATTATTGTTATTATTTTTTTACCTGCCACGAAAGTTCTCATTGAGAGTTGCATCCTAGGGTGACGTAACAGCAGCTCGCAGAAAAGTTCATTCATAAAAGTGATGCCTAGAGAGGAACGTCGTGACTGGTTATATACCGAAGGAGAAGAGGGGGAGGGAAGCTGAGATCATTAATTACTTGGGGGGGAGAAATATTTCTCCACACCCCCCTTGCATTTTTTTTAAATGCTCAAAAGCACACCACTCTTCAGTCAAGAAAACCAGCTTCATGCTTACATCACAGATGAGTCAGCATAGGGGAAAGAAAAAAATCCCCCCCCCCACAGAGAAACACACACTCACACACACATACATACACACAACTTGAACAATCATTTCACAACAGTGGCGTGGAAAAATCAGGAGTGACAGATCGCCCCCTGCTGGCTTTGCATTGCGATTCTTATTCGTAATTCTTCTTCTATTTGAAGGCCAGAAAACTATACGAATTTCCTTGCAATAAAAAAAAAAATGATGGAGAAGATGGAATACAATAAATATATACAATAAATATATATTAAAAAAATAGGGATAGCCTAGTTTATAGGAGTTTTTAGCGCAGGGCAAGTTTAATTTGTTTTTAATTTTGTATTTCTGTCTGTTTTAACTGTTTTTAATTCCCTGTGCCCTGCCTCGAGTCCCTTCGGGGAGAGAGAGCGGGTTATAAATAAAATTATTATTATTATTATTATTTTTAATACAAAGAAACATCCAGAGGTTTAGAGTTGCTCCACCTTGGATTTTTTTTAAAACTTATTTTAAACTTAAATTTATATTTATAAACCGCCCCCTCTCCCCGAAGGGACTCGGGGCAGAGTACAGGAAAAATTAAAAAACCATCTAAAAACATACGATGATCTGGCATACATACATACATACATACATACATACATACATACATACATACATATTTGTAGATTTTCACGGGTGTAGGTATGCTGGTCTTGTTGTTTTCGGGTGTTTTCCCGTGTAAGAATTATATATATATATATATATGTTAGTTTTATGAGCTGATCAATAAATAAATCAGGGAGACTAGGATAGATCTCTTTCGAGCTATATATATATATATATTCCAATCAGAATAGAGTTGGAAGGGATCTTGTGAGGTCTTCTAGTCCATCCCCCTGTTCCAGGAGGAGACCCTTATACCAGGGGTCTGCAAAGTTGGCTCTTTTAAGACTGGTGGATTTCAACTCCCAGAATTCCCCCCCCCCCAACTGGCTGGGGGAATTCTGGGAGTTGAAGTCCACCAGTCTTAAAAGAGCCAACTTTGCAGACCCCTGCCCTATACCATTCCAGACAAACCGGCTGTTCTTAAAAACCTTCCAGTGATGGAACACACCACAACCTCTGGAGGCAACTTCTGTTCCACTGCTGAATTGTCCTCAATTGTTAGCCAATGTATTCTTCGATCACAGAGTCGTAGGGCTGGAAGGGACCTTGTGAGATCTTCTAGTCCAACCCCCCTGCCCAAGCAGGACACCCTAGACCAGGGGTCTCCAACCTTTGCAACTTTAAGTCTGAAGGACTTCAGCTCCCAGAATTCTCCAGCCAGCAAAGCTGTCAGTGTCAGGGCCTGGGCCAGGGGTTTCCAACCTTTGCAACTTTAAGTCTGAAGGACTTCAGCTCCCAGAATTCTCCAGCCAGCAAAGCTGTCAGTGTCAGGGCCTGGGCCAGGGGTTTCCAACCTTTGCAACTTTAAGTCTGAAGGACTTCAGCTCCCAGACTTCTTCAGCCAGCAAAGCTGTCAGTGTCAGGGCCTGGGCCAGGGGTTTCCAACCTTTGCAACTTTAAGTCTGAAGGACTTCAGCTCCCAGACTTCTTCAGCCAGCAAAGCTGTCGATGTCAGAGCCTGGGCCAGGGGTTTCCAACCTTTGCAACTTTAAGTCTGAAGGACTTCAGCTCCCAGACTTCTTCAGCCAGCAAAGCTGTCAGTGTCAGGGCCTGGGCCAGGGGTTTCCAACCTTTGCAACTTTAAGTCTGAAGGACCTCAGCTCCCAGAATTCTCCAGCCAGCAAAGCTGTCAGTGTCAGAGCCTGGGCCAGGGTTTTCCAACCTTTGCAACTTTAAGTCTGAAGGACTTCAGCTCCCAGACTTCTCCAGCCAGCTTTGCTGGGAGCTGAAGTCCTTCAGACTTAAAGTTGCAAAGGTTGGAGACCCCTGCCCTAGACCATTTCAGACAAATGGCTGCCCAGTCTCTCCTTGAAAACCTCGCGTGATGGAGCGCTCACAACTTCTGGAGGCCAGTTGTTCCACTGGTGAATTATTCTCTCTTTGGGGTAGATATTCTTGACTTGTCCACAAGCCAAAGGGAGAGTTTTGAAAATGACCTTGAAAATGATTTGAAAGGAAGGATGTTTTGTTTTTTTAAAGAAGACAACTGAGAGACTGCTAGGAAGAACATTTCAGGTTTTAGATGGAGGTTTCCTGGGACAGGTGATCCTCCAATAGAAGAGAACCATATCCGGTCGCCGATTTAGATGCAAAGGGAGAGTCGCTACGAAAAGAATATTTCACACCAGTGTTTCTCAACACCCAACAACTTCACGAGCTGCGCATTACAACTCCCAGAATTCCCCGACACTGGCGGGCTTTAAGATGCGTAGATTTCAGCTCCCAGAATTCCCCAGCCAAAATGCGGGGAGTTGAAAGTCCAGAGACTATCCTGACCTTTCTAAGTAGCCCTTAAGTTGTGTGTTGTCTTGGACAACAGCATGATAAATCCCCCTTTGGATGTCATATAACCAATTTCATTGTAATTTTTACAATGACAATAAAGATTATTATTATTATTATTATATGCCCACCGAAAAGGACCCCAGTTGGCTATTTTCTTTTCTGTAACAATTCTTACAGAACTCTTGAACGAAAAGTTAGCACGGGTCAGTGCTAAGAATTCATATCTCTCTCGTTCTCTCCTCCACCCCTCTCTCTTTCTCTCTCTCTCTTTCCCTCTCCCTGTCTCTCTTATTTTCTCTCTGTCACTGTTTCTCTCTTTCCCCTCTCTCTTCCTTTCTCTTCCTTTCTCTCTCTCCCTTTCTCTGTCCCTCTCTCTTTCCTTCTCTCTCTCTCTCTCTTTCTCTCTGTCACTCTGTTTCTCTCTCTTTCCCCTCTCTCTTTCTTTCTCTTCCTCTCTCTCCCTCTCTTCCTTTCTCTCTCTCCCTTTCTCTGTCTCTCTCTCTTTCCCCCCTCTCTCTCTTTCTTTTTCTCTGTCACTCTGTTTCTCTCTCTTTCCCCTCTCCCTTCCTTTCTCTCCCTCTCTCCCTCTCTTCCTTTCTCTCTCTCCCTTTCTCTGTCTCTCTCTCTTTTCCTCTCTCTCTCTTTCTTTTTCTCTGTCACTCTGTTTCTCTCTTTCCCCTCTCTCTTCCTTTCTCTTCCTTTCTCTCTCTCTCTCCCCCCCCCTCTCTCTTTCCCTCTCTCTCTCTCTTTCTCTCTGTCACTCTGTTTCTCTCTCTTTCCCCTCTCTCTTTCTTTCTCTTCCTCTCTCTCCCTCTCTTCCTTTCTCTCTCTCCCTTTCTGTCTCTCTCTCTTTTCCTCTCTCTCTCTCTTTCTTTTTCTCTGTCACTGTTTCTCTCTCTTTCCCCTTTCTTTCTTTCTTTCTTTCTTTCTTTCTTTCTTTCTTTCTTTCTTTCTTTCTTTCTCTTCCTCTCTTTCTCTCTCCCTTTCTGTCTCTTTCTTTCTCCCCCCTTTCTCTCTGTCTCTTTCCCCCCTCTCTCTCCTTCCCTCTCTCTATTTCTCTCCCTCTCTGTCTCTTTCTCTCCCCCCTTTCTCAATTTATTTCTCTCTCTCTATCTCTCTTTCTTTCTGTCTCCCTTTCTCTGTGTCTCTGTCTCTCTCTCTTTCTCTCTTTCTCTTCCTCTCTGTCACTATCTCTTACTTCCTTTCTCTCTCTCTCTCTTTCTCTCTGTCTGTCTATTTCACTCACTCTCTCTTTCTCTTTCTCTTCCTCTCTCTCTCTCTCTCTCAAGAATTTGTGGCGTTTGTGTGTGATGCAATAGAGATATTTACAAAAGATGTTTAACTACATTAGATTAGGGGGGATTCACGGCACACCCTTGTAGGTATATTTCTTAGACATTAGTCAGCGGTTCTATATTTACCCACCAGAGGAAAGGAGCAGATCTCTCCTCTTGACAATTCATAGCCAGGAGTTTCTCTTCGCTTTTTTTCTTGTCAAATACAATTCCCAGTCTTAAAAACGTCCAGGCTGCATTCAGACAACCCACCTAATAAGCCGAGTAAAAGACTTAGGGCCGCAAAAACTCACACGAACCCAGTCTGGCATGAGGGCGACATGCTAAATTTGGTTTGTGTGTGAATTTCGGTTGGCTCTCGTGGCCACAGGTAGTCCTCAACTTATAACCAATCGTTGAATGACTGCTCAAGGTCCCGATGGTGCTGGACAAAGTGACTTACAACTGGTCCTTGCGCTTACAACTGCCAATCAAGTCCCTACGGTCAGGTGATCAAAATGTGGACACTTGGCAATCCACATGTACGTACTTACAATGGTTGTAACATCCCGGGATCCCTCTCTTCTTCTCCCCTTCTCCCTTCCAACTTCGTCTCCTTACCCTTCTTCCATTCCTTCTGCCCTACTCCTCTCTTCCTCTCCCCCCTTCCTGCCCTCCCTCCTTCTCTTTCTCTCCCTTTCACCCTCCTCTCCTTTCCCTTTCTTTTCTCCCTCCCTCCCTTCTCTATCTTCCTTCCTTCCTCCTCTTCTTACCCTTCCTTCCACCCATGGAACAGAAGTTGTGGGAGCTTCATCCCTGGAGGCTTTCAAGAAGAGACTGGACTGCCATTTGTTAGAAATGGTGTAGGCTCTCCTGCTTAAGGGGGGGGGGTGTTGGACTAGATGACCTCCAAG
This sequence comes from Rhabdophis nuchalis, assembly GCA_039707465.1. NCBI lineage: Eukaryota > Metazoa > Chordata > Lepidosauria > Squamata > Natricidae > Rhabdophis > Rhabdophis nuchalis. The sequence continues at coordinate 3,650,682 of CM077660.1, forward strand.
GTCCCTTCCAACTCCATTAATCTGTTATTATTCTGTTATTCAGAAGTTGTGGGAGCTTCATCCCTGGAGGCTTTCAAGGAGAGACTGGAGTGCCACCTGTCAGGAATGGTGTAGGGTTCTCCTGCTTGAGGGGAGGGCGGGTTGGACTAGATGACCTCCAAGGTCCCTAGTTCTCAATTTGCTCTTTTGGAAGTTTGGGTTGAAGGTTTGACATAAGAATTTGCCATTTTTCTTTTCACAACCTTGGGGTGTTTTTTTTCTTCTCAGAAGACAAAATCTCAGAATGAGCCACAAAGGATTCTACAGAATTATGCAAAAGCTTGAGGTTAAAACATTTAGGTGGGAAATGGTTTTAAATAAAAGAAAAAAAGAAGAAGAAAAAAAGGAAAAACAACAACAACAAGCTGACCTTTCAGTCAAACCGATAAAAGAAAATGATGAATAATTTCAAAATTCTTCCCCAAATTTAAATGAGGAAAGGAGGGGGCTTGGGTAGATATTGGAAGTCAATTGCAGCAGAGGTGAAGGGGTGGGGAGGATATTTAATTTGCATCTGAATGTGAAAATATCCTTTTTGAGAAAACTCTCTTGTCTTTTAAAATTAATACATACTGATCCTAGAAATGTGTGAGAGAGGCAGAGAGAAGCAGTCCTTGCTTAGGAACCTTAGGAACTTAGGAAAAAGTGGTCATTAAGCAAATGAGGCATTGTTAAACAGACTACAGATAGATATAGATGATGAAGAAGATAGAAATATGGATAGACAGACAGAGAGAGGGATGGATGGATGGATGGATGGATGGAGGGAGAGAGAGAGAGAGAATAGCAAGAGGGAGAGAATAGAGGTAGATAGGTAGAGAATACAGAGATAGATAGAGAGATGGATAGATAGATAGATAGATAGATAGATAGATAGATAGATAGATGATAGATAGATGATATAGATATACTGCAGATGATAGATAGATAGATAGATAGATAGATAGATAGATAGATGATATAGATATACTGCAGATGATAGATAGATGATAGATAGATAGATAGATAGATAGATGATAGATATACTACAGACAGACAGATAGATGATAGATAGATAGATAGATAGATAGATAGATAGATAGATAGATAGATAGATAGATAGATAGATGATAGATATACTGCAGACAGACAGATAGATGATAGATAGATAGATAGATAGATAGATAGATAGATAGATAGATAGATAGATAGATAGATAGATAGATAGATAGATAGATATTGTAGATGAAGGATGGATAGATGGATGGAAGGGAACGAGGGAGGGATTCCATGGTAAATCCCCCTCCCTCCCTCTTTTCCTTTTCTCTCTCTTCTCTCTCCCTCCCTCCTTCCCTCTCCCTTTTCCCCTCTCTTTCTCCCCCCTCCCTCCCTCTCTCTCTTCCCTCTCTTTCTCTCCCTCCCCACCCTCTCTATCCCACATGCCAGAAGCCGCACACATCCACCCAAGATTCAACCGAGAATTATTCCACCGCCCGGACAGATCCGCTCCGTAGTGGAAACATGAGATCAGCCAGTGCTGGGGGGGGGGGGGGGGGGCAACGTAGATCCTCACTCTTTGCTTACAAACCTCCCCCCCCAGGCCAGAAGGATGATCTAAGTTCAGCCTTTTCCCCAAATGGGAAAAGCTAGGAAAGAGGGGAAGATTTGCATAAGGCAGGAAGAACGGGAAGGGAGGGGGGAATCGGAAAGCCCGTCTTACCGTAAGATCTTGGGGATGAGTAAGGAGACCAGGATGCGAGGGCCACACCTGGAGCCCCAAGCAGTGACTGCACAGGCTGACATACAGGCAGTCTTCGACTTATGACGGAGCCCCAAAATTTATGCCGTTTAGTGAGAAATTCAACCCCGAACGTTTCAGATCGGGCCTTAAAGTCTGGGGTGCTAGTATGGCCTTAATCCTACAGTTGTGGCGTTTCTGCTCCCTTAATATTAAAGCACAGAATTGCAAACGACTTGGGAGTCTGTTGAAATCATGAAATAATAATCATCTTTATTGTCCTTGTACTAAAATTACAATGAAATCGGCAAATGTCCAACCAAAGGCTAAGTCCCTTGATTTGCGGCCACCATTTTGGACCCCGAAATGTATGCCGCGAAGCCAGGAACGCGTTAAGGGAGTCCGCTCCATTTTACGACTTTTCTCGCCACCGTGGATCGCCGTCGTCGTTAAATGAGTCACCCGGTCGTTCAGCGGAATCTGGTTTCCCCCCCTCTCCCCCACGGATTTTGCCTGTCCGGAGGTTGCCCAAAAGGAATTGTGTGACAACACCGCCACACCACAATCGTCATAAATGTGAGTCAGTCTGAATTCTGAGCCCAGGGGAGGCTGCGGCGGTTGTAAAGTGTGAAAAATGGTCCTTTTTTTCCCCAGTGCCGTGGTAACCTCAAACGAACTGTTGAGAGTCGGGGGCTACCTGCATATCCATGGAAGACTGACAGCTGCTCGTTTAGCGACCGTTCGAAGTGACAATGGACGTCTGAAAATGGGACTTAGGGCTGAACTGAAAGTTGCCAAGTTTGTAGAAGTTCTCGAACAAAACCTCCCAGCGTCCATTACGAGCCATGGCCGCCCGGTGGTTAAAGTGCAGTACTGCAGGCTCCTTCTGCTGACTGCCGGCTGCCTGCTATTTGCCTGCAGTTCGAATCTCACCAGGCTCAAGGTTGACTCAGCCTTCTGTCCTTCTGAGGTCAGTAAAATGAGGACCCAGATCGTTGGGGGCAAGAGGCTGACTCTGTAAACCGCTTAGAGAGAACTAAAGCACTGTAAAGCAGTATATAAGTCAAAGGACTATTGTCCTTCCCTTCCCTCCCTTCCTTTCCTTCCTCCCTTCCCTTCCCTTTCCTTCCTTCCTTCCTTCCTCCCTTCCCCTTCCCCTTCCCCTTCCTTTCCTTTCCTTCCTTCCTCCCTTTCCTTCCCTTCCCTTCCCTTCCCTTCCCTTCCCTTCCCCTTCCTTCCTTCCTTCCTTCCTTCCTTCCTTCCTTCCTTCCTTCCCTCCCAGTGGTTAGAATACACTGTTGCAGGCTAATTCTACCAATTGCCAGGAGTTCGATCCTGACCGGCTCAAGGTTGATTCAGCCTTCCGTCCTTCCAAGGTGAGTAAAATGAGGACCCAGATTGTTGGGGGGCAAGAGGCTGACTCTGTCAACTGCTTAGAGAGGGCTGTAAAGCACTATGAAGCGGTATATAAGTCTACGTGCCATTGCTATTCGCCAAGCAAAGTTGGAGCTCCTGCCCATTGAGGCTCAGCCTCATCCACCGTAGCTCCTCACAACCCTCCTCCATTGGACTTCCCAACTTTTCTCCAGCTGTTTTCTTACGTCTCCAAACTGCTTGGGGGGGGGGAGAAGTCTGATCCATTGACGGTGGACGGGATAGAAAACAGCTGTCCGCGAAATAAACCAGAGCAGAATCTAAACCAGCCAGAGATGAGACGGATCTGCTTGGCAGAGATAAAGACCTCCAGGCCTACCAAGAGGATTTGTGGCTTGGCCCCATCTGGAAGAGGCCGTGGATGGGACGAAAAGGCGAGAGCGCAGCTTGGGTGGTCTCCAGCCGGAATTGACACCTAAGTGAGGTCATCCTCTCCGCCGTCCTGCGGTTGATGCTAAATTCACTGTCGGAAGTGGAATTGGGCAAGGTACGATCCCCGTGATCAGACTACGGAGAAATTTCATAGCAGCGAGAACAACTAACCCGTGGAACAACTGGCCTCCAGAAGTTGTGGATGCTCCAACATTGGAAGTTTTATAAGGAGATGTTGGAGAGCCATTGGTCTGAAACGGTGTAGGGTTTCCTGCCTAGGCAGGGGATAGGGCTAGAAGATCTCCAAGGTCCCTTTTCCAACTCTTGTTCTTCTATTTCATCAGGTTATATTATCCTGAAGCCGTGGGTATCTTGGAGTGAAGCATCCCTGCGTGTCACCGATTTTCCACCAGCTGAAAATCCACACCACAACACCCACCTTCCCATCGTCCTCCTCACAACCGACATCCAAGCATTCCCGTTCCAAGGAATGGTTGATTCATGGGGCAAGCTGCGGCTTCATTAGCCTTGCACATGCCTGAGGAAGAGTACAACTGTTCTCTTGGACTTCCTCACCCCATCCCAACCCCCCCTCCAAAACCTCCAATCCCATTCCTTCCAACCCTGAAATGCCGAAAACCTTCAGAGGTCTCGCTCTGCGGCGCAACTGAGACCGTCATAAATGCCACCCTGTCCTCGCAATGACAACGCTCCGTGTCACGAAGGAAATGTCTTCCTTGCCACACCAAAAGGAAATCAAACGGTTCTTCTCCCGATCCAATTGTCCAAGAAATATTGTGCATGCTTCCATTCCCTCTTGTTGGAAAAAATCCGAGCCGCTGAGAAAAGGAAGAGCTACCAGGCTGACAAGCCACCATTCCTCCATTGCATTTAAAAAGCCCTCGAGAACTCAGATGCTTTCAGCATAGCATGTCGTCAGCAAGCTATGGGGTGGGGAAGAAAGAGAAACCAAGGGCAAGGAAGTGGGGATAGAGTAAGAATTCCCAATATCTGAGCGGCCGCCACAAAGAAGAGGGAGCCAACCTATTCTCCTAAACACCTGAAAGCAGAAGCAGCAGCAACGGATGGAAACTAATCAAGGAGAGAAGCAACCCAGAACTAAGGAGAAATTTCCTGACAGTGAGGACAATGAACCAGTGGAACAGAAGTTGCCTCCAGAAGTTGTAAATGCTCCAACACTGGAAGTCTTTAAGAAGATGTTGGATAGCCATTGGTCTGAAATGGTGTAGAGTTTCCTGCCTAGGCAGGGGGTTGGACTAGAAGACCTCTAAGGTCCATTCTTCCAACTCTGCTAATGGATTGTGGGGCTCCAAAAAGAAAGCCACCGATAAGTCAACACTCCTCCGTGCAAATAATACAACCGACAATAACAGCAACACATTTCACAGTTACCTTTTTGGGAGTTCTCATATTTTGCCACCAAGCCCAGGCTAAGAAACGCCGCTGGTTTTTTCCCCCACCTCAGTCTGGCTTCCTGGGGATGAGCGGAGAGAGAGAGAGAGAGAGACGTTATCTTCCCATCATGGTCCTCCTTAATCTGAAACGTTCTCTTGCTTCAAACTTGGATTGGATGCCGGAAATTTATTAAAAAAAAAAAAAAAAAAGAGGACACGCCAGATGAGACTCACTTCCACACCCTGGAAGAGCTACCCACAGCTGTTCAAAAGAAGGGAAGTTTTCTTGCAAAAAAACCCCAAAATCTTATTTCCTTGCAGGAGACCGTCAACAATCTTCTGCCTGTTCCTTTTCGAAGCGCTCCTTGCTCTCGGCGTGACCTTCTGGAGATCCAACCTTGGAGGCTGTTGGAGAACGCCAAGGTCCTAGAGAAGGAAACGTCCCTTTCGGGGGTGAGGGGTGGAGGGTGGGGGTCTACCCCGACCAAGAATTGGGTAGAGATTCAGGCGAGGGAGAATCTCCGAGCGTGAATTGGGATTCACGTCCCCTTCAAGAGCTCCAGTCAAGAGTAAAACCTTCTCCACCGAGTGACTCACCGTTCAGCTGATCTTGGCTACGCCTGGAGGCTTCATCCCTCAAGAGAGGGGAAGAAATGACTGCCTTTATCTCATGATAGCAAGTGAACGTTTTGACTCACCTGCCAGCCTTTTTAAGGAGCTGCTCCGGGGATTAAGCGGACAATCCAGTTTTGACCAAGCTGAGCATTCCCCAAAGATGATCCGGGATGAATGGTTCTGAGCGAGGCTTCCCGAGAACGACAAAAAAACCACCCCCTTATATTAATTGACTGTGAATTCTGCTGATTCCCCTCCAGCAAAGTCTTTCGAGGGAGGATTTACAGTCACAGACCTTATCTGGCTTGGAGAGCTGCCAGGCTGAGATCTGCAGAACTTGGCCAGGAGTCTCGGAGAGTCACGAACCAATGAAGGGAACTCATGGTCTCCTGCAAACTCCACTCCCCTGTCGCTCCTCTTCTATTTCCTCTGGGAGGGGCCATTCATTGTCCCCCTGTGGCCTTCCTCCCAAGTTGACCTCTGTTCCTTAGCTGTTGGGCCATAAGAAAAGATGAGCGCCAAATAGAAGCCTTTGAACTCTGGTGCTGGAGAAGAAGACTCCTGCATTGAGTCCCTTGGACTGCAAGGCCATCCAAGGGGTCAGTCCTAGAGGAGATCCACCTTGACTGCTCTTGAGAAGGCCAGATCCTGAAGAGAAAACTCAAGTACTTTGGCCACCTAAGAGAAGGAAGAAGGACTCCCTGGAGAAGACCCTCATGCTGGGAAGGATGGAGGGCAGAAGAAGAAGAAGGGGACGGCAGAGAAAGAGGTGGCTGGATGGAAGCAGCCGGCGTGAGCTTCAATGGACTCCAGAAGATGGTGGAGGACAGGAAGGCCTGGAGGAACATAGTCCATGGGGTCACGATGGATCAGACACAACTTCGCAACTAACAACAACAACTGCCTTTCTGGCCGAGAGCAATTCTTCTGGAATTAAGGCCTGGACTTCTCTTTGAGAGAAACCATTATGTGATGCTCTGTGTTGGGCCTTCGGTTTCGCTTTCCTGACGTATCCAGAAATTCCCTTTCTTGTAAAATATGGACCAATTTCTTTCCAAAGCAAGCACAGCGAGGGACTTTAGCCGCCCTTTGAGAAAGCCGCTTCTTTAACAGGGGCATATTTGTCTCGCAAGTGTCTTAGCCTCAGGGTAGGCATTCTTTCTTTACGGTCTTTTAAAAATATGTTAACTTGGGTGCTGGTTTGGTATGTTATTTTTTTTAAAAAATTGAGTGCCTTTCTCAGCCCCTCCAGCTACCTCTGCCTTCTTGTTCCTCTTTCAGGGGCTGCCCCAAAGAAGAAGGAGTCAAGCTATTCTCCAAAGCACCTGAAGGCAGGACAAGAAGCAATGGATGGAAAGCAATCAAGGAGAGAGAAGCAACCTGGAATGAAGGAGACATTTCCTGACAGTGAGAACAATTAACCAATGGAATGACTTGCCTCCAGAAGCTGTGAATGCTCCAACACTGGAGGTTTTTAAGAAGATGTTAGACAACCCTTTGTCTGAAGTGTTGTAGGGTTTTCTGCCCAAGCAGGGAGTTGGACTAGTCACTAGAAGACCTCCAAGGTCCCTTCCAACTCTGTTATTCTATTCTATTCTATTCTATTCTATTCACTGGGGGGGAAATGAGTTCCATCTGCTTTTGAACACGTCAATCAACTGATATCCAGATTTGGTTCGGTCCCTTAAACCAGGGGTCTCCAACCTTTGCAACTTTAAGTCTGAAGGACTTCAGCTCTGGGAGCTGAAGTCCTTCAGACTTAAAGTTGCAAAGGTTGGAAACCCCTGGCCCAGGCCCTGACACTGACAGCTTTGCTGGCTGGAGAATTCTGGGAGCTGAAGTCCTTCAGACTTAAAGTTGCAAAGGTTGGAAACCCCTGGCCCAGGCCCTGACACTGACAGCTTTGCTGGCTGGAGAATTCTGGGAGCTGACGTCCTTCAGACTTAAAGTTGCAAAGGTTGGGGACCCCTGGCCCAGGCCCTGACACTGACAGCTTTGCTGGCTGGAGAATTCTGGGAGCTGAAGTCCTTCAGACTTAAAGTTGCAAAGGTTGGAAACCCCTGGCCCAGGCCCTGACACTGACAGCTTTGCTGGCTGGAGAATTCTGGGAGCTGAAGTCCTTCAGACTTAAAGTTGCAAAGGTTGGAGACCCCTGGCCCAGGCCCTGACACTGACAGCTTTGCTGGCTGGAGAAGTCTGGGAGCTGAAGTCCTTCAGACTTAAAGTTGCAAAGGTTGGAAACCCCTGGCCCAGGCCCTGACACTGACAGCTTTGCTGGCTGGAGAATTCTGGGAGCTGAAGTCCTTCAGACTTAAAGTTGCAAAGGTTGGAGACCCCTGCCTTAAACAACCTGATGCATTTTTTTTTTCTAGAATGAAACTTAAGATTTCTGAAAAATCTTTGCTATGTTATTTTCCAAGGCACCTGAAAGCCAGACAAGGAATAATGGATGGAAACTGATCCAGAAGAGATTCAACCTGGAAATAAGGAGGAATATTCCTGACAGTGAGAACAATCAACTCATGGAACAGAAGTTGCCTTCGGACGTTGTGGGAGCTTCATTCCTGGGAGCTTGCAAGAAAAGATTGGACTGCTGTGTGTCAGAGACGGTGTAGGGTCTCCTGCTTGGGTGGGGTAGAGGACCTACAAGGTCCCTTCCAACTCTGTTAATCTATAATCATGATGATGAGGGGACTGGAGGCTAAAACATAGGAAGAACGGTTGCAGGAACTGGGCATGGCTAAGTCTCGTGAAGAGAAGGACCAGGGGAGACAGGAGAGCATCTTCCAATATTTGAAGGGCTACCACAGAGAGGGGAAAGGGGGTCAAGCTATTTTCCATTGGGCCCAAAGGCCAAACAAGGAATAACGGATGGAAACTGACCAAGAAGAGATTCAACCTGGAAATAAGGAGGAATTTTCTGACAGGGAGAACCATCAACCCATGGAACAGAAGTTGTGGGAGCTTCATCCCTGGAGGCTTTCAAGAAGAGACTGGACTGCCATCTGTGTGAAATGGGGGTAGGGTCTCCTGCTTGGGTGGGGGTTGGATTAGATGACCTACAAGGCCCCTTCCAACACTGTTAATCTGTTAATTCGCACTGGGTCACACAGCACATTCTCCATTCTCCAAGGCACCTGGGGGCAGGACAAGAAGCAATGGGTGGAAACTAACCAAGGAGAGATGCAACTTAGAACTAAGGAGACATTTCCTGACAGTTAGAACAATTAACCTCTGGAACAGAAGTTGCCTCCAGAAGTTGTGAATGCCCCAACCCTGGAAGTCTTTAAGAAGATGTTAGATAGCCACTTGTCTGAAATGGTATAAGGTTCCTGCCCACGCAGGGGGTTGGACTAGAAGACCTACAAGGTCCCTTCCAACTCTGCTATTGTATTGTATTGTACATTGAACATGAGTCCAATATGGAAAACCAAGGTCAAAAAGTCACTATTGACGCCGTTGATAGAGGGAAAGATCAAAGCATTTGGGGGGCACCTCAGAATTAGCAGTATTTTTTTTTTATAAATGCCAAAAGAAAAATACCTACCCTTGTGGGAAGGGGGGGGGGAAATCCCCAAAGCACTTAATGAAGAACGAAATAAGCTGATTAACTCTTGAAAGGAGGAAGTGGGGAATGGAATTTAGTGGCCAGAAACAAAGTCTGTCTGGTAGGAACTCAAAACCGCCGGCTCTCCACCCCATAACGGACTCTCAGCCGAGTCAATAGCGACTTTTTGACTTTGGCATCCTGGAGATTGTACGTCCCTTTAGCCTGGAGACAAAGGGAGTCTTTTTCCACCTGAGTGACGATGGGAGATGTAGTCCAGGGAGAGACTTCTCAGAGGTTTCAATCAACATGAGCCTTGAGCAAGTAGGGGGCTTGTAGCTCAAAGCATCTGAATGGGATGGCTTCTCCCTCTGGGGTATGGGAGGAAAAACAATGAGTAGAGTAAGGGTGGAGTGGAGTGGAATGAATGGAATGGAATATTATGGAATGGAATAGGAGTAGAGTAGAGTAGAACAGAACAGAACAGAGGATATAGGATATAGAATATACTAGAGTAGAGTAGAATATAGAATATAGAATATAGAATATAGACTAGACTAGACTAGAATATAGAATATAGAATATAGAATATAGACTAGACTAGACTAGATTAGACTAGAATAGAATAGCTGGAATGGACCTTGGAGGTCTTCTAGTCCAACCCCCTGCTTAGGCAGGCAGCCTTATACCACTTCAGACAAATTCCTTTTTCCTTCAAAAAAGGAAAAAAAACAGATCCAGGAAACTATAGACCCATCAGCCTGACCTCAATACCAGGAAAGATTCTGGAAAAGATAATTAAACAACAAATAAGTGAACACCTAGAAGCAAACAAAGTAATAGCCAAAAGCCAACATGGGTTTGTCAAAAACAGATCATGCCAGACGAATCTAATTGCATTCTTTGACAAAGTAACAAAATCAGTGGACCAGAGGAATGCTGTTGATATAATTTACCTGGACTTCAGTAAGGCATTTGATAAAGTAGACCATAACCTACTATTAGATAAAGTAGAAAATTGTGGGTTAGACAGCAGCACCACCAAATGGATTCGTAACTGGCTGACCAACCGCACTCAACGTGTAGTCCTCAATGGAACTGCATCTACATGGAAGGAAGTATGCAGTGGAGTCCCCCAAGGCTCTGTTTTAGGCCCAGTACTCTTTAACATCTTCATCAACGATTTGGATGAGGGGATAAATGGGGAACTCATCAAATTCGCAGACGACACCAAGCTGGCAGGAATAGCCAACACTCCAGAAGATAGGCTTAAGATACAGAAGGATCTAGACAAACTTGAACATTGGGCACTGTCTAATAAAATGAAATTCAATTGTGAAAAAAGTAAGGTCCTACATATAGGCAAGAAAAACCAAATGCACAAGTACAGTATAGGTGGTACCTTGCTCAATAGTAGCAACTGTGAGAGGGATCTCGGAATCCTAGTGGACAATCATTTAAATATGAGCCAGCAGTGTGCAGCAGCTGCCAAAAAAGCCAACACAGTTCTAGGCTGCATAAACAGAGGGATAGAATCTAGATCACGTGAAGTGTTAATGCCACTGTATAGTGCCTTGGTAAGGCCACACTTGGAATACTGCATACAGTTTTGGTCGCCACGATGTAGAAAAGACGTGGAGACTCTGGAAAGAGTGCAGAGAAGGGCAACCAAGATGATTAGGGGACTGGAGACTAAGACATATGAAGAACGGCTGCAGGAGCTGGGTATGTCTAGTTTGATGAAGAGAAGGACCAGGGGAGACATGATAGCAGTGTTCCGATATCTCAGAGGGTGCCACAAAGAAGAGGGAGTCAAACTTTTCTCCAAGGCACCTGGGGGCAGGACAAGGAGCAATGGGTGGAAACTAACCAAGGAGAGAAGCAACTTAGAACTAAGGAGAAATTTCCTAACAGTAAGAACAATTAACCTCTGGAACAGCTTGCCTCCAGCAGTTGTGAATGCCCCAACCCTGGAAGTCTTTAAAAAGATGTTAGACAGCCATTTGTCTGAAATGGTATAAGGTTCCTGCCCATGCAGGGGGTTGGACTAGAAGACCTACAAGGTCCCTTCCAACTCTGCTATTGTATTGTATTAAATGGTTATTGGACATTGGAAGACTGCTATCATGTCTCCCCTAGTCCTTCTTTTCATTAAACTAGACACACCCAGTTTCTGCAACCGTTCTTCCTATGTTTTAGTCTCCAGTCCCCTCATCCTCTTGGTTGCTCTTCTCTGCCCTCTTTCTAGAGTCTCCACATCTTATTTACACCGTGGGGGCCAAAACTGGATGCCGTATTCCAAGTGTGGCCTTACCAAAGCCTTGTAAAGTGATATTAAAACTTCTTGTGATCTTGATTCTCTCCCTCTGTTGATGCACCTAGAACTGTGTTGGCTTTTTTGGCAGCTGCTGCCCACGGCTGACTCCTATTTCAATGGTTGTCCACTAGGACTCCAAGATCCCTTTCACAGTTGCTGCTATTGAGCAAGGTGCCACTTATACTGTTATACTGTTTTTCTTGCCTAAACCTAACTCTTTTCACCCTTGAATTTTATTAGATAGCGCCCAGTGTTCAAGAAAATGACAGTGTTAAATTCGATGGCACAACATCTTGAGTTATGATCAAGGGGAGTCTTCCAGGTTCATATATATCTCCCCCACCCTCCAGAAAGTGGGGTTCCTGGAGGTGAGTCAAAACCACCAACCAAGGTCAAGATGCTAGAATATCTCTAGACGTGAGCCACAGCAAACGAGGAGGGGGGATTTCCTGATGACGGTTAATTTTGCCCCTTCAACCAAAACGTTTACTCTTCGACGTGGTTTATCTCATCCAACTTCACTTTCTCTGCCGTGGGTTCGGTGATGCAAAACAGACTTGGGGGTTTCCCACCAGAGGGAAAAGCAGGGCCAAACTAATCCAGTCTTGAATTTCTCAGATCGCTGAAAGAATGAGAAAAAAAATGAAAACCACATCAAATGGTTTAGAAATTCAATTAATTCTAATTCTAATTCTAAATGAGTTGGCCCTTTTGGAGGAACGGGTGAAGGTATCTTAGCTATCGCGTTTCTCCAAAAATAAGACAGCGTCTTCTTCAAAGCTCCCAGGGATGCAGCTCCCACAACTTCTGTTCCACGAGTAAACAAATAATAACAGAGTTGGGAGGGACCTTGTAGGTCATCTAGTCCAACCCCCTCCCTTGCCCAAGCAGGAGACCCTACACCGTTTCCGACAGATGGCAGGTTCAGTGCCTTCTTGAAAGCTCCCAGGGATGAAGCTCCCACAACTTCTGTTCCACGAGTAAACACAGAATAACAGAGTTGGGAGGGACCTTGTAGGTCATCTAGTCCAACCCCCCCTCCCACACCCAAGCAGGAGACCCTACACCGTTTCCGACAGATGGCAAGTTCAGTGCCTTCTTGAAAGCTCCCAGGGATGAAGCTCCCACAACTTCCCAAGGCAAGCTGTCCCACTGAATATAGAATAACAGTGCTGGAAGGGACCGTGGAGGTCATCTAGTCCAACCCTCCCGCCCCTGCACAAACAGGAGACCCTACACCCTACATCCCAAAGTTGCAAAATGCTAGAAGAGTGAGAAAGGATGATTTCCCCCCCCGCCCTCCCCGGCCAAGAATGAACCCTGTTAAGCAACGCTACGTCTAATTCTAAGGAGTTGCAATTCTCCTTTGAATCTCCTGCAATCTTTGGACGCTGCTTGGAGCTGTCGGAGAACAATACAATACAATTCAATAGCAGAGTTGGAAGGGACCTTGTAGGTCTTCTAGTCCAACCCCCTGCGTGGGCAGGAACCTTATACCATTTCAAATGGCTATCTAACATCTTTTTAAAGACTTCCAGGGTTGGGGCATTCACAACTTCTGGAGGCAAGTTGTTCCAGAGGTTAATTGTTCTGACTGTCAGGAAATTTCTCCTTAGTTCTAAGTTGCTTCTCTCCTTGATTAGTTTCCACCCATTGCTTCTTGTCCTGCCCCCAGGTGCCTTGGAGAATAGTTTGACTCCCTCTTCTTTGTGGCACCCTCTGAGATATCGGAACACTGCTATCATGTCTCCCCTGGTCCTTCTCTTCATCAAACTAGACCTACCCAGCTCCTGCAGCCGTTCTTCATATGTCTTAGTCTCCAGTCCCCTAATCATCTTGGTTGCCCTTCTCTGCACTCTTTCCAGAGTCTCCACGTCTTTTCTACATCGTGGCGACCAAAACTGTATGCAGTATTCCAAGTGTGGCCTTACCAAGGCACTATACAGTGGCATTAACAAATTCTGGTCGATCCCACCTGCATCCCAGCGATGTCTCCAGCACCTGGATCAGATTCCTCCCCCCCCCGGCCCCCCTCAAGGGCCGTGCCCTTCGTTTCCTTTGCTTCTGTCCAGAGCTGCGCAATTCACCTCTCACCTCCCTTCCTTAGCTGCAAGGAACGGATGAGGTTTGCAAAATCGCGAATTGTGAAACGCGGATGAATTCGTACCAAACGTCTTTTGAACGCCTCTGGGCATTGCCAGGGAAATGGAGAAAGGGGAAATCGAGGCAGAGCGAAAGGGGGAGGTTGAGAGGAGTTTTTTTTTTTAATTGCAGGGCGATTCCATCGAAGTATGCATACCGCTGCTTTCTTCCTTCTTCCTTCCCTTCCCTTGGATGTTCTCCCTTCGGCCAAATACTTGCATTAGTCAAGGCGAGGCCTCTTGGCTATCTGAAAAGTTTGAATCCTTTGGGGGGGGGGGGTGTTTTACAGGTGCATATTCTTTCTGATCTATTGAAGAGGAATGCATTGGCATCTCCATTCAATTGACATTCTCCCTCCCACATCTGGGAAGGGGTGATAAAAATGGAATGAAGTACAGTAGGTAAAGATGGAAGGACAAGATCCAATAGTATGAGGAGGAAGAGGAAGAAGAAGAAGAAGAAGAAGAAGAAGAAGAAGAAGAAGAAGAAGAAGAAGAAGAAGAAGAAGAAGAAGAAGAAGAAGAAGAAGAAGAGGTGGAGAAGGAGAAGGAGAAGGAAATGGAGGGAGAAAGAGAAGAAGGAGGGGCGGAAGAGAAGAAAAAGGAGAAGAAGGAAGAGAAGGAGAAGGAGAAAGAGGAGAAGGAGAAAGAGGAGGAGGAGAAGGAGAAAGAGGAGAAGGAGGAGGAGGAGGGGAGAGGAGACTATTAATGAACTCAATTGACTGTATCTAAATTGATTGTATATAATTGACTGTATATAAAACCAATATAAAAATGCAAAAATGCAAATGGTGAAAACAATAAAAACCTTCATAATTTCTCCTTCCTTCCTTCCTTCCTTCCTTCCTTCCTTCCTTCCTTCCTTCCTTCCTTCTTTTTCTCCTTTTTCTTCTTTTCCTTCCTTCCTTCCTTCCTCTCTCCCTTCCTTCCTTCCTCTCTCTCTCTCTCTCTCTCTCTTTCTTTCTTTCTTTCTTTCTTTCTTTCTTTCTTTCTTTCTCTTCCCTCTCTATTTTTCTTTCCCTCTCCTTCCTTCTATCCATCCATCCATTCTGTTTCAGAAAAAGGAGCATTTATCTCCCCGTTTGAGCGAAGGAAAGCATTCAAGAGCTGATGACAAAATTAAATACACATTGTAAAAAACTGCTTTTTGTAAAAACATATTTATGAAACTATCCAAAGGACAATCATTGTATTTGTTAATCAGGAACAGGATACAATGTCTTTTTTTATTTTTTTATTTATTTTTGCATAAAAGGATGCTTTTCCCAGCCAAGAAGACCCAGTTCTAATCAGCATCATATTTTCATGCACCAGTTTGTTCTGCCAAAGTCATAAATATGCCAGATAAAATATCTCAGAGCTAAAGCAGCCCAGGATAACAAAAGATTAAACAACCCCACCCCAAACACACACACACACACACAAAAACCCCAACAAAACACAAACATCCTTCTTATAAATACCAATTGCAACATTTTAAATAGGCTTTTAGGCACGAAGATCTATGAAGTTCAATAAATAATGAAATCACATTATTACACGTCTTGGAAAACAGCTGAGCACGGATGGCCTTTCGAGACGACAAAATTGTCGTTTTTGTGACCAATTTGTGGGCCGCGGAACAGGAAAGGTGCCGCCTCCTATTACTTTGTCCAAGTTTCTCCGAGCGTCTTCAAAGAGGGGAATGATCCTTAATTTATCCATTTTGGAGAAAAAGACAAACAAGAGATTCTCAAAAGCTTTCCTTTCGCTGGGAAATCAGGAAAACCACAACCAGTCTTTGCAAGGTTCTGCTACTTTATCCCGTCTCGGAGTTTCTCAGATATAGCAACTTTTGAGACGGGTGGACTTCAACTCCCAGAATTCCCCAGCCAGCAGGCTTTGAGGTGGGTGGACTCCCAGAATTCCCCAGCAAGAAGGAAGGGGGAATTTTGTTGTGGCCCGCCAGAGGAGGTGGCGGCAGAGTCAGAGAGTGAGGAGGGTTGGGGAGGAACCTGGGCCAGCCCTGGAGTCTGGGGAAGGCTCGGAGGCAGAGAGGGGGCCAGGGCCGTCTGACGGTTATCAGCTGCCTTCAGAATCAGACATCAGTGAGGCAGAAGAACAGCTGGAGCCTGTTCCCAGTGGGCGCATGCGCACTTACTTGGGAGTAAGGCCACAGGAGGACGATGAACGGCCCTTCCCAGAGGAAATAAAAAAGGGAGCGAAGGGGGAGTGGAGTTTGCAGGAGACCATGAGTTCGCTTCATTGACTCCTTGCCAAGTTCTGCAGATCTCAGCCTGGCAGCTCTCCAAGCCAGATAAGATCTGTGACCGTAAATCCTCCCTCGAAAGACTTTGCTCTGAATGAATTGTCCATTGAGGATTAGCTGTCTAGCTTTTCTACAATTTTCAAAAAAATCTGGTCTATTTGGTAGGATGGCGGGAAAGCTACAAACCAGGAAAGAGAGCAGGGACCACAAACAACAATCTTCACACAGCACACCCCTGCACCAACGTCATGCAGGCCTGTGTTTAACCAGCTCAAGTATGTTTTCGCAACACAAATAGCACGATTAGTGTTAATCTCAGTTTTCCTTTACAAACTCGGCTTGTTTGTCCAGAAACCCAGCCTGTTTCCTTCATGGAGAGTCCCTTGTCTTGTCCGAACCCACCAAAAATGGGTAAATTCAACTACCACATTGTGTGCCACCCTGACGTACAACCTTAACACACATTCTACAAACACATCATCATCTTCATTTAACAACCCCATAACCCTTTGCAGGCTGGAGTCTGGGCAACTGAATGGAGCTAGCAGAGTGTTTGACTGGCCGGATGCCATGCCCTGTCGCCAGTGTGGAGTTTTGTTCAGCAGATATATATTCTCAGTGTGCCGAGAGAGAGAGAAATATCTGCCCCTACCTAGGATCGAACTCACAGCCTCCGGATTGTGAGGCGAGAGCTACGCCTCTAGGCCAGCCACCCACCACCACTCCTGATGTCATTTCATAATGACTCCTGATCATCAACTTCATTTAACGGCTCCCATCGTCCTTTGCGAATCTGGGCAACTGAATGGAGCTAGCAAGGTGTTTTACTGGCCGGATGCCATTCCCTGTCGACAATGAGGAGTTTTGTTCAGCAGATATAGATAGAGAGAAAAATCTGCCTCTACATATGTATGTATGTATGTATGTATGTATGTATGTATGTATGTATGTATGTATATATATAACTAACATATATGTGTGTGTGTGTGTGTGTGTGTTAGTTTTATGAGCTAACACACATATCTAAAAAAATCACACAATGGAATTCTTGGCTTGCTGTCTAGATGGTCTCTGGTGATGAGCCGAAAGGCAGGAAAGGAAACAGTATGCTTCCTCCCTTAATTGGGGCCCTAACAGGGTGTTGTGGAACAATTATATATACTTATCCTCCTGTCTCAGCTGAGCAGGAACAGAACCTGGCTGGCTTAATGGCTAAGGCTCTCGCCTGGCATGCAATACAGCCCCGGTTCGAATCCCAGTAAGGGTATGGCTAGCTGATGAGAGCTAAAAAGCTCGAAATAGATCTATACTAGGCTCCCTAACTTATTTATTGATCAGCTCAAAAACGTAACACACACACACACACAAACACACACACACACACATATATAATTCTCTTAACCAAATTGAGGTAGGAGCTGAGCAAGGGAGGGAGGCCTCTTGGGATCAGAAACTGTCTTTGCAAACGGTGAAAAAAATCGCAGGCATGCGATCCAGCTGTGGATCCTTGTGAGTCCTGTAGCCTCAAGAGCTTTAGTCAGGCAGGGTCATTCGTTACTGAATCACTGGGGAAAAACTGGCTGACCATCTCAGCCCGCTGAGCCTCCAGCCGCCGGCACCTGGCCTTGCCCTCCCGCAGGTCTTCCCTCTGCCTATGCTCCTAGTCCTCAGTGAGGCGCTTCCGCTGAGCCTCCTCCTCGGCCAGATCCAATTTGAACTGAGCTCTTTTGCCAACGCTTTCTCCTGGGGGCTGCTTAGCTCCAGCAACTGCTCTCTGTTGGCCTAAGGAGCCCGGGTGGGCAGGCGAGGAGTGGCAGGGAGGGGAGGGGCGAGTATAGGCTGGCGAGGCGCCCCTCGACGTGAGTGACACCGAGTTGGCCACGCCCAGCCAGTCACATGACCCCCCCCTCGCCACGCCCACCCAACTAATAATTAGGCAGATCCGCAGGATTTAAAATGAGGAATTTAGTGGTCCCTACTAAATCTAGTGGTTCAAAAGGTTCAGGAAAGGTTCGGGACCCCGGCTCTAGATACCTAATGGTCAGAGCCAAACGGGCAATAGATAAGGCTCAACGGAAGTCACAGGGCTGTAATGGGTTCGTTTGTGACCACGCAACGCTTCTAAACCGATGACACCTTTGACGCTGCCTTCCAACTCAGCCTCTTCTCTACCGAACGTTCCTAATCTTCTTTTTACCGCTGTGACCGGATCGAGACATTTATGGTCCAACATTTGACGTTGGCGGTTCTTTCTTCGGCCTTTTCAGCCCGCCCAAAACCATCACCGCCGAGGAATCGCTCGAAAAGAAGAGCGGTGTGTTTTCCCTTTCTTCTTTTTCTGCCTCTCCGGTCTTCTGCCGTTCACGCTCGGCTTTTGCAACGCCTTAGCTAAACCCCGGAGGAACCTGGAGAGGTTCCAAAGCACCTGGCAACCTTCCATCTTCTGAGCGAAGGACCAAGAGTCTTGGCCACTCCATTCCCAAGGCGTGACAGGGACGGGGAGAAGGCCCCTCTGACACTGGGCACACTGGATGTTGGAAAGCAGGCCGGCTAGCCAGAGGGACACAGTGGCCAGCTGGCCAGAGAAGGGCTTCTCATCCTCCACCAGCTGGTTTTCCAAGCCCTTCAGAGCCCCCTCCAGACGGGCCACAGCCGCGTGGAGCTCTGGCAACAGGACACTCTCTGGTTCCTTGGTGATGTTTCTCCTGGGGAGCCAAGCGATGGGCGTCTCGCAAAATGTCCGCAGGTCGCCCTGCAGGTCCGTGTGAGTCAGCTGGGGGCAAAATCAGAGGGGCACAAAGTCATAAATGGTGAACTCTTTCTGAGAAGAGGGTCGTTCAGGTGGAGAATGTCACTGAACAGGGAGCCAAAGCAAAACATAATGAAATAGCATCAAGTAGGTACAGAGGGAAGAGTAAGATAAAGGAGGAAGAGGAGGAGGAGGAGGAGGAGGAATAATAATAATGGTACTGTGTAGGGTCTCCTGCCTGAGCAGGAAGTTGGATTAGAAGACCTCCAAGCAGGAGGCTTGAAGAAGACCTTCCAACTCTCTTATTCTGTCCATCTTCCAACTTTGTTATTCTGGGGGAGAGGGGGAAGAAGGAGGAGGAGGAGAAGGAGAAGAAGAAGAGGAGGAGGAGGAGAAGAGGAGGAGGAGGAGGAGGAGAGGAGGGGGGAGGAGGAGGACGAGAAGAAGAAGAAGAAGAAGAAGAAGAAGAAGAAGAAGAAGAAGAAGAAGGGAGGAGGAGGAGAGGAGGAGGAGGACAAGAAGAAGAAGAAGAAGAAGAAGAAGAAGAAGAAGAAGAAGAAGAAGAAGAAGAAGAAGAAGAAGAAGAAGAAGAAGAGAGGAGGAGGAGGAGGAGAAGAGGTGGTGGTGTTGGAGGAGGAGGAGGAGGAGGAGGAGGAGGAAAGGATGTCTTGTGACATCCCTTGAGTCAACAGGCAGGAAGCTCATCAAGAAGGTCACCCAAAGCCGTTTCAGCTTGTGATGAAACCACCCTTCACCCTTCCATGTTCCCTACCTGGAGGGCAACAGTGGAGATTGCTGAGTGTGCATGAAGGTTACCAACAGGTGGCCTTGCCCTCAGGTGTGAATACCTGCAATCTGAGTCAGATCATGGAGTCGGGGAATCCCCTGAAGCTCTTCTGTTTCCTCCAGAACAGCTTCCTAGTTGGTTGAACCTCCCAAGGATCAACCCATCAAGAAGACCTACCTTCTCCCTACATCCCTCCAATTCCCCTCAATTCTAGAGAAGTCCCTGGAAACTTCTGTTCCATGGGTTGATTGTTCTCACAGTCAGAAAGTTCCTCCTTATTTCTACGTTGAATCTCTCCTTGATCAGTTTCCCATCCATTGCTCCTTCTCATCGTATGTTTTAGTCTCAAAGCCTTTGATCATCTTAGCAGTGTTGGAAGGGACTTTGTAGGTCATCTAATCCAACCCCCCACCCAAGCAGGAGACCCTACACCATTTCTGACAGAGGGCAGCCCAGTCTCTTCTTGAAAGCCTCCAGGGATGAAGCTCCCACAACTTCTGAAGGCAACTTCTCTTCCATGGGTGGATTGTTGAATCTCTCCTTGTTTAGTTTCCATCCATTCTTCCTTCTCTGGCCTTCAGGTGCTTTGGAGAATAGCTTGACCCCTTTCTCCTCTCTGGGGCAGCCCCTCAAATATTGGAAGATGCTCTCCTGTCTTCCAACACTGGAAGTCTTCAAGAAGATGTTGGATAGCCATTGGTCTGAAATGGTATAGGGTTTCCTGCCTAGGCAGGGGGTTGGACTAGATGACCTCCAAGGTCCCTTCCAACTCTGCTATAAAAAAACCCCATTTTTTTCCCAAAAGCAAAGTCAAATTACTCACGTAGGATTTGTACAAGTCTCGCGTCGGTCGTTTCAACCACATGACCTGCAGCCGAATTTTCTGCAGGAATTCTTGATCCGCTGGACACCTGGGGCAGACGCTGGGAGGGGTGGAACCCACCAGGCTTGGACGCAAAAGCCAAAACGCGGATGCCAAAACTGGACAGGGAGATAGAAAAGGGCAAGAAGGGGATCGGTTGGGAGGCGCTGCCGAGAATTGAGTGCAATTGGACGCGATTCACAGGCAGAATCCTGAATTCTCCTTTGACGTGGCCAAAACTGCCAGAGTTTGAAAAAATCACTTCTTTGGACATACAGGAATATTCACGCTGCCCTTTGCAGAGTCTCAAGGAGTTTTTGGGGGGACTCTAACATTCGCTTGTGAATGCTTGACTCCCGAGCGAGGAGAGGAAGAGGGGTTAGCACGATTGAAAATATTTAAAATGCATATTTTGCCCTGAAGTGGCAATGAGTTACGCTGTCAGTGTTCATAGATGGGGTTGAGTTCTCCTCCTCTAACTAGCACTGTGCTGACTAGGACGGATGAGGTTGTCTAGTCTGGTAGTGAAACATCTACAAGAAAACCACCAAGCTCAGAGAGTACCCAGGACCTCCTCCTCCTCCTCTTCCTCTTCTTCTCCCTCCTAGCACTGATGATGTTCCCTTGTTGGGTAATGAAATGCTTGCAAGAAAACAACCGGCTTGGGTTAATTGACCCATCTACCTCAAGCTGAATATTCAAACTGTTTTATTAGGGATTTTTAGGGGTATTAGTTTTAGACAGTCTGGGATTTTAGCGCAGGGTCTAGGTTTAATTCTTTTTAAATTGTATTATAATGTCTGTTGATTTTATATATGTATTTTGAATTCCCTGTGCACCGCCTCGAGTCCCTTCGGGGAGAGAGAGCGGTTTGCAAATTAAGTTGTTATTATTATTATTATTATTATTATTATTATTATTATTATTATTATTATTATTATTATTATTATTATTATTATTATTATTATTATTATTAATTTATTTATTATTATTATTATTATTATTATTATTATTATTATTATTATTATTATTATTAACCATGCTCAGAAAGCACCAAGGATCCCACAGACCTCCTCCTTCTCTTCCTCCTCTCCCTTCTAGCATTTCTTCAGCGGTCAGGAACCTTGGCGAGGAGCCAAGGTAGACATCAAATCGAACCCCCAACCGACACGAAACGAACGCAGTCGGAGGAAGGATGGCAGTAAAATCACGGAACGTTCTGCCTGGGATGAGTCATCGCATCATAGAGTCCTAGGGCCGGAAAGGACCTTGGAGGTCTTCAGGTCATCGTGAGGTCCTGCTCATTGCTGGGGTCCAGACCAGAGGTGGGTTTCTCCCAGTTTGCACCAATTCGGGCAAACCAGTCGTGGTAATTTGGCCTGGGTCTCAGAACCAGCAGCAACTCAGGCTGGCCACGCCCCTGAACCGGTTCCCCAGTCTCCACTGCTGTTGCCCGCCT
Organism: Rhabdophis nuchalis; assembly: GCA_039707465.1. Classification (NCBI taxonomy): domain Eukaryota; kingdom Metazoa; phylum Chordata; class Lepidosauria; order Squamata; family Natricidae; genus Rhabdophis; species Rhabdophis nuchalis. The sequence goes on from CM077660.1 coordinate 3,672,384, forward strand.
GGTTTTTATTCATTTTTCATGGGTTTTGCACATGACGTAGAGGAATTTACAGTAAACCGTGCATACACACACGCGCAATTCACTGTAAATTGCTCTGCACATGTGTGAAGACCATGAAAAACAAACAGAAACCACGTAGGCAATGGCAGCAGAGATCAGGGAACCCGTTCAGGGGCATGGCCAGCCTGCGTCGTTGCCAGTGAGCAAAGCGAACCGGAAACAACTCTGGTAGAAACCCACCCCTAGTCCAGATTTTCTAGGTGGGACACCACCTCCACCTCAAACCTCCAGCCACTCAAGAGACCAGTTTGAAGGCGAGAAATGGGTAGTTCCCTCTCTAGCTACGGTTTGTTGGTTCTTCAGGAAGCTAGCTTTCGCTGAACACTCCTCCCCACGGCAGACCGTCGAAGGAAGAGGAGAAGAAAGTGGGGTGTAGGATCGCACACATACACAGAGAGAGAGAGAGACAGGAGGAAATGTGGAGTCATCACCTTACCGAGATGCACAGCGACCGCTAAAGACCCCTCCACCATTCTTCTGCAGTTGACTTGACTGGAGGAGGAACGTTGGCTTCAGTCATCTCCGCGGGTTGGGGCGGGGCCCTCGCCCACACACCAAAACCCACACCGGCAGACACGCTCGAAAAAGAAGAAGCAACTCATCGAAGGCAGGGCACGAAGGGAAACGCAACTCTGCCGAAGCTTGGCATCCAGTCCTCGGAGGTCAACACGGGTCACAAGAGCCGAGCCTGAAGACTTCTCCTTCTGAGGGTGACCAAGGTTTTTCGGTCTTGACGGTGACGCAACTGCAACCGCCGTTGACATCAAGGCACCCAAAACGACTTCCGCCTTTTGAAAGACGGATCGCAAAATGTGGAGAGAGGGAAGAAGAAGCTTGCCCGGATGCATTGGAGAAGGATGGAAGAGCCAACCAACTCTCGCCTCCCAATCAGGAGGCGTAAATCATAAAACTAACACACATATCTAAAAAAAATCACACAACGGAACTCATAGCTTGCTGTCTAGATGGTCTCTGGTGATGAGCCGAAAGGCAGAAAAGGAAACAGTATGCTTCCTCCCTTAATTGGGACCTCTTAACAGGATGTTGTGGAAACAATTACATACATACATACATACATACATACATACATACATACATACATACATGTGTGTGTGTGTTAGTTTTATGAGCTGATCAATAAATTTAAATTTGAGAGACCAAGATAGATCTATTTCGAGCTTATTAGCTCTCATCAGTTTGGCCACACCCCACTGGGATTCGAACCGGGGCTGCAATGCATCCAAGGCAGAAGCCTAGCACTACAGCCTAACCGGCTCTACCCATTGCATCAGCTATATATATATATATATACACAAAAGGATGTAATGACAATTAATTAAGTTGAGGTTGAGAGAGAATAATTGCAAAATTAACCTGGAAGAAACGTAGGGAACTTTGTGATTAACTGATATAATTTTTACGATTCCTAATTTGTAATGGAAGATGGCTTCTTATGTTCTTCTTCTTTGAATATGTCTGCCTTATTTGGGTGGGGTTTTTCCCCAAAATAAATAAAAAAATTACTGCCAAAAAAATATATCCATTCCATTTCTTCGCATGGAAAGATGTGCCCTCCATCGGTTTTTCGAGTTGCTGAGCCATCCATAGCCTCAAGCAGAGTCAAGCAGACCTTCCTCCTTTCGGGTAAAAATAAATATTGTTTTCCCTCCCTCCCTTCCTCTTACAGACTCAGTCGTGCCAGTACATTCCTTGGAAGAAGATAAGGGAAGGGAAGGAGAACTTTCTACCCAGAACTGGGTATTAAAATAGGAGCTGCGGCTTTACTTAATCTTGGAGGCCTTTTCCTAGATGTCATCACCCGCCCCGTGACTCGGTCGAAACCCCAAAGGACAGAGGCCAAAGAAGGAAGGAAGGGACCTCTGGAGGACAAGATTTCTAGTCCACGTGAAATGCAAACAATAAAGGAGCAATAAAGAGCTGAAATCATTTCCCAGGGCCTGATCAACTCAGAAACTGGCAAATACAACGCGCATTTTGTCTCTTGGGAAGAAATCCATTGTGGCTTACGTGAAGACGTTCATTTTTAAAAGCCTCTTCATTCTTTCTGCCATGATCAATTTTATAGAAACATATTTATAATCCACATTTAATAGTGAAATAGGTCTCTAGTTCTTTACTGGTTGTGGATCTCTCTCTTCTTTTATCTCTTCATTCTTTCTGCCATGATCAATTTTATAGAAACATATTTATAATCCACATTTAATAGTGAAATAGGTCTCTAGTTCTTTACTGGTTGTGGATCTCTCTCTTCTTTTATCTCTTCATTCTTTCTGCCATGATCAATTTTATAGAAACATATTTATAATCCACATTTAATAGTGAAATAGGTCTCTAGTTCTTTACTGGTTGTGGATCTCTCTCTTCTTTTATCTCTTCATTCTTTCTGCCATGATCAATTTTATAGAAACATATTTATAATCCACATTTAATAGTGAAATAGGTCTCTAGTTCTTTACTGGTTGTGGATCTCTCTCTTCTTTTATCTCTTCATTCTCGCGGATGTTTCATGACCCAACTAGCTAACATGATCGGTGCTAGAAGGGAGTGGGGTTTGCAGGGAGGAGGACGAGGTGGTGGACGACTGTGGGGTCCTTGGTGCTCTCTGAGCTGGGTGGTTTTCTTACCGATGTTTCATGACCTAACCAGGTAACATCATCAGGGCTAGAAGGAAGTGAGGTAGGAGGAGGAAGAGGACCATAATATAATAATACAATAGCAGAGTTGGAAGGGACCTTGGAGGTCTTCTAGTCCAACCCCCTGCTTAGGCAGGAAACCCTATAGCATTTCAGACAAATGGCTATCCAACATCTTCTTGAAGACTTCCAGGGTTGGAGCATTCACAACTCCTGGAGGCAAGGAGTTCCACTGATTCATTGTTCTCACTGTCAGGAAAGTCCTCCTCACTTCTAAGTTGCTTCTCTCCTTGATTAGTTTCCACCCATTGCTTCTTGTCCTGCCCTCAGGTGCTTTGGAGAATAGCTTGACTCCCTCTTCTTTGGGGCAACCCCTGAGATATCGGAAGGCTGTCTATCTATCATGTCAAGGACTGTGGGCTCCTTGGTGGTCTCTTGAGCTTGGTGGTTTTCTTGCAGATGTTTCATGACCCAACCATCATCAGTGCTATAGTAAGAAGTCCAGTTTTCTGGTCAGTTTTGGGGATGGAGTTGGGCTTAGAGATTCCAAGACCAGAAAGTCCAGGGAATTTCTAGAAGCCGTGGCACGGTGACAAATCAACCATCAACAGGCCCATAGACATAAACAACATCTGCAGAAGATGCAAAATCACCCCAGCACCTCTCCACCAGCAATCGGCACCCAGATCAGGATAGATGGTCTTCATCGGACCCCCAATCCAGAAGTCAACCATACCCCAATCAAGAAGCTGCCAAAGAAGCCAACAGCAAACAGCCCACCCAAATAACCTCCAAGACCACCCCCACCAATCCTTGACAGACTAAGCCACCAGAATATAAACTGGCAGCAAACAGCACTCCTTATTAACACTGATGGTGTTCCCTAGTTGGGTGACAAAACGCCTGCAAGAAAATCCGCCAGCTCAGAGACCACCAAGGACTTTTCATTGCAGGTTTCGGCACCCAGGGACTCCAAAATGTTTTATTCCTCGGCACGTAGAAAATTAATACTTCCAGCTTTCCATGGATGCTTTTATACGCAAGGTTAACTTCGTTGTATAGCGCAACTATGGGGCACCCCAATTTCCAGCTAGAATTTAGTCCATTGGAAGTTTTTAAGATGATGTTGGAGAACCGTTAGGCAGGGGCTTGGACTAGAAGACCTCCAAGGTCCCTTCCAACTCTGTTCTTCTATTCTGTTCTAAAGACATGCCTCAGCCCAAACTGGATTGTTTTTGGCATTTCCCCATGCCTCAAATTTCCAAAATTAAAGACTTTTGGTATGTGGAAAAATCAAACCAACCACCTCATTTTTAGGGATGAACAAGAGAAACTGGAAATTTTACTTATCTGATGAGACATAAATGTAAATGTCTCAACACAAAATGGGTCTCTAGCACCCTCTGCTGGTGAATATATATATATATATATATATGAAGTGGATATATATGAAGTGGATATATATATATGAAGTGGATATTTTGTTACAGCTTCCTGTTAGGCCTATTTAAGGGAGGAGACAAACTTGTCATCTTTCTCTGTCCTTCGACTCAACCTAGAGACCATCCAGACAGAGACCTATTAAATTGCTGCTGTCTTTTTAGATATGTGTTAAATTTAGATATGTGTTAAATTATTATTAATCATCCCTTAAAGAAATTTAACACATATCTAAAAAGACAGCAGAGGGTGATATATATATATATATATATATATATATATATATATATATATATATATATATCACCCTCTGCTGGTGAAGAGAGAGAGAGAGAGAGAGAGAGAATACTATTATATATATTAGGCCCCAATTAAGGCAGGAGACATACTGTTTCCTTTTCTGCCTTTCGGCTCATCACCAGAGACCATCTATACAGAAAGCCATGAGTTCCGTTGTATGATTTTTTTAATGTGTGTGTGTATATATATATGTTAGGCTTTTGCACTGATCAATAAATAAATCAGGGAGACTAGTATAGATCTATTTCGAGCTATTTAGCTCTCATCAGCTAACCATACCCTTACTGGGATTCGAACATGGGAAGTATTACATGTTAGGCAGATGTTTTATATATGTATATAATTTCTTTTTAAGACTTTTAAAATGAATGTAGAATTTATCGTTCCATTCCAGACAAATCTTTTCAAAAGCTATCAAAACTAACACAAAGTAATGTAAAGAAAAAAGAAAAGAGAAGCGCAAGAAAGGAAAAAGAAATAAAACTAAAAATACACAGAAGTATAAAGGTCAAAGTTCCCCTCGCACATCTGTGCCAGTCGTTCCCGACTCTAGGGGGCGCTGCTCATCTCCGTTTCAAAGCCGAAGAGCCAGCGCTGTCCGAAGACGTCTCCGTGGTCAGGTGGCCGGCATGACTCAACACCGAAGGTGCATGGAACGCTGTTCCCTTCCCACCAAAGGTGGCTCCTATTTTTCTACTTGCATTTTTCAACGTGCTTTTGAACAGCCAGGTTGGCAGGAGCTGGGACGAGTCACGGGAGCTCCCTCCGTTACGCGGCGCTCGGGATTCGAACCGCCGAATTGGCGACAAGGCCAGCTCACAACCCCAAAAACGGAGGCTACCCATTGTGTCCTCAAACCAAGACTTTGCTCCACACATGAGATATACACTGCTTTATTAGATGGTTTGTACATTTGTTTAAAAAAAAAGACCTTTATTGAGAAAAGAATAATAATAATAATTATAGAGCACTTTATAAAGAAATCTGAATCCTAGCCGCAGCTAAGGAGAAGCTTCCATTGTAGAGAAGGGACACAACTTCTTAGTCTAGTTTAGCACCAACAAAGAAAATTAAGGCCAGGTTGGCATCTATGTCTTTCGTGGGCAACTCCACAAATCTATCGTTTAATGTGGTTCCCAGTGTCTTCTCTTCTGTGAAAGAGAAGATGGTTGATGGTCCACCTTGGATCATGACTCTTGACCCGTGCAGAAAGCTCTAGAAACTTTCCAGAACATCTAGGAAGCCTGAGAAAGTCTAGGCAGGTAGAGGTGGAGGCCCATCAACCTGTGGAGGTGAGTGGTCATTTGAGAAAGTCCACGCCAACTTTCTCCACTCAAGATTACAATCAAAAGGGCTTGGCCAATGGAGTGGGGCAACCTCCCCCCTTTCATGGCAATCTGATTGGCTAAGAAAAGGAGGGGGGAAGCAGGAACACTAGGATGGCTACACAACCACAATCCTTCTCTTCCGAGCAGGAGGCGTTTATGGTGACAAGTCGTCTTAAACTCAACCTTCTCGCTGGTCCCCCGAGAGGAGGCCTCACAAGAGGTCCCCAAGGGGTGGAAAGACGAAGGACACACTGCGTGTCGCCCTACACCTCAACGGGACCTTCTCTACTTCCATCCCACGCTCCGTACAAAAAAGGGCACACTTTGTGAGTGCTTCATTTTCCAGCCCGTTGTGATTTCGTACCAGATGAAGGCCATAGCTTCCACAAGCGTTCGTCGTTCAAGGAAGCTTAAGAAGAAGAAGAAGAAGAAGAAGGCACTTTGAAGGCATCAAGGCTTCCAAGAAGCAGGGAGCTTTTTCGACCCACGTTGTCTCCCAACACCCAAACTGTCCCCAACCCAAAAAATATTGGGCACCTCATGCTTCAGATTCACGTTGGTTGTAATACTGCTCACCAGCTTTGTGGGACCAGAAGGAAGGAAGAAACTTTGTAGGAGCACCAAAAAAATAAGCTTATTTCTCTCCTTTTAGCAGCCACAAGAACAAAGGACATCGAGGTCCCAAGTTCTCTCTCTCCTCCTTTTTGGTCACTCCTCCAGGAATTTGTTTAATTCAAAAACAAAATTAAAACCCAGTGTTCCCTACTCTTAGCATCGTGCACTGAACAAGGGAAGCTGATTCTACATCCAGGGCCGGTTTGGTCCTCCAGATACGTTGGGGAGAATCATCTCCTGAAGGCCCTCAAGCAATCATCTGGAGAACCTTGTTTTCTGGAGGACATCTTCCTTTTCTGACGGAGTGCAAATCCTAATCCCGCCCCCACTCCCAAAGGACGCTTTTAGAAACTTCAGAATATGTGCAAAATGATGAGAAGGAGAAGAGACCCCTTGGATGACCAAGGAGCAGGTCATCGTGTATGGGAATTTGTCTTGAGGGTCTCTAGAGAAAAGCAGACAATCAAGGACCACCAAGACGGCCGAGGAAACCAGGAGAAGCAAGCAACACTGAAATCTAGAGAATCCCATCCCTGTTGGGTCAACAAGGCACCTGTTTCTCCCCTGGGAGAAATGGAAGGTATCCTCAGGTGAGAACCTTCGGAGTGTCCTCCACGCAAATACGGGTCCCCGGAAAGATAATTTGGCATGTAGAGGAGCTGGGCTCCCATGCTCTCTCTCTCTCTCCCTATCCAGGAACATCCGTGAGGAGTAAAGGCTGGAGCAGATCCGTCAGTTTGGCTTCTGAAACCCACACCTGAGACCAAGGGAGCCCAGGGGGTTATCTCCCAGCCTCCTGGCGTTTCTGGAGCACTTCAATGACCTCGTCAATGCCATCTTCTGGAACCTGGAGGGAACGGAACGGGGGGAGGGAGAGAAAAAGCTGGTTACCATCGACGCCTTTCAGGAAGTACCAAATATAAGGAGAAGAAGTCCCAAGTTATTTTGGAGGGATCGTCTTCAGGTATGCAGCCAGTTTAATTATGGCTGTTAAGAATCACATTTTTGGTCTTATTAGATTGGCCACTATATTCTTCTGACTGGGGGAAGGGAAGGGAGGAGAGGAGAGGAGAAGGAAAAAGAAGGGAAGGGAAGAGAAAGGAAAAGAAAGCAAAGGAAAAGAATGGAAAGGAAGGGAAGAGAAGGACAGAGAAGGAAAGGAAGGGAAGAGAAAGGAAAAGAAAGGGTAGGAAGGGAAGAGAAGGAAATGAAGGGAAGAGAAAGAAAAAGAAAGGGAAGGAAGAAAAGAGAAGGAAAGGAAGGGAAGAGAAAAGAAGGAAAGTGAATGAAAGGAAGGAGACGGAAAGGAAAAGAAAGGAAAGGAAGGAAGGGAAGAGAAGGAAAGGAAGGAAGGAAGGAAGGAAGGAAGGAAGGAAGGGAAGAGAAGGAAGGAAGGGAAGAGAAGGGAAGAGAAGGAAAAGAAAGGAAGGAAAGGAAAAGAAGAGAAGGAAAGAGAAGGAAAGGAAGGGAAGAGAAGAGAAGGAAGGAAATGAAAAGGAAAAGAAAGGAAGGGAAGGGAAGAGAAGAAGGAAGGGAAAGGAAGGGAAGAGAAGAGAAGAGAAGGAAAGAGAAGGAAAGGAAGGGAAGAGAAGAGAAGGAAGGAAATGGAAAGGAAGGGAAGGGAAGAGAAGAAGGAAGGGAAAGGAAGGGAAGGAAGAGAAGAAGGGAAGAGAAGGAAAAGAAAGGAAAGGAAGGGAAGAGAAGGGAAAAGAAAGGTAGGGAAGGGCTTTCATTTCCACTCATAGGCACATCTTACGCCTCCAAACAACTCAGAAAGATCAAACTTTGGCTGAATAGTTAAGACCTCGCGAGGCCAGACACCAGGAGACGGAGAGTTCTAGTCCCATGGAAGTCAACTGGGTGAGCCCGCCCCTTTCCCTCAACCCTCTTCCCGGGGGAATGGTTGTGTGGGAAACAGGAGGAGGAAGGGGGAGTCTTAGCTCTCTTCGCCACCTCGAGGTCTTTATAAACAATAATAAAGGTGGAACAACATCAATACAAAAAACCCAGGAACCCTCAAAAGCATCAATGCTTCAACCTGGGAGCGTCCTCCAGCCCTCCGTGGCTTACCAAGGCGTGGTCAAAGTTGAAGGTGCTGATGTAATAGGCGGAGATGTCTGCGCTGGCCAGCGGGGCAGCTATCTGAGCCACGATCCCACATTCATCTGGAGAAGGGAGGAGGAAGCGGGAGAGGCATCAGTCCAATGCTGGGCCAACCTTCTCAAGTGTTGTGTGGCCCACTGGCAGCCAACAGCTGTTCACTTTAGCCGTTCCCTTCGCCTGGCCACTCTGCGCATGCGCACACTGGGAACAGGCTCCTCCTGTTCTTCTGCCTCACTGACGTCCCACGCCGAAGGCAGCTGATAACCGTCGGACGGCTCTGGCCCCCTCTCTGCCTCCGACGCAGAGCCCTCCTCCGAGCCTTTCCCCAGACTCCGGGAATCAATGAAGCGAACGAATGGTCTCCTGCAAGCTCCACTCCCCTGTCGCTCCTCTTTTATTTACTCTGGGAGGACCCATTCACCGTCCACCTGTGGCCTTACTTCCAAGTCAAACTAATGGTCTCCTGCAAGCTCCACTCCCCTTTCGCTCCCTCTTTTATCTCCTCTAGGAGGGGCCCTTCATCGTCCCCCTGGGGCCTTACTCCCAAGTCAACCCTTATTCTTTAGATGTTCCCTTCGTCTGGCAACTCTGCTCATGCGCACACTGGGAACAGGCTCCAGCTGTTCATCTGCCTCACTGATGTCTGACTCCGAAGGCAGCTGAGAACTGTCGGAGGGCCCTGGTCCCCTCTCTGCCTCCGACACAGAGCCCTCGTCCAAGCCTTCCCCAGACTCCAGGACTGGCCCATCTTCCTCCCCAACCCTCCTCCCTCTCTGAATCCTCTGGTGGGCCACAACTCCAAGGGACTCTATTATCTACACAGCACCATCATCATTGGGAAAGTGCAAAAATAACGCAACTCACCAAAGCCCAAGGGTTGTCCACCAATCCTCACCATCCTCCAGAGTTCTCCTGAGGAACTGGTCAACAGCAGGTCGCTGGGGAACCTGGGAAAAGGAGAGGAAAATCTTGACGTCTTCTCCACAACGTTATCCATCGGGAGGGTCAGGCATCATCCTTGACAAGGATGATTGGAAAGCCTTACTTATTGTAACGGGCGTTTAAAAACAGAATTATTGTTCTTTCCCCGCTCTTACACGAAAGAGAATCAAGCTGGGGTGATCTTGAGTTTCTTTCTCACCCTTTTCCACTTCCCACGGCCAAGCTGAGTTAAACTCAACTATGACAAGAATAACACGGAATAAGAGAGTTGGAAGAGAGCTTGGAGGTCTTCTAGTTTAATCCCTCCCCAAGCAGGAGACCCTATAACTTCCTGGACAAATGGCTGTCTAGTCTCTTCTTGAAGATCTCCAGTGATGGGGTAACCACAACTTCTGGTGGCAAAGCTGTTCCACTGATTGCTTGACTCTTTAGGACTTCCTCCTTAGTTCTAGGCTGCTTCTCTCCTTTGATGAGTTTCCATTCGTCGTTTCTTGTTTTGCCTTCTGGTGCTTTGGAGAATAGTTTGAGCCCCCTCCTCTCTGGGGCAGCCCCTCAAATATTGGAAGACTGCTGTCATTCCACCCTTAGTCCTCCATTCCTCATTCGAGATCATCTCCATATACCTCTAAATAAGTCAAATGAGAATCCTTTCTTTCAACAAATCTATGGCGCCAGACTGCAGGCGTTGTGAAAATTGCTCCTGGTGTAATTTTTTAAAAAAAATTAAATTTATACCCCGCCCTTCTCCAAACGGACCCAGGGTGGCACACAGGAATGTTAAAATACATACAAAACATATAACATTTAAAAAACATATTCTAATAAAACCCTGCGCTAAAAACCGAATTAAAAATCCCAAATTTAAAACTGTCTAATAGTCAGTAATGGAGGTTATGCTAGGCCGGCTAGATGGAATAGATGTGTCTTCAGACACTTGCGGAAGAGGCGGAGGTCGGAGGCGGAGGCAAGGACCCCTCACTCAAAGATGCGTTGACAATGCCCTGGAGCCAGCCTCGTGTCGTCTCCCAGGATGCCAGTACAAGCCAGGAGGGACACGGGTCCAATAAACATGTGGTCGCCCTAAGTCTCTTTGACAACTTGTCCATATCCTCGGAGGTAACAAAATCAAACTCCTCCCAAGATGGTGTCACAAGAACAGTAATTGCTCCTACTCAGAGGATTGCAACCCTCCAAGCCACGGGAGGCACAAATCTCCCCTTCGTTGGGGCACTCACTTTTTCTTGGTCTCTGCATCCATGACGATGGAGATGTAGCCCTCAATCAGTGAGAAGGCGAAGAAAGTAATGGCCTCCTGGTTGCTAGCAGCTCCATCTTTTGGTGGGCTGAAAAGGCCAAAGAAAGAAACGCCAACGTCAAAATTTGGACCATAAATGCCTCAATCCGATCACAGCAGAAAAACAAGATTAGGGACGTTCGGTAGGAGCAGAAGAAGAAGAAGCCGAGTTGGAAGGCGGCGTAAAAGGTGTCATAAGTTTAGAATCGTTGCGTTGTAACAAAAGAACCCGTGACAGCCCTGTGATGCTACTCCTGGTGGATCTTCCCTTTTTTCTTAGTAACCTTCCTTTTTTGCCCTCCACACACACAACCAGCGCACATCAATCACCGACCTGGCAGAGTAGAAGAGGACATCGATGAGTTTCGTAGCAATGGCGGGCAAGGTTTCTGGGGCGATACTGAGAATGCAGAATCGGTTCTGAGGAGTCTGAATGGGATGGACCGTGGCATTGAACTCTGGGAAGCAGAGAGAGAGAGAGAGGGAGAGAGAGAGAGACAGAGAGAGAGAGAGAGAGAGACTGACTGTCAGTCCTGCCTCAGTCTGATCCCTTAGAAAGAAACACCCTCGACTCCAGTGATGAAGCACCCACAATTGCTCTAAAATTAAGCCGTTCTACTGATTAATGGTTCTCTTTTTAAAAAAAAGTTTTTATTAAATATTTTTACCTTTAAAAGCAGGGAAAAAACACAACAACAAAAAAGAAAAGACAAGACAAACATAACAATATACCAAATATTTTATACAGCCTTGTTAATCGCTATATATGTTTAGCCTTAGTAGTTCTCCATTCTCCTTCCTATCGGTTTTAACCTCTGTAATAATGTAATAACTGTTGGGCTAACAATTAATAATGGTATTAATTGCTCCTATCGCCATTGTCTTTACATTGTGGTCCATACTTTTAAGTTGGATAGCCATGAATAATTTGGGTTAATTTTTATTCAGAACTCGTATAAAAAAAATCAAAGACTTCTATTTCCTGTTTTGGCTTCTGATTAACAGCCACTTATCAATCCTATTCCATGTTTTATAGAAGTCTGATTCTTCTCTTTCTTTTAATTAATGGTCCTCACTGTCAGGAATTTCCTCCTTAGATCTCAAGTGTCTTCTCTCTTGGATGATCTTCTACCTGTTACTTCTTCTCCTGCCCTCTGGTGCTTTGGAGAATAAGTTGGCCTCTTCTTTCTCAGTCCTTCAGATATTGGAAGTACTTGGGTAACTGGCGTGACTCCAATTTATTTTTTATTTTTATTTTATTTTATTAAATTTATACCCCACCCTTCTCCAAACGGCCCCAGGGCGGCGCACAGGAATTTTAAAATACATACAAAATCAATAAAAATTTAAAAAACTTATTTAATAACCGTCCTGTACTAAAACCAAATTAAAATCCCCAAAAAATTTAAAACTGTCTAAAATAGTCAATTGCAGAGGTTACGCTAGGCCGGCTAGATGAAAAAAATGTGTCTTTAGACACTGGCGGAAGAGGCGGAGGTCGGAGATGGTGCGAAGTTCAGGGGGTAGGTCGTTCCACAGGGCGGGGCCCGCCACAGAGAAGGCCCTTCCCCTGGGTGTCGCCAGTCGGCATTGTCCGGCCGACGGCACCCTGAGGAGGCCCTCTCTGTGGGAGCGTATCGGTCTAAGGGATGTATGGGGCAGGAGACGGTCTCGCATATAACTAGGTCCCGAGCCATTTGACCTCAGCAATCCTACCTTGCTTGGCCTTATGGAATCCGTTGCTGATGTCCTCACAGTTTGCAGGGGCCAGTTCTCCATTCACCTCCTTGTAAATCTCAAATTCGCCGGTCAGGGTGTGGATGACCACCGGCAGGTCCTTCTCCCGTACCTGGAAGGCAGACCAAAAGGTCACCCAAAAATTACAGCACCATCGCCGCTTCCGTTTCGAACGGCTTCCAATTCTCCTGCTTGGAAAATTTGGGATTGGAAAATTTTTAGCGACCGTTTCCTGCTATTGAGTTGCAACGGTCCATGTTTGCATTTGCAAAACGATTCAAATGCAATAAAGACTCTTGTGCATAGAATATATAGAATGTTAGATGTAGAATGAAGAAAGACGACGTATGAAATCATATAAATGCATGTGTGTTTATGGGTGGGGGGGGGGGAATTACAACTGCCTGACATGTAATACAGCCCTGGTTCAAATCCCAGTAAGGGTATGGCTAGCTGATGAGAGCTAAATAGCTTGAAATAGATCTATACTAGTCACCCTTATTTATTTATCTATCAGCACAAAAACCTAACACATAAAAAGATATCCTATATATAGGAGGAGAGCTAGTGGCTTAGAGGTTATTATAACTGCCTAATAAGTAAAAACAGCCCCGGTTCGAATCCCAGTAAGGGCATGGCTAGCTGATGAGAGCTAAATAGCTTGAAATAGATCTATACTAGTCTCCCTTCATTTATCAGCACAAACGTAACACAAATATAACAAAGGCAACGAAAAAATAGCTTTCTGCCTGGATGGCTCCTAGGGTGAGCCGAAAGACAGAAAAGGAAAGCAGTAGGCTTCCTCCCTTAATTGGGGATTACCAGGGTGTTGTGACACAAGTATATACTTATTCCCCTGGCTCAGCTGATCAGGATAAGAACCAGTGGTCTGGTGGCAATTACAACTGCCTCACATGTAATACTTCCCTGGTTCGAATCCCAGTAAGGGTAGGGCTAGCTGATGAGAGCTAAATAGCTTGAAATAGATCTATCCTAGTCTCCCTTTATTTATTTATCAGCACAAATGTAACACACACACACACACACACACACAAAGTTATAGCTATACAAGACCTATGTGGACAGATCAAAGAACCCCAACAGATATGCAAAAGAAGTGTAACATGTTGCAAAGATGTGAAGTTTGCAAAAACTTTTAGCAACCGCTTCTCTGCCCGGTTTGCTGGGTGGGCGTGGCCATGGGAGGGCGTGGCCTCCTCACAGTGGAGAGGGGGTGTTTTCACCCTCCCCCAGGCTCCGAAGGTTTTTTTCAGGCCTCCGGGAGGGTGAGAAACAACCTCCCCCGGGCTCCAGAAGCTGGAAACGGACCAGTTTCCCGACTTCTGGAACTTCCTGAAGGCCCGTTTTTCGCCCTCTCCAGGCTCTGAACTTACCTGGCATGATGAATGGGTCATGTGGAGACTCATGGGACGGGCAGGGCAGGGCCAGCCAGTCCTTGCAATTCCCAGTTTGGCAAACCGGATGCAAAATTAGCATCAGGTTCGCCCGAACCGGTGCGAAACGCCTGAATCCCACTCTTGGGTTGGACTAGAACAGGGGTCTGCAAAGTTGGCTCTTTTAAGACTGGTGGACTTCAACTCCCAGAATTCCCCAGCCAGCTATGCTGGCTGGGGAACTCTGGGAGTTGAAGTCCACCAGTCTTAAAAGAGCCGACTTTGCAGACCCCTGGACTAGAAAAAATCCAAGATCCCATCCAACTCTGTAATTCCGAAATCCTGACTTAATGCTGGTTGGCTAGCTTTTCCCTCTCAGTGTCCGCCACCCCGCCCTCCCATTTACCTCTGAACCAGTGGTGGGTTTCAAATTTTTTAGAACCTATTCTGTAGGTGTGGCCTATTTTGTGGGCGTGGCTTGGCAGTCATGTGACAGGGTGGGAGTGGCCACCTTTTAAAATGTGGTGAAACTCATTTAACAACGCTCTTGCTTAGCAACCAAAATTTGGGACTCAATTGTGATGATAAATTCTTTCTTTCTTTCTTTCTTTCTTTCTTTCTTTCTTTCTTTCTCTCTCTCTCTCTCTCTCTCTCTCTTTCTTTCTTTTCTTCCTTCCTTTCCTTTCCTTTCCTTCCCGTTGGGTCACTGGCAGCGGCGGGCCAGATTTACTTCCACGTACGCCGATGGAACCCCCTCTCACCGGTTCTCTAAATTTCACCAACCGGCTCTCGCGAGTAGGTGCGAGCCTGCAGAAACCCACCACTGCTTTGAACCAACCCAGCCTTTATCCTACCACAGTACCCCCTCCTCCCATCTCCCCCCCGCCCCGGCTGCCCCCAAAGCTCACCAAAATAAAATCGGTCTGATAGGTGGACAGCATTAAGACGGAGACGTTATGTTCGGCCAGGGGCGCGATGACGGACTTGGCAATCTTGGTGACTCCGATCGGCTGGTTGTTGAGGGAGGCGCTGCCGTTAGACGAGACGTTAAGCACTAGCCAGGTGGAATCCACCACTTGTAGGTACTCAGAGGCGTGAAGTTCTGGAAGAAACGCGAGAAAACGTCACGAAGAAGACTACGCAGGAGACAGAATCCCAAGAACGAAAAAGAATCATAGGGTCAGAAGGGACCTTGGAGGTCTTCTGGTCCAACCTTGGCCACTCTTAAGACTTGTGGACTTCAACTCCCAGAATTTCTCAGCCAGCTGGAATTCTGGGAGTTGAAGTCCCCAAGTCTTAAAGTGGCCAAGGTTAGAGACCCCTGCTTTAGACTTCCTGTTGTTGTGACTGGCTCAGGAATTCTGGGAGTTGAAGTTCACAAACAAAGCCCCTCCTTCTCTCCCTCCCTTTCCAAGTTATGCCCCTTCCTTCCTTCCTTCCTTCCTTCCTTCCTTCTTTCCCTCCCTCTCCTAATTATGCACTTTCTTGTTTCCTTGTTTCCTTCTTTCTTTCCTTCTACCCCTCCTTCTCCCAATTATGCTTTCCTTCCTTCCACCCCTTCCTTCCTAATCCCAGTTATGCCTGCCTTCCTTCCTTCCTTCTTTTCTTCTCTCCCTCCCTCTCCCAATTATGCTTTCCTTCCTTCCACCCCTTCCTTCCTAATCCCAGTTATGCCTGCCTGCCTGCCTGCCTTCCTTCCTTCCTTCCTTCCTTCCTTCCTTCCTTCCTTCCTTCCTTCCTTCCTTTCTTCTTTTCTTCTCTCCCTCCCTCTCCCAATTATGCTTTCCTTCCTTCCACCCCTTCCTTCCTAATCCCAGTTATGCCCCTTCCTTCCTTCCTTCCTTCCTTCTTTTCTTCTCTCCCTTCCTCTCCCAATTATGCCCCTTCCTTCCCTCCTTCCCTCCCCCCTTCATGTCTGTCTACAACAGTAATAAAGATTTGATTTCATTCAAACTCTTCCCTCCCTCCCCAGGCAGCCAGATTCTCCCCCCCCTCGCCCTCCCCCACCGTTCCAGGAACCACGGGGGGGGGGGAGTTCCCGTCGCCCTACCCCCACGTTGGAACCTTTTCCCCAGCCCCTCAGCCTTGCCAACCTGCTGCCAGGGCTGGGCTGCAGCCCCTTCAGGGCCCAGCGATGCATAAGCTGCTACGCTCAGCAAAGACCGGCCAGCAGAGCTGTTCTCCCACTCCCCGTCCTCCACTGGGCAAGTGGAACACCGGAGATAAACATCGGCTCCCCTTCCATCCTTGGGAAAGAGGCACAAGAGAGCCAGCCAAGCGATTGTTCCCTTTCTTGGAATTGCGGGAACCACCCAACCCAAGAGCCCAACAGAAGCAGAGTGATCGTTTCCATTGATTTCATTTTATTTTTCCAAGGGCTGCAACTTCCTCCAATTGGGTCGGCCCCGCATCTCCGCTGGGGAACTCTAGGAATTGAAACCCAAACATCTGGAGGGCTGCCTCAAAATAATCCCTTCCTGGTTGGGCTGATCCTGTTCTACAGAGGAAGGATGGAGTCTTGTCATCTCCACCTCCATCACTGTCTGGTTTGGCTCTGCAACCCAACAAGACAGACGGAGACTTCAGAGGAGAATCAGAACTGCGGAAAGAAACAATGGCTGCCAACCTGCCTTCCATGGAGGACCTGCACACTGCAGAAGTCAAAAAGAGGGCTGGGGAAATATCTACATACCCCTGCATCCTGGACATCAATTGTTTCAACTCCTACCCTCAAAACGAGGCTATAGGGCATTGCACACCAAGAAACTACAAGAATAGAATAGAATAAGAATGTATAGAATAGAATAAAGTAAGAATAAATAGAATATGAATAGAATAGAATAGAATAGAGTAGAATAAGAATGAATAGAAAAAGAATGGAATAGAATAGAATAAGAAATGAATAGAATAAAATTCTTAAGAATGAATAGAATAGAATAAGAATGAATAGAATAGAATAAGAATGAATAGAATAGAATAGAAGATGAATAGAATAGAATAAGAAATGAATAGAATAGAATAAAATAAGAATGAATAGAATATAATAGAATAGAATAGAATAGAAGATGAATAGAATAGAATAAGAATAAATAGAATAAAATAAAATAAGAATGAATAGAATATGAATAGAAGATGAATAGAATAGAATAAGAAATGAATAGAATAGATTAAAATAAGAATGAATAGAATATAATAAGAATGAATAGAATATAATAAGAATGAATAGAATAGAATAAGAATGAATAGAATAGAATAAGAATGAATAGAATAGAATAAAATAAGAATGAATAGAATAGAATAAAATAAGAATGAATAGAATAGAATAAAATGAGAATGAATAGACTAGAATAGAATGAGAATGAATAGAATAAAATAAGAATGAATAGAATAATAGAATATAAGAATGAATAGAATGGAATAAAATAAGAATGAATAGAATAAGACTCTAGTCCACCTGCAGCGCCTCCCTCCAGTCGCCCAGCCCCAGGGGATTCCTTCCGATGGGTCCCTTACTCTCTTGCAATCCCTTTCTCTCCAACCAAGCTGTGCTGCGGGAAGGGAGGGAGGCAGAAAACAAAACCCTGTACCGCCTGTACCAACCATCCTCATCGTCACGTGACCGAGGTATGTGGCGAAGGTAGAAAATAGTCAGAAACGGGCTACAAACGCATTGTTTTCAGTCCTGGCCACAGCCGAACGAGGGGTCAGTAAACGAGGAACGCCTGTACTCCGGAAGGGGTGCCCATACCTTTGAAGCCATCTTCATCCAACATGATGGTGTAGTCTTCGGGAGTCTCGGTTAAGCTGAAAAATCTACACCTGGGGAGGAAAGGAGAGCGCGGAGTCATCTTCTCCCTTTGGAGACAAATTGGGGGGGAAAACACCACCAGGAACCGCTGGGCAGAATTCGAATGAAGGCCCCATCCTCCACCCCAGGAGGTGTTTCCGTCTCCCCCTCTCCGGAAAGCCCGAGATCAGACAGGTTGGCCTAGTGGTTAAGGCACCAGGCCAGTGGAGAAATCCTCCCAAGTCTGCTACCGGTTCGGTGAGTGCGCTACTGAGGCCAGGCTTTGCGCGCATGCGCGGAGGAGGGATCGCGGGGCGCTCAGAAAGGAACGTTTGGCAGACTTCCGAGACCATCAGAGGTCCCCAAGTCTTAAAAGTTGCTAAGGTTGGATGCCTTTGATTTAAGCTCTAGGTTTTCCTCTCTGAAAGGTGGAGAACGCCCTGATTTTCTTTTTCCTTCCTTCCTTTCTCTTTCTCAAGGTCCCTTCCAACTCTGCTATTGTATTGTATTGTATTGTATCTTTCTTTTTCTTTCATTCTTTCTCTTTCCTTCCTTCCTTTCTTTTTTCTTTTTCTTTTCTTTCTTTCTCTCTTTTCTTTCTCCTTTCTTTTTCTCTTTCTCTTTCTCTCTCTCTCTTCGATCCTTTCTTTTTCTCTCTCTTTTCTTTCTTTCTTTGTCTCTTTCTCTTTTTACTTTCTTTTCTCTTTCTTTCTTTCTTTGTCTTCCTCTCCCCTTCCCTCCTTTCTTTCTTTCTCTTTTCTTTTTCTTTTTCTCTCTCTTCCTTTCTTTACCTTCCTTCCATCCTCCTCCCCTCTCTCTCTTTTTCTCTTGTTCTCTTTCTTTTCCTTTCTTTCTCTTTCCTTCCTTTCTTTTTCTTTTCCTTCTTCTCTCTCTTTCTCTCTTTTCTTTCTCCTTTCTTTTTCTCTTTCTCTTTTTTTCTCTCTTTGATTCTTTCTTTCTCTCGCTCTCTTTTCTTTCTTTTCCCTTTCCCTTTCTCTTTTTACTTCCTTTTCTCTCTTTTTCTTTCTTTCTTTGTCTTCCTCTCCCCTTCCCTTCTTTCTTTCTTTCTTTCTCTTTTCTTGTTCTTTCTTTTTCTTTCTTTCTCTCTTTCTTTTCCTTCCTTCCATCCTCCCCCCCCACTCTCTTTCTCTTTTCTTTCTTTCTTTTTCTCTTTCTCTTTTTTCTCTCTCTCTTCTGTCCTTTCTCTCTCTCT
Organism: Rhabdophis nuchalis; assembly: GCA_039707465.1. Classification (NCBI taxonomy): domain Eukaryota; kingdom Metazoa; phylum Chordata; class Lepidosauria; order Squamata; family Natricidae; genus Rhabdophis; species Rhabdophis nuchalis. Next base: position 3,691,251 of record CM077660.1, read on the forward strand.
CTCTCTCTCTCTTTTCTTTCTTTTTCTTTTTCTCTTTCTCTTTTTACTTTCTTTTCTCTTTTTTTCTTTCTTTCTTTGTCTTCCTCTCCCCTTCCTTCCTTCTTTCCTTCCTTTCTCTTTTCTTGTTCTTTCTTTTTCTTTCTTTCTCTCTTCCTTTTTCTTCCTTCCATCCTCCTCCCCTCTCTCTCTTTTTCTCTTTTCTTGTTCTCTTTCTTTTCCTTTCTTACTTTCTCTTTCTTTCTTCTTCCTCCCTCCCTCCCTCCCTCCCCTTTCTTTCTCTTCCCCCCACCCTCTCTCTCACACACACAAAAACACACACAAAATTTCTCAGGCTACCCCCCTTCAGCTTGAAACAACAAAAACCCACCGACATTAACCAGGGCCTCTTAAGCAATGGGGGAAAAAAACAATATCCCAGCTGCACTCAACCGCAGTCCACACAACACAAAGCCGGCTTAACCGCGACACGAAGCGCCCTGCCCTTATTGTCTGACACACAACTTGTTTATTCCCTTGCAAGAGTTTGAGAAAGGGAAGGGGGAAAAAAAAAAGAAGATTGTTTGAGCAGATCCAATGGGCCGGAATGAAATGGATTTGCTGACTCCCGTGAAACGCTTAAGAGTCGGCGCATGTAACGTCCAGCTCATTGGTGGCAAATCAACCACGAATGCCGGTTGTTGGTGGGTTTGTTTGTTTTTTGTTTCCAAACTTGGCACCGCCAAAAGGATTCAGCCAGATTTTTTGGAAACGGTTTCAGGCTTTGATATTTGTAGCTCAGAGTTCAACTGCGGGGTCCTTGGCGTTTTAGTGGTTTTCTTATAGACGTTTCGTGACCAAACTCGGTAACCTCATCAGTGCTAGCGTCTTCCAGGTTGTTTATCATGCTGCTTTTTAAAACAGCCAAAAATAAATAAAAAAGTTGTTTTTCCTACAATTTCCTACACAGAAAGAACTGTGAACTTAAAACAAACAACGTTTAACTTCGGCATGGAGCAGCACCGATCTTGGCTTCCTCTCATGAATAACGCTAGAATTCCAATATAGGGAGTCCTCATTTAGCAACCACAACTGGGAAGGGCCACTTGGTCATTAAACGAAGTTGTGCAACTACCACCGTGTTTACGACCAGACTTACGCTTGGTTAGTTGGGGAATTTGACCATTCGACGATACCGCTTAAGTGGGATGTTATAAGTTCACCTGGACTTATACTACCTGGGGTGGACTAGAAGACCTCCCAGGCCCCTTCCTATGATTATATACCTGGCTGGAGAATTCTGGAATTTGATCTTGAAGCGGCCATGTTTGTATTTTGTATTTTGTATTTTGTCGGTGGTCTTATTTGTATTTTTAATTGCCTGTGCCCCGCCTCGAGTCCCCTTGGGGAGAGAGAGCGGGTTATAAAATTAAATTATTATTATTATTATTATTAAAAACAAGTGATGATTTTTCCTTTTTATTATTATTATTCTTAATTGTATTCTTTCTTTTCCTTTGTTTGTCCTATTAATAAAATGCAATTATATACTTTTACTTTACGTATAAAAGGATGTAAAAACAATTATTTATTTATTTATTTATTTATTTGTTTGTTTATTTATTTATTTATTTATTTATTTATTTATTTATTTATTTATTTATTTATTTATTTATTTATTTATTTATTTATTTATTTATTTATTTATTTATTTATTTATTTATTTATTTATTTATTTATTTATTTGGATTTATTGACCACCCCCTCTCTCCGAAGAGACTCGGGGCGGCGTACAAGAATTTAAGAGCATATAGTACATATATAACCATTATAAATAATAAAACGAAATTAAATGTTTTACCCTGTGTTAAAATATCTCGTTTAAATTTATAACGTAAAAACCCGATTAGGTAATATTTACTACAACTAGGCTTAATTAGTTAAATTAAGGTTGAGATATAATAACTGTAATAATTGACTTGAAAAGCAAGTGATGGTTATGGAAGAAACACATAGAAATTTGTGATTAATTGACACGTTTTATAATTTGTAATGAAAGATGGCTTTTTATGGGGTTTTTTTTTTGCTACTTTTGTTTTATCTGTGTTTGTTCAAAAATAAATAAAAAATTACCACCGCCCCACCCCCAAAAACAAAACACAGAGCTAAAATACTGAATCGTTTCACTGGCCGGCCAGATTTGGGGAGAAAAGGTGCTCCAGGTAAGTTCAAATTCACACCCCAAACCAGGTCTCAGGTGAGAAGGAAGGAAGGAAAGAAAAGGCAAAGAAGAAAGGGAAGAATGACAAAGAGGAACTTAAGGGGGAAAAAAATAAACAAGACAGGGGAGGAATCTCATTAGCAAATTCCCGGGTTATCACCGGTGATCGGAATGTCGTACGAGCGACTTAAGCATGCCATATTTTTCTTCTCTATTTGCCAGAAGTGTATTTTTCTCCTTTTCAATAAGGCCACGAATAAAGTTATGAAAACTGAAACCATTTCACATCCAAGAAGAAAAAAAGCAACAATTTATTTTTCCCCCTAGCTTAGGATATTGGTATTAAGCTACATGACAAATTTTTAGATTTAAAACTTATACAATGAGATTGCTCATGAATAATAATCATTTTAGAGATTCACAGAATGTATGAATACCCGGTCAATACGTCTTTTAAAGCAGGGGTCCCCAACCTTTGCAACTTTTAAGTCTGAAGGACTTCAGCTCCCAGACTTCTCCAGCCAGCAAAGCTGGGAGCTGAAGTCCTTCAGACTTAAAGTTGCAAAGGTTGGCGACCCCTGTTTTAAAGGATGCAATTTAGAGTGATAACTTTTCCTTTTTAAATTTATCTTTTTAAATTTATCTTTGCTGGCTGGAGAAGTCTGGGAGCTGAAGTCCTTCAGACTTAAAGTTGCAAAGGTTGGAGACCCCTGTTTTAAAGGATGCAATTTAGAGTGATAACTTTTCCTTTTTAAATTTATCGTTTTGTTTGTTTTATAAATAGAATGCCATTAGATAGTCATACATTACACATAAAGGGATGTTAAAATAATTAGTAAGATTAAGGTTGAGATATAAGAATTGCAATAATTTGATATGAAAAACAATTTCATTGTAATTCTATTACAATATTATTACAATGACAATAAAGATTATTGTTATTATTATTATTATTATTATTATTAAGTGTTAATTACTGATGAAACTTATAGAAACCTGTGAATAATTGATATACTTTTTAAAAATGTGTAATTTGTAATGCAAGATGGCTTTTGGGTGGTTTTTCTTGTTAAGTCGGTATTATCTGTGTTTACGCAAAATGAATAAAAAATTATTTTAAAAAATATATATTTTTTCTCCTAGCTTAATGTTGATTTAAGTTGCCTCCTGGCCTGGCTCAATCTGCACAAAGATTAGATGATGATGATGATGATTTTCATCCTAACAGCCAAAGCTTTAGTTTTTCAGATGGGAAACTTTTCCGGACTTGTTTACAGATGCAGCCTTAAGGCTTTTCAAAAACAAGAACAGGAATTGGTTGTTTTTCTAGGATGCCATCGCAGAAAGAAATGTAAATGTAAAACCAAGCATATTAAGAAAAGAAACAGCCATCTGAAACGGAACAAGGCGAAGGGTGCAAAACTCAACGGTCTATTTTCTAGAATCATTTAATTTTAATGTGCCTAGCGAATGTTTGGTGCCTCTGCAGAATTTCAAAAGCTGCTTTTTTCAGGGCAAACCTTCTTTTTAAAAACCACTAAAGAACGAGGGCCTGGGGGGTGGGGGCATGCGAGCCCATTATTATTTGTACCTTTTGCGAAAAGTTGAAAGAGTTAAGCGGCCAGCTGAGACTCTGGAGCAAAGTAGCTAAAGGAAGTAGGAAGCGGGCTTGCAAAAGCAGGAATTGGTGGGAAAACAATAGGTTGGCACGGCCAAGGAACTGGAAAAAGACGGCCAGTCTAAGAAACAGATGAGAAAAACAGAATGAGGCCATACAAAACTTCAAATTGTTTTATTAGGGATTTTTAGGGGTATTAGTTTTTAGATAGTCGGGGATTTTAGCGCAGGGTTCAGGTTTAATTCATTTTAAATGTGTATTATAATGTCTGTTGGTTTTATATGTGTGTATTTTTTAATTCCCTGTGCACTGCCTCGAGTCCCTCCGGGGAGAGAGAGAGCGGTTTACAAATTAAATTAAATTATTATTATTATTATTATTATTATTATTATTATTATTATTTTATTTATTTTATTCAATTTATATCCCGCCCTTCTCCAAAAGGACCCAGGGCGGCGATATTATTATTATTATTATTATTATTATTATTATTATTATTATTATTATTAGTATTAGTATTAGTATTAGTATTAGTATTAGTATTAGTATTAGTATTATTAGTATTATTAGTATTATTATTAGTATTAGTATTAGTA